>CM073765.1:61367508-61750293 GCA_037127475.1 Arma custos
CTTTGTCTAAGCGTGACATGAGTGACAAAGGTTCCGTATTCAAATCCCGGTCGAGGGCCTATCTTTTCTCTTTAAAAAAAAAAAAATATGTACAATTAAATAGTTTTTAATTTCAAGTTGGTTTTATATGAAATAGTGTTGTGGAGCATAAAGCGACAAATTTTCAAAATTCCTTCTTTTAAAAAACCTTTGTTTTTTTTATGGTAATTAACTGTCTTTTATAGTCAGTTATTATACAAAACAAATACATAAACTAGAAAAGAACTCGATAATTAAGAAATGGAGAAATATTTTCCTGAAACTGAAATAAGAGTAGAAATATCGCTGGAAAGTTTAAGGTTCTTAAAAAAAATAAAAAATAAGTTATCTAACGTGTGAAGTCGTAAAAGTTAATGGCGAGTGGCGGGAAGAAGAGTTAAGTGATTCTTGACAGTTTGTTATATAATGAAAAATAAATGTTTTCATGGAATTTACTATTTTAAAATTGTAACATACTCGCACCAGATTTTTAAAATGAATTATTTTCTGGAGAAAATATTTCTCCATTACTTTATCCTCAAGTTCCGGAAAGGACATATCGAATCAACAATGCTTATGCCCTACGTGACCTGGTACAGGATCAGTGTATCAAGAATTTATTTATCAATACAGGACACTAAATATTTTATATCCGAGAGCTCTTCGATACTCCCATAAAACTATTTTGCTTCTCACGGGCTTTTAAAGTACGAAAAAAATCAACCATTATTAGGTAATATTTCGCATAATAACATTTACAATAAAATATCAATATTGTACTTGAAACAATTTCATAAAGCGGACAATTATTACTATAACTAAGCTGATACATAATAAAAACAGAAAAATAAATTATATTTCTAAACAAAAAAATAATATAAAAAAATGAAAGACATATTCGTTTAATCTATCTACACCTCAAATTATATATTATTTATTAAGACCGTGGAAAAAATCCCAATGAAAAGCCATTTAGTCTCCAAGCTAAAACAGAAATTGAAATTATCTGTCCAATATTTCGCCTATTCAGGCATCCTCAGGGTAGATAGAGAAAAAAACAAAATAACAAAAACAAAACAAAACATGAATAATGCACCCAAGAAACATCCCACCACCTCCAAGGCTCAAATGCAGCTAATGAATCATAAGGAAGGTTACTCGACCCCGGCTGGTTAAGGTTAGATAAAAACAGCTGATAGATACTGGAGAATTTGAAAATTCAACATACACTCACCAAACTACAAAAAGCACAACAGGAAAAAATAAATAATTGTAAACAACACCAAAATATAAGACAAAACCATTTGAAAAAATGAAAGTAAGATTGCAATGAAAAGAAAAACACCCTTATCAAGACACCAGTGGATTTATGGCTATTCCACAAAATATATAAATATTGAAAAATGAAAAGAGGCCTTACGTAAATGTTAAGGCCGTAAAAATTTTGAATTTTCAAATTCTCCATTATTTATCAGCTGTTTTTATCTCACCTTACACAGCTGGGGTCGAGTAACCTTCCTTATGATTCATTAGTTGCATTTGAGCCTTGGAGGTGGTGGGATGCTTCTTGGGTGCATTATTCATGTTTTGTTTTGCTGTTATTCTCTTTCTACCCTGAGGATGCCTGAAAAGGCGAAATATTGGACAGATAATTTCAATTTCTGTTTTAGCTTGGAGACTAAATGGCTTTTCGTTGGGATTTTTTCCACGGTCTTAACATTTATGTAAGGTCTCTTTTCATTTTTCAATATATATATATATATATATATATATATATATATATATATATATATACGTACATATTTGTGAACCCAAAGGCTCGATGCCGTTACCACCAACCTCTGCTTACAAACTTCCATCGACACACAACACTACCCACACCTACATCAGCCAGATCCATCGTAACGCAATCTTCCCACCTACGCCTCGGTCTTTCCCTCAGACCCTTCCCAGTCGGCACAACACTGATTAACTTTTTAGGAATTAGTTCGTTACTAAGCCCAGCAACTTTACAAGCCCATCTTAATCTTTGCGACGCTGTTACTTCAATAATATTTACCGGGTGCTTGTTCTGCAATTTCGCGTTGGGTAATCATCTATACACGGCCCGCCTCCAGAAACAACCCCCTCTTTTTTCAGCCTAAATGGGAGTGGGATTGCTGAATTTGGAGCTCGGAGTTGCTGTCCTGAAGACCCTTGAGGCTTCAAATCCAACTGTGGTGTAGGATTTGCTGCCTCTCCATGGGCTCACCAAACATGTATAAAGAAAAAACTGACTGTTGAGCGTGGTTTGGTTCAATCCACCAGCACAACCGGGGTTCCAGAATAAGTGTAGTCTCTACCATGTACTCAGCACTAGACCCTTTATGGGTTGTAGTCGTATACGGTTTTTCCTCGGCCTTAATAAATAAATTAATTTAGAGTTCCTATTGATTGAGTGAAACATTTTCTAAACATATTAATCATTTTGGAAACATGTAGGTCGTATAAATGACTTACATGCTACGTTGGTAATAGTTTCTGTTGAGGGTGCGAGAGAGGTTAGGCAAGTCATTAAAAATGGCTGAAGTAAGAATGAACTAGAACGGCCGCTATAAGCACTTCTTTCAAACGGCAGCGAAACCTTTTGAATATTTTTGTATCCTTTAAAATTTCAACAGCCTATTTTGGGTTGCTTCGAGGGGGAGGATTTTTTTGTTTGAAATTATGGATAATTGTTTTTCTCTCTCTTTACTCCCAGTCTCCCATTTATATGCTTTATTCCTATATATGCTTTATTATTATCCTTATCATTCAAATCAAGGAAGGCGTGCATTATTGGAGAATGAAGCTTCGGGCAATTGATATTTGTCTATAATATTTCAATTAGCATATAAGTGAAAAACCACTAAAAAGAAAGCCTAGTATCTCTAAAATAAAGAAAAATAACAAACCAGCTAATTCAATCTTCGTCTAGAAGATAAAATATAGCACATCTCACATTTACAGTCCAAACTGACTAAATCAGAGACTGCAGCGTTGACAAGGCAAAGGTAGCTAACATAAAAACATATAGCGTAAAAAATCCTATACCACTGCAACTCATCAAGAATCTTGGGTTCAGTAGGTGGTAGAGACTCTACTGATTCTAGGACAACGGTTGTGAAAGGAGCTGATTTGTCCTAGATCGCGCTCAACTGTCAGGTTTAGCCTTATTTAGGGTACCAACTTTATAGTTGTTGGGTAAGTCACAGGAAGCGCTTCAGATCCCACATGGTTCTTCCTCAGCTATTAACATATTAAATAATTTATCTTCCACATCGTGGGTTTGAAACCGGGACCTTCATGATAGCAACTGAGCGCTCTACCGATGAGCTACCCTGCTCCCTTAGAGAATATTGTAGATAGTAAATCAGGCGACAACTCTTGCGTAACATTAAGATCTAAGTTATAATGCAATTGGGAAAAACCACAATGCAAAGCCATATGTTTCAAAAATACACCCACTTACCAGTCGACGTTTCGCCTATTCAGGCATTATCAAGACACCAAAAACAAAAAGGGGGTTATGTGAATCACATCTCGAAGCAAAAGGTGCAATACATCCCAACCATCAACAGCCCAAACAGGCTCCAAACATGAGACAGCACCCCACCACCAAGACGTTCAACATACAACATACGTCGACTGGTAAGTGGGTGTATTTTTGAAACATAAGGCTTTGCATTGTGGTTTTTCCCAATTGCATTATAATAAACAATAGTGTTTCTTTTTGAGTTTTTGGCTCTAGTTTAGTGATTAAGATCTAAGCGTTACTCTAGGAATGCAGGTATTATTCCATGTTCTATTCCATTATAACATCAATATTATTCCATTATATCATTAATATTATTGCCTATTTTCTGTATACTCGTATATTACTGTTTGCCTTTGACACTTTACTTTTGATGTTATTTTGTTTTTCTCTGCCCTAATGGTGGCCTCAACATTGTGCCGCATCATTGATACACAATAAATAAGGCTTATTGGAACCGACCATTTTCTACATTATTATTCACAGTCTCTAAGGTCAACCATTTCCTCATCATTATTCCATTTGGTCTCATGTTAATGGTAACGTGTTTTCGCTAGCTAAAACATCAAAATTAACACTTTCTGACCTTGAAAACTGTTTGGATCTCGGAGACGGTGGGGGTCAAGGCTGCCTAGAGGACCAATCGCAGCAGCTCTTACTGATGAGCTAATTTTCAGCCAATCAATGCTCGGCTTTTATTCTGTAAGGGATTATCCGATCGACTGATATTGGAATTACAACCTTCCAATTTCTTATCATTTTTTCCTTTGTAATGAAAGAATTGATAATGAGAATGTATTAATTGGTTGGCCCTGTAATAAAAAAAGGCAACCTTTTTCTATTTGCAGTTCTTTCAGCAAATATTATTGCTGGTCCTGTTAATTTCAATTTTCGTCAATTGCTTCTCAAGGGAGCTACTCAGATTAAATATATTTTTCATCTGTAAATTGTATTGTTGCTTAGCAGCAATGTTGACAGTTATAAAACTGATACTGAAACAGATCAAAACACATGAATAATAATATTTAATTGATGAGGTAAACCATTTTCCAGTAATATTTTTTTTTTCTTTATTACAAAGACGTTTCAACTGGAATTTCGAATTCGAACTGGAAAATGGTTTACCTCATCAATTAAATATTATATAAATTAGTCCAGTTGAATCCATATTATAATGCATGAATAATAATTTACCAAAAATTATAGAGGTGTTTTGTTATATTTTTTAATTTACGGATGGTTCTTTAGGTGATCTAACTTTGAATAACCTTTATAAAGAGTATGTAGTTGTAGAGGCTTTAGTTTATTTATCGTCATTATTATCTGTATTTTGTTGTTATGGTAGTAAGATTTAATTAAGTTTGAGTAATAAGAAGTTAGATTTTCGATTTTGTGTTACATTAAGATAAAAAAAAACATTTTTTTTCATATTATTCGCTTAAGACCAATTTTCTAAACGTCACCAAAACATAATTCTATATTTATTGTATGAATCTTAAGAAACTGAAAATTTATACGATAAAACAATCTCAGTACAAGCAAGCGGGTCCACCAACGCCAAGGTGGTGTCTCTTTTGACCATTGAGGGCTCTGAAGCAGTTCAATGGGATTAATGACCAAAGTTAGACTTAGACCTTAGACCTAAGAAGGATCTGCCTAGAAGACAATATTCTATCTCTATTTAATATAAATTCTACTAGTTGAGGGTATTTGTTTTGTTGAGATTCGATTCCCAGATCCGTAACAAGAACTTGGGTAGAATCGTGAGGAATTATCCCCAGGATTTCCTCTCAGAGATGAAACAGTTCTGGGACATTATAAATTAGGTCTTTTAATCAGAGCTAATCTCCCTGCAACGTTTCAACGTCCTCGACTGGTCCTAAGAGACACCACCTTGGCCTTGCTGGACCGGCTTCCTAGTTTTGCGACTATATCATTTATCCACATATTCTTACTCTTGAAGGCGTGGGTTGTATATAAATATATTAAATGATATAAACATTACTGATATATATATATATATATATATATATATATATATATATATATATATATATATATATATATATGATAAAGGAAGTGATAGAGAGGAAGAGAGATAGAGATTTGTTCCGTCCTAATATATATAACTTAATTGCCCTTCGAAGGACCGTGGTAGGCGCCAAAGAGAATCGATTGGTCTAGGAAGAACCATCTGAAGACATTAACAATAACAAAGGCAGCTTGAGCCTCCGCTATCTCTAACTGTTTATTAAAACAGCTGTAACCTCTTTGGACTTCCGCAATCGATTGTTATGCCTTTTTTTAGCTTTATTAGCCGTTTATTTACAACTTTATCATTGCCTCTTAGCCTTTGTCTTCAAAGGGTTCTTATACTGACATTTATTATTATTGTCAATGGCATAATTTATGAACACGCTTTACTAAAGGCTTTTAACTATTTTTGGTATAGTTTTCACCAAATAATCATGCTTTAAGGACGTAATTCTGAAAAAAATAATAACCTACCTTTGATCCCACGTTCAGGCTAAAGGAGCAAGACAATAAAAAAGTAGAGTATAAAATAAATAGTGAACCAAAAGATTCGGAGCCTATATCAACAATCGCCCTACCTCATCATCATCACTTTTTACGCAATCTTCCCATCCACATCTTGTTTAGCAGTATGCACAACGCTTATTAAACTTTAGGTATTTGTGCTTTTCTAAGCATAACTTTACAAGCTTATCTCGACCTTCGCGATAGAATCACTTAAACTATTGAACCGGATGCAAGCTTTGCAATTAGGTGTTGTGTAAGCTCCTAAATTCTTCTACGGCCTAAATTCCTATAATCTATTGGACCAATTATTTAATACATTTTGTTTTACTTGGAAGGAGGCTCCGTTTCTAAGCCATCGGGTGTTCAGGGGTCGAGCATAATCGCCTTGCTTAAGTCTGGGTAAGCCCTCGGAGAGGGGGGGAGGGTAACCAGGTTGAGAGGGTCGGATCTTGGGCGAATAAGTAATCAATCTGCCTCAAACTGGAAATATAGATATAATTGATCCACAAAAAAATAATATAAAAATTAAGCACTTCAAATTAAATAAATAGACAAAACTGGAACTGGGGTAGTTAAAAAAATAGGAAAGACTAAAGCAAACAACTCAAAAGGAAAATCAAAAAGGAGTTGATTATCTATTTAATAAATTATATAAAAGAATAAAAAATATATGTAATTAATACAAAAGCAAAAGTTAGTTATAGTCAATGATATCACTTTATCAGTTCAGTATTCTAGATGGGAAATAAAATAAAAATATTTGTATTTATATGGAGGCATGAAGGAACACAGAAATACAATTATATGTTAAGTCGACCACTGACGATCACTCCAAGTGGAACAATGGAATTCTGGAGTGTAACAATAGAACATTAAAGTGGAACAGCTAGAGAGTACTTGGAATGAAGACCGTTTCGAGGACCACACGCGAATAGTCCGTTCGTTCCACTGTTACTTAATATTCCACTGTTACATTTTACATCGATAGCTAATGGTTTAAGTTAACATATAACATAAAACTAAACAATATCTATATCAATGATAGTAGTAAAAACTTTAAATAATTACTAATCATAAAAAGTTCTAATCCCATCTTTAAAAAATATTAAAATAATAGCAATTTTATACATATTTGAAATTATAAATCCAGCAAATTTGTTTATACTTTTTTTTTTTTACTAATATCTATATTTCTTACTACTATTACTTATCTACGTATGAAATATATATTTTAAAAAAAATATTGCGTTACTAAAGTGCACTCCAAGAGGTTAAAAATCCTAAACACAAAATATCAACTTTCAACACCTTAAACGTTTTTGAGTTTGTAACTATAAAATGTATTATTACTAATTTATATACGATATAAAATTCATAAGGATTTGGCTATCAAGCTATTTATTTAATGTATCTTGTGATAGTCGCCTCTATAGTTGGCCTGGTAGTCTTCATAAATATTTAAATGTTTCTGGGTTTATGTCGTTAATATTAATATGATATTATTGTATTATGTTGTATCACTGTTGTGGTTGATATTATTGTATTATGTTGTATCACTGTTGTGGTTGATATTATTGCGATGTAGCTCTATTTCGCCCAGTACTTTCGACTGAAAGGACTGCATTCATCAAAACATTTTAATGCGTTTTATATTGTTGGGTGAGTTTTAGCCCCGGTCGAAGAGCATTTCTTGATCCTCCCGTCTCCGATAATATTTGCTTCAAACGTTTTGTCCGGTCCTGAAACGCCCTATTGCGAGTAATTGTACGTTCCCGGTGACTGCTTTTCTAACTGCTTCTCTTAATTAAAACTTATAAAGTTAATATTTCCCTTTAGATTTTAAACGAATATTCAATGTACACTTCAAATGTAAATAATTTTATTATTTTTTAAAGAGAAAAGATAGGCCCTCGACCGGGATTTGAACCCGGAACCTTTGTCTCACCGTGACATCGCTCTGCCAATTGAGCTATCCAAGGCCCCTTCCGGTCGAAGACAAACCTTCTCTCTCATAGATCCTAAAGCCCCAGTGTGCTCCCGCCATTTTTGCGTTGAATACACTAGAACGAAGTTCTTTGAACATTAATTTTAATTGAGTGAGACAAAGGTTCCGGGTTCAAATCCCGGTCGAGGGCCTATCTTTTCTCTTTAAAAAATAAAAATATTTATAACTCATAAAAAAATGACCAATAATTATAAAAAAATGTAAATAATTTTAACTTTCAATGAGCGGGTTTTGTATAGGCTAAGTTTTTTACCTGAGAGCATTATATAATGCACCGACAAAATGTTAATTTTGCGCGTTCTATTCTCGCGTTAAAAGGGTTAAATGTTAAAGTATTTTCCATAACCGTAGAGTACAATCTTGTATGTCCAGTTTGGTTTAAGTAAAACTTTGTACAGAATTATTTTGTTGGTTGGATATGGAAGTCTATTAAGTAATTTTTATATGGGGGCACCTGTGATTAGCATAACAACTCTCTATGCCCATGATCGCGGATTCGCAGCCCGGTAGGCGACCGGTCGCAACCATAAGATTTTTTAAAGGGAGTAAATAATCTTCGGTCATGCTGACCTTCGGAGGGGTCGTAAAACAAAGCATCCAGACAGCTGGCCTTAGGTTTTTTTAGACTCTTAGATACGTCGTCCTTAGGAGAGGACGTAAAATTGAGATCTCGCATGTAATAGCGAGCCAGTGACGTCTGAGGTACTCGCTAATGATCGCTGTACTAAATAGAATTGGATAGGAACAATTTAGGATTCCTACTGTAGCATCGTCCAATTAGTCGTAGCAGCATAAACTGACGTTAAATGAATAACCACTAGGAACATTTTTATGATACGGGCTTAATAAATCTGTGAAGCTCTTTACATTCTAACTTAATGTCAACCTTTAATTAAAATACGACTTCAACTACTTAATTACTTCGGATCTAAGACCTCCGATAATATTAAAATGAACCTGAGTGCCATGTTTTCGTGTGAATATCAATAAAACTCAAGTAAAACTTACAAATTAAATAAACTCAATTTTAATGTAAATTGGTAATTGGTATTTTTTCGTAATGCTTCGTTGAAGGACACTAAAGAATCAAAAGATATTACAGCGAAATCTTTAGCAACTTCCTTTTAAACTGATATAAACGAATCAAAAGAGGGGATAAAAAATATAAAAGATAAAAAATAAGAGAGTTGTAAAATACGATTGAGACGCTCAATTGACTTTTCAAAGGAGATGTTTTGATTCGGCGGGTACAAGTTCAGTCTGAACAAGGTCAAGACTTTACGTTTTATAAAAGTTTTGATTCTTGTTGATCAAACTCTGACTTTTAGTACAATATGTGAATTATTATTAGCATTACTATTGCTATAAAACTTTAAATTATAAAAAAAGCTGCATGACTATAACCCACGAAGAACATTTGATTTCGTGTGCCAGTTTCTACTGCACGAACGAACGAACGATCGTGCGGAGATGATTCTATATTTTGTACAACAATTAGGTTTTTTTACCATTTTAAGGATGCTGAGTTAGCCACGGGAAAATCTCCAGATCTCACAGGGTCGACTCTTCAGTGTAAAATGACCAATAAGCTAAAATAAATCGGAAGGATTCGATCTATATTGTTTCTGTAATTTTCAATTTATTGTAGAAAGATCTTTTGAAATTTCCGTACACAATAAAGTATTATGATGGGTTGGTACTTGTGTATTAGCCGGTCTGCAGGGAGTGCTATCCACCATTGTTTATAACCTCAACACTGATAATTCTGATACTGATTTACACCTACCTTTTTATCCTTATTACTGGAAATTGAAATATACAAAATGTAGTAATAAATTGAATGAATTTTACTCATCACATATTAGTTAGTATTTTCCCTACACTACTTGTCAAAATCCATTTGATGAACTTTTTCACATAATTCCGTCTTTGGTATTATTCAAAACTTCTAGCAACATTTCACAGTTTCTTCTTTTAAAAACGGTTATTCACAAAGTGTTATTCTCTTTGTTTTAAATAGGCAATTATAAAAGAAATAAGACAAAATCGCAAATTTGAATTTAATAAACAACACATAAATTTAAATAGACAATAAGAGGCTCCACCAAACCATCGAATTCCTCTCGTGTTCAATCCTTGCAATCCAAAATCCTTCGCAAAATCCTAAATGCTCCTTATTCTGTCACAAATAAAACCATCCATAATGACCTTAACGTTCGATATGTTACCGATTTAGCCCATTCCAGATACCTATCATTCCATAATAAACTACAGGCCCATCCAAAGTTTATGGCAGTTTCCATCCACTGCATCCACTAGTTTCCATCCTTGCATTCAATTCCACCCAGGACAATCCTCCTAGGCATGAAGATTGCCTCGGGACCTTCTATTATAGAAATGTCATAGTGCTGCCAGTGGGTAGTGCCTCTACATGTCCTGTCATGTATTTGTTTATTCATATAGCCCATGTACTAAATTCATATATTACAGTCGTAAAATTCAATAAAATGATTTTTAAAAGATAGACAATAAAAAAATTAACATGACAAAAAGAATACAGAAGATAATTTTATAACTCACAAACCAATGACTAAAATGAGTCGAGCGATAAGAAGCGGTTATACGAGATAAGGAGGTAGGTTCGATGGAGACCGGCTAATACACAAGTACCAATAGAGTTTTCAGCAAGGTTTTGATATGAATTGAAATCAGAATACAATATTTATATTCTACAGCCGGAACTTCCCAATTTTGCTTGCATAAGACAAAGAAGGACAAGATGGCTCGATGCCTCTCATGGCATCAACTTTATATCTTCATATCATTTCCGGTAGTTCTTGTACATATTTTTTTCTTATTTCTACTCCTAAATAACAAATTCGTTATCAGATATGCTATTTAGAAGACAAGCTCTCCATTTATCTAGGTCCAACAGCAACAAGCAGTAAAACTTCTTTCATACCAGATGTGACAAGAAGTTGGCATTAAGAGATAGATCGCTGCGAAGAAGAGAGACAGAGATTGATAGAACCTTAGAAGGCGACAGCTCATTCAATAAAGGAAGTAAACAACGCCGGTGGCGACATCTGCACACGGTACGTGCCAATAGTTAGTAACACCTTTCCCAGCGCCATCTAGCAAATCGTGATTGAAATAATATCAAACAAAGCTGACCAAGCTACAATAGATTATTTTCTTCAAATAATTCTAATTAAAACGAACTTCGGAAAAAAACATTTTATAAATTATATCCGTTTCCATCAGTTAAACTCTCTTTTTTACCACCTATTTTTATTATTACACATTACGTGTATAATAAAATATAGTGATAACTAAAAACTTTTATATTTCATTGTATGACTAGCGATTACTGATGCCAAGGAGTGAGCAGTGCCTGTTTTTGTCCGGAGATGGTTTCCGTATCTACACATTTGGTGCAGCCGTTTCTTGATTTAGCGATATAAAACTAGTTTGGATTCATCTATAAATCTGAATAATGATCTCCAGAACCTCCATGGCTCTATAAAGTGAGTACCCGTAATTGGAGGAAACCTGGCGTCCTAGAAACTGTACAGTCTCTACCGTCTACAGAACCCAAAACATTTCATGGGTTGTAGGGGTAAATTTATTTATATTAATGTGATAAATAATATAATCCTAGTGATGTAAGTGAAATTAACTCTGATTCACCTACTGTAAGAATCGTTAAATTTACTTAGTTATTTGGTTAATTACTTTTTTACTTCCTTTATCGTGTCACCTCTAGATAAGTCCAGCGGTAAGTATAAGAACCTACTATGACCATATCACGGGTTTCCAGCCCTCCAGTTGACTCCAGGATTTTTTAAGGGATAATAATCCTTGGTAATATCTTCCTTTGGAGAGGTCGTAAAAGTGCGATCCTGAGTCGGTGCGGTGTCAGGTATTCGTTAAAAATGGCTACACTAATTAGATAGACAAAATTTAGAGCTCCCACTACAGCACTACAGCACTGCACGATTAGCCTTAGCAGCATAATGTGACGTTAAACGAAACAAACACTCTTGTTTAATTTAAAATAGTTAAACTTCTATAGCATTATTAATTTTGATAAACCGTTTTAAAATTTAAAACTTGTTAATATGGATAAAACATTTAAACATATTTAAAAAAAAAAAAAGGTCATGAGATTTCATTTAAGGAAAATAATCACCAGACATTAACTTTATTCTTGTAATTTCATGTGGGCTTTTCTAAAATAAAACCATTAATTTTTTTTCCCACAACTAAATGGAACAAACGCCCTAACGGCGGAATAGGAAAAAGAAAAGAGATAGAAAAGAAAAGAGAAGAAACGAGACGATAAATCGGCCTTGGCTTTCTTCCCTCAGCAACCGAACAATAATCACCTTTTCATTAGCCGTTCCGTTCTCTCAGGATCTTTATTCTTTCCTTTTTGTTTATTCCATTTTAATTCCGCTCCTAAGGACTGCCACAATTATTCCAGCATATTCCTTCCCGGTAAACAGATTAATCCTTTTGTTGCTACAATGGTCCTGCTGACAGTCAGGAGTTTTCCCGCTTTAGTAGAACAACTGTTCGACTCATCCTTTCTTCTACTTTACAATATTAACTTTTTTTTACAAAGAATTTTCTATATGATTATAATTAATTAAAAAAAAAAAAAAGTAATTAAGGCATGCAGGAACCAGAAAAACGAAATTCAAGAGGAAATATTTGTAAAACCATCATCCCTCCAACTCTTCTTTACGGTTCTGAAACGTGGCTGCTAACACTGAGGATGAAGAAGATCTTAAGGTATTAGAAGATAAGTTGTTGCGTAGTAAATTCGACCCATAGAAGGATGAGAACACTGGAGAATTTAGGAGATTACACATTGCGGAATTGCGAAGCAATAACTGGCTAATATTGTAAAGCTATTGTGCTTAGTAACGAACGAATATGTTAATAAGCGCTGTACCGACTGGGAATTGGGACCCCCTTCACCACAGCTACTCAGCGCTCTTCATACTAGTTCTTTCCACATTACAGCAATGATGAGTAATTTTATTCCAAGATTATTTTTGAGAATATCAATCTCATCCATTTGTACAACTTATTATTACTATTATTATTAGTGGTAAAGCTGCCAAAGTGGAAGACGCTAATTAAAGATGGTTCACGTTTGGGGCTTCTTGTTCCTCTTATTTTCCTACCAGTTCTTCTTCTTCACTCCTTCGCTCCATTTTGTTCCAGTTCTCTGCGCTTTTGTCTCTGGCTTAACCTCCCATTTTTCAACCTTTCAAGTTTTTTTTTTTTTTTATTTTAATTTATTTATTGATATCTACAACTGTATTACAATAATACAACAAGTAAATAGGCTAAGTGATATATAATGACATGATAATGACAAGTAGAGAAACTACCCACTGGTAGTACTCAAATCAAAGTTCAAGTAAGGAGGTCACGGCCATCTTCTTTTCAGACACCTCGGAGGATTATCTGGAATTGAAGAGGAAGCTAGGTTTGAAACTAGAGGGTTTGAGTGGTAATGAAGTTTGTTATGAAAGGATAGATACCGGGTTCGGGCCAAATCAGCAACAAAAGGGGCATTAAGGTCGTTATGGATGAGTTTAATCTTAACAAATTAAGGAGCATTGAGGATTTTACGAAGGATTTTGGACTGTAAGGATTGGATACGAGAGGAATTCGATGGCTTAATGGAGCCCCGAAGATCTACTCTGTAAGTCCAAATGGGTCAAGTATGATGGTCATGTAGATGAGTCTTTTGTAGTTAATTGGGAGCTTAGAGCGATTGTCTAGTAAGTGTTGAAGTAGCCTGAAACGTCGTGCGGTTTCTTGTCTTTTCAGTCTTGTATGAGGATTCCAGGTTAATCAATTTTTTTTTGTTTGTCAAGATGCAACCCTAAGTATCGGATCTGTTCTACAGGCACCAGAGGGATATTATTAAAGGATACTGAAGGGCAGGAAGTCATTGGTTTACGACGTAAGGTAAAAGTGATTTGATGCGATTTTTGATAATTTATTTTAATTCTCCAGCTTTGACACCATTCTTCAAGATCAGTGATATGGGATTGGAGGCTTTGGGATGCAATAACTGGATCGGTGTTGGCTGATAATACACATGTATCATCAGCATACGTGGTAAGGATAATATTAGGCTGAGTCGGGATGTCAGCTGTTGACTGATAATACACATGTATCATCAGCATACGTGGTAAGGATAATATTAGGCTGAGTCGGGATGTCAGCTGTTGACTGATAATACACATGTACAATTATAAATTATAATACACATACACAATTATAAATTATCAGCTTCCAATTTCTTTCTTTCAAGTTTATAATTGTTTCTTATGTTCATGTCTTCATTAGTAATTTCTCCTTACCGCAAGTCATTCTTAATATTTCGGATCCGTTTCCCTCCATTAGCTTCGTATTTTACTATTCTTTTTTGTAAGCCTGTGATCGGGAAGCCTCTGTATATCAACTTAAGACGCCTTTTTCTCATCTCTATCTGTATGTTAGAATATTCTTCAATTTTTAGACGTTTCCTGTAAGCTCTACCTTCCTCGGTCCACCTTGGCCCCACAATCTTCCTAATTAATTTCCTTTCCTCTTTTTTAGATTTTCCTTGTCTGTTTTTCAAGTGTAAAGGTTTCTCTGGCATACAACATTGTTGGTTTAATTATCGTATCATTATGTTTATTTTTTGTATTTTGAGATAAACATTTTTTATTGTAAAGGTTTTGCACCAATCCTAAACTTCTATGAGCCTTTTGTATTCTTTCTTGTTGTGAATATTTTTCAGAAATAACTTCTCCTGGATATTTAAAGTACGGTACCTTTGTTAATTTCACCATATTTGGTTTGTAATTTAGAAATTTTTATTTTTTACTATTATATATTAGCTTATACAGTTAATATGAGTGTAGTTTAATAACTACACTGAGTAGAGGCTGAATGAAACAAGTTTTTAAAAAGAAGACTGATGTAGAACAATTGCCTGCGCTTAGCGCTTGTTCATTAGCGCTTGTAAAGCTTTGAAGAGAGGTCATTAAATCATCTCGTTAAAAAGGCACTTTGCATATCCGACGCTACTTGTTGCCAATCATACGTTACTAGCTGGCTAGGTTATACTTTTAGCAGTAACCTGTGGCATAGCAACCTTTTATGACTTGACCAAGGTCAAGGGTTTCCAGTCTTAAAGCCGGCCCTAAAGTATTTCGTCCTTAGAATGGACGTACAATTGGAGTTCTGAGACAGTTTGGTCAGGTACTCACTAAAGATCACTATCCTAATTATACCTGAATAGCAAAATTTAGAGCTGTCACTGTAAGCTTCGTTCGGTTATCACAAAGTAGCGTGGTCATCGGTAGAATGCTCCTATGTCGAAGGTTCCGGGTTAAAATCCAGTTGGTGCAGATGATCTGTTGATAATCTGTTAACATTCACGGATAGCCGTTGTGGCTTAACTACCTTCTATAAAATGGCTACCCTCAATGTAGTGGGAAAACCTAGCGGTTGAACGTGAGCTTGTACTAATTTCCTCCCTGCACAGCAACTGATAACAATGATGATAACAATCGTTACCATAGAAACAGAACACTCTACCATATATTGAAATCAGTACTCTTCGTGGGTTGCAGTGGTGCAGTTTAAAAAAATAAATTAGCTGTTAAGACCGTGGAAAAATTCTAACGAAAAGCCTTAAGTCTCCAAACTAAAAAGAAATAGAAATTATCTGTCCAATATTTCGCCCATTCAGGTATCCTCAGGGTAGAAAGAGAATAACAGCAAAACAAAAGTGATGCCTGAAAGGGCGAAATATTGGACAGATAATTTCTATTTCTGTTTTAGTTTAGCTTTTCGTTGGAATTTTTCCACGGTCTTAACATTTAAGTAAGGTCTCTTTTTTACTTTTCAATATTAAATTACCTGTTAATAAAGTAAATTTAATAGCATTTATAATATACTATTTCATATATAATACGCTAATGAAATAGCATTGATAATATGCCAGACTTTTTAATTAAAAAATATATCATATTCTATGATAGAAATATTACTAACATAATAATAGAGATATATTAAACCTATTTTTAATTGATTGACTTCTTTTTTTTTTATTATTGATTCCATCTATAAACTTTTAAATTAAATTAATAAGATTAATTAATGATTTCGAATATATCTGTAATTGTCAGGATTGTTATAAAAATCATGTTGCCTGATCTAAAAAATATAGCCAGTCCGAGATTGTAGAAAATGCGTTCCAACACAGGCAAATGCTATGCAAGTCAGGAACTTAATTCGGGCTTGAGCACGCGCAATAAGGTAGTTCTAGACTATCCAAGTAAACATTGGAGACATGTAGTAACAAACATTTAATATATATTCACTGTCACATTGTCCCAATTTACCATTATGTATTTGTTGTTTTTGTTTTGGTAAAACTACACCGGTCATTAACAGCAAATGTATTGTTTTCTTCGTATTAATAAATTATTCCCTCAGCAGAATTTTCCAAAATACTGTAATCCATCTCCTGAATCTCTAAGACAGAAGCATCATTAGTCATCTTTTAGAAGAAACAGAAAATGGAATGAATATTCCTGGAGTTACATATATTACTAATGCCATCTATAATATATCTCCCTGCTTTTTTTTTTGTCGTATGTGAACAAATAGATAAATTTTACATGAAAAATGACTTTAAAAAATTTATACTTTACATGAACTTTCATGTACTTTACAGATTTCATTAGTTCAAGAAAAATCTTATTTCGACGACTAGTTTACCGAGAATAACTGATAATTGCAGATTACTGTTATTGCACACACGGTGTGCAGGCCGCCTTGTAGCCTCGGAAATCAATTGCACACACAGTCTCAAATGGGTTAATATCCTCGAAAACCTTAGCAATAAATAATTTTATTACGGACAAAATATAGTACCTATTACTGACTATACATATATATATATATATATATATATATATATATATATATATATATATATATGTGCATATGTATATATATAGATATATATACCGTTTATTAATATTAGGACATGCTCCATACTTAAGTAAGCATATTACATGTCATTACATGTGATGTTAATAATTACAGATCAGTTTGGTATCATAATTACAGCATACATTTTAGTAAAATTTAACAATACAAGAAATTCAAAATTTATAGTTTGACTAAATTGATAATTTCTGAGAATAAAATTAAAATTAAACTTGTAATGTATATAATGTATATATATGTGTGTATAAAAATTATATATAATTATATATATATATATATATATGTATATATATAAAACCGACTTTCATTTGTTAAATAAATACTTTAGCTTATACCATATATGGAAATTTTAGTTGGAAAGTTTATTCCTTGATGACATGATATACATATTTCAGAAAATATACACATTTCTCATAACTACACTCTTTTGGTCATTCTAAAACTCACGAATGTTTTTATATTTGAGAATATTATAAAAGGAAGGAATAAAAAGTCAAAATTTGTGACTTTACTCGAAGCGACAACCTGCGGAACTGATACCTTTTCTTCACTTATTTTACATTACGTTACCCGCACCTTTTACTTTATATCTTGCCCAAAGCTCTGATGGCAAAGCTCTGTAGAGGAGTGACCCAGATCCTTTCATTAAGTATTTATTTAGTTCTGTCCCAGGAAACAAATCTTGACACTCCAGTCAGGTTTCAGAGACAACCCCAAGTCAAAAGTTTGAACGGCGGCTTCAAGGAACTCTACAGATATTATTAATGACATTTACCCTTAATAATTAATATTATTACAGTAGAGACTTTAGAGACTGTACTTCAAACAGAGTTCTACTTAATTGCCTCGCTGAGTTGAGACTGAGAAGAGATTTCTGATGATACGAGTGTCTTCTTGGAAGATGGATTGTCATGGACCCGAGTCAAGGAAATGACTAATAGTCAGGCATCACAGTCCGAAATTACAAATTTAATCAAATTTCTCCAGTTTAATAATTGATCATTTTTGAATGGAATGGAATGTACTAACTGCAGAGGTATACAGGAGGGCAGGAAGTGGTTGATTTACGGCGGAGGGGTACTATTTATTAATCCACAAAAAAATAAATTATCTTTAGCAGCTTAATTACATAAACGTGGTACTCTCTTAAATTGACACGGTCAATATTTTTAAAACATTCATCACGTATTTCAGCTGGGGTACTTATTAGGGCCAGCTCAGTCTCAGATTAAGCCCCGAGGAAGCTTGCAGTATGGCCAGCGAAACGTCGTCAAAAAAATTGACTACACGGTCGAAATAAATACACGATGAATGGACAATTTACACTAATTTTGAAAACAGAAAAATAATAAATTTGAATAGGAAAAGATTAAATTTTATGTATTGTGAGTAAAACAATAAGTTACGGCCTTTTTTCTGTTTAACAAAACATTTTAAACTGTTTATAAGATTAATCGCATGCCATTATGACGTCATAGGATCCAATATCCGAATTCCTTTCAAAGCGAAGCCAGGGGGTCTTCGGGGCAATAAAACTCTAATATTTCCTCGAGTCTCTCTTAACTGCTCTTAACCACTCCAATTATTAAAATTCCGTTTTTATTAATAAGTAATGTAATAAAACTGGTTACGTACCAGTGTTGTGTAATTATATTACCTAATTAATGAGGTATTATCTGACCTAGATACATATGAAATTTGCATGTATATGTAAAAAAGATATATGTACATATATATATATATATATATATATATATATATATATATATGTATATATATATATATATATATATATATATATATATATATATATATATAGAGAGAGAGAGAGAGAGAGAGAGAGAAAGCTCTCCTAAATCTGAGAAAGAAAAAAAAAGGAACTGGATAATAACTAGAAACAATAAAAATCAATTGATCAATGGTACACAAACATAACTGTAGAAAATATTCAAAACAGGACAACATTCAGGACCAAAATAAAGAACTTGAAGAGCTTTTAAGAAAATGAAAACAATAGATATGAGAGAATTTTCTTCCAGAGAAGCAATGGACAAGAGTAGAATAATATAATGAACATTTACTGGGAGGAAACGAAGAAGAAAAACGACGAAGAACACCCGTAAAACATATCATAAGCAAATTTTTGTACGTTGTACAAAGATGAACGTAATCGAACAGTTGTAGGAGAATTAAAATTTTACAGTACAATAATACGTAGTGTAAAACAGTCAACATTGGTGTTATGATTAGAACAACAACGGTTAAGCCCAAGATGACGAAAAATGAATCGGGTTCTGAGCCCGAAGTAATTCTTGGTAACGCCGTCCGTTGGAAGGCACGTAAAATGGCGGTCTCAGATCTGTTGTGAGTTAATACTCATAAAGATTCCTATCCTAGTTATAGGATAGGCAGAATTTATGAACCCTACTGTAGTATTGCCAGATTAGCCTTAGCAGGATAAAGAGATATTAAATAAATAAATGAAGATTAACAAATCACACATCAATAAGCAGATATATCGTAAAAAGTACGCCATTATCTAGATTCTGAAGAGATTTAAAATAAAGGAACAAAAATAAAAATACTAAATAAACTACAACGAATTAAATGCTTTTGAAAACTTATCTTTATTGCAAAAGCTTAGAATATTATAACAAATTAATTTTAAAATGCCGGAACTTTACGGGATTCGTAAATGAAAAATCAACATACTATCAAGCTAAATATATTTTTTTATTTTTTGTTCCGGCCCAAATTTTAGGCTACTGACAGAGAATAAACGAAATCAATAGATTCCATTTTTCCATTCATATTGCCAAGGAATAGTAAAATAATAGAAATTATCGTAAAATAAAAGAAACGTGTTAATAATATACAAATCTTAGCCTCTGTTAAAAAATTGAAGCACTTTGAGTTTTAATGCTCATTTACTAAGACTGACAATTTCTTTGATTTTTTTTTCAACAGGAAAACAATATGTAATTAATTCAAATAAGTTCAGCTCGATTTAAATGCTTCAGAGAGTATAATTAAAAATATTGTTCACTTAAAAAAATTGTTAAAGGATAAGATGAAAATATTCCGAAAGAAATCTAAGATTAGAAGAAAAATTTTAATCTCGGAGAGAATGAAGGAATATTGGAGAAAGCGTCAACAAATCCACGTAAAAATGCTAAAAAAAATAATAAGAAAATATACAACAGCAGTGACAGAATGATTACAAAATCTATGAAGATAATTCTTGACGTTTATGAATATTCATTTGATTATTAATTCTAAAAAGGCCACAGGTCAAGATTTCACGTAATACAAACTTTCCATTTTGTATGTCGGTTATGCAATAACTAATTTAGTTTCGATGATTTTGTAAATATTAAAACTAGTCTGAATTACCTTACAAGAATTAATTACTGTTTACTCGACATAAATGGGGAGCGGAGTGGCTCAGTGGTAGAGCACTGAGTTGCAATTCCGAAGGTTCTCGGCTTCAATCCCGCTGTTGGCAAGTCTTTTATTTAATCTGTTAGCAGTCGGTGATGGGTCATATGGGATCTAGGACCATCCTGGGGCTCATCCAGCCTGTATAAAGTGGGTACCCAATTTGAAGGGGAAAATCTGGCGGTCGAGCGAGATGTAGGACAAACCGTTGTCCAAGAAACAGCACTGTCTCTACCATGTACTGTACCCCAGACCCTTTCAAGGTTTAGTGTCACAAGTTTTTTTTTTATTGGACATTACTGAACTTCCAGTCGTATGTTTCTAAATGCAAGGAACTGTCAGACGTAAATAAATAGTGGCGGAACAATTTTAACAGCAGTTTACTTTGGGGAAGAGTGAAAGTCAAATCCACTTTCTACTTGGGATTGATAAGAGAGATAAGAAAAAGTGCTGCTTTAGGAATCGTAACCGTAACATGTTACACCTGCAGCACCTGTAAATGAGTGGTTTAGTCGAATTTTGTACAGAGAGAATCATCTGTATTGAGTGAAGCGGAATCGTGTCTTTCTCGTAGTTTTTTTTTTGAAATGGAGTTGTAATAAAAATAAATCCATTTATGCCATTGATTAAGCCATTTATGCACTAGAAGAATAACACGATTTCGCTTTCTCAAGTACAAGAAACTAATTTTGAACAAAATTCAACTGATAATGATAAAATATAACTAAATCATTAAAAAACCTATATCACTACAGTCCGTGAACGGGTCTGAGATTCAGTACATGGTAGGGACTGTACTGTTTCATGGACAACGGTTCTGCAAGGAGGTGACTTGTCCTAGATCACGCTCAACCGCTAGATTTTCCCCCCTTATTTTGGACACCCTATTTTTATAATATTTTATAGAGGCTGGGTGAGCCCCAGGAGGGTCCTAGATCGTTTATGATCTCCACCTCCCGCTGCAAACAGACTAAATAAAAGTAACTGCCTGCAGCGGGATTTGAACCAAACTAAATCATTACTCATTACAAAGTACAGACCACTGGAAAAAAACTTTAAAATAAATTAAATATTATACAAAAAATTAATTATTATTTGATTATAGAGATGAGATATAGTTTTAATTTATATATTTTGTTTGTTCATTTAACGTCACTTTATGCTGCTATGGCTAATTGGACGATGCTACAGTGGGAGCTCTAAATTTTGCCTATCCAGGTTTAATTAGGATATCCAGGTTTCATTTTTAACGAGTACCTGACATCGTACAGGCTCGGGACCCCCGTTTAACGTCCCTTCCGAAGGACGCCGTAACTAAGGATTTTTTACTCCCTTAAAAAACTCCTAGGGCCACCTGCCGGGCTATGAACCCGCGATCTTGGGCTTAGTAGTTTGTTACGCTAACCACTAGAGCACAGGTCGCCCCTTTAATTTAAATAGATAAAATGCATTTCGTCGATTAAAGAAAATAAAAGAAGATAAATGTTATTCCAATACTTCCATTTTAGGACGTTCATTGCTATTACAATACAGGGAAGTGGGACTTATATTTTAATAAGCTCACTAGGAGGGGGGGGGGGTACTAAGCTTAACTTGGATTTCTGGAATAATTTTTGGGTAGCTCAACTAAAAGGTTAAGTACCTTCTGTAGTACAATTGTATAATTTGTAAACGGGGGGGGGGGTTGGTCCGCCGTTAGATTGACACCTTCTAGTTGTTCCAGCCAATCTAGTTTATTACAAGTATTTATTAGTATTATTATTTATTTTGTTTATTCCGCCCTGATAAAGGCCTGCAATACGTGTCGAAACATTGATTTCAAATGTTTAGTTACCGTACTCTCTAGAATTCAATCCTTACAATCCAAAATCCTTCGTAAAAAAGAATTCAATATAAATAAAAATTACTGAAAATGCTTTGATATATGAAATGAAATGAATGAAATAACAAAAAATATATGTTTTCTGATCGGTTTATAATCTATAGTATTGTATACGATGGGTTTGTTAATTTGTTCATTAAAAGTAAAATCCTCAATGCTCCTTACTTTGTTACGAACAAAGTAATCCATAATGACCTTAATATCCGATTTGTTGCTGATTTGGCCCGAACCCGATATCAATCTTTTCATGACAAACTTCATTCCCACTCAAACCCATTAGTTTCAAACTTAGCAACCTCTTCAATTCCTGATGATCCTCCGAGGCGTCTGAAAGGAAGATGGTCTAAGTTGAACTTTTTATTTGAGTACTACCATTGGGTAGTTTCTCTACTTGTATTTATCTCGTGTCATTATTTATCTTTCATTATATTTACTTGATCTATTCTGTATGCAGATGTAAATTTCAATAAACACATTTAAAAAAAAAAATTCTCTTCTCTATAATTGTTACGATCAACCAAGAATTATTCGAAATATTTTCAGTTCATTTGAATATTACAATATTAATATTACTTAATGAAGGTTTTTCCATTATTGAAATGAAGATGGCAGGATGAACATCTTCCTCGCCAGGAACCAGGACATTGATTTCTTCCTGCTAATAGAACTTTGGGCTCAATCCAAATATCTCAGATATCTTCTTCCTCTTCTTCTTCCAGACAGCAATCTATAGGAATACTGCCCAAGAATAGCGGTGACATATTGGAGTCCCAAGAGCTCTATAAAACGGGCAATAAAGACCTAGTAGGAATCTTTCATATCGGTCGCAGTTCCTCAAGCTTGAGTTGAGTTGGGTTGCTACCGACGAAAACATCTTGGTGATAGAAAATAGATGAGATGGTAGCGGATCTTCTTTATTCTTGGTTAACATTATTAATTAATAAGAATATTTTACCACATTTGTATTGTACATTAACCTTCATGATGAGAGGCCCACAAGGAGGGAGAAAAAGTTGACGAAGTATTGTATATTATTTGTATTACGCCCCTGGGGAAATTTTTAGTGTTATAACCCTACACATGGTTTTGTAATGTTGGATGACTAACGTCTCAAGGTATTCGAAAATAAGGTATCGCATAGAATATTCGGTCCAAAAGAGGTTGAAACCAGTGGTGAATTTATTTGGTACCCACTTTGCCAAGGCTAGTTGAACCTCTGCTGGGGGGGATTGCAGGAATAACGGGGTAAACCTGTGACTGTTAACGGATTAAATAAATTATCTTCCTAATTGTGATTCTGCATTACAGTAACTCTACGCACAGAGGTGCTCCTGTAAAGCTACAACCTCATCTTGGGTTCAGTAAGTGATAGAGACTGTACAGTTTCTTGGACATCAGTTGTGCAGACTTTCCTCCTGATTTGTGAACCCACTTTGTAGAGGCTGGTTTAGCCAGAGGAGGATCCTAGATTGAACCAGGACCTTGAGAACGGCAGCTCACACAGCTCTACTACTGATCTATACCACTCCCGGATATAGTTATAAACACTAATTAAATCTACTTATAAATTATGAAATAATATTTAATGAGTAATGTTAGATTATAATTTCACAAGCACCTTGAGCGAGGAACATAAATTGAAGGATACTTCACAGCTCATGAAACACTAACTTTACTGTTTGTGACTCCAAAGAGGTTAGTTCTGGAACGACCCCATTCAACAAGATCTATATCTAGAAATAACCTCACTCCAATAATCATCTGATATTTTGTACATCCCTCGATATAAAATATTACTTGATATATTTGCAACCCCGGTGAATAAGTTAAGTGGAATAATGTCCGAGTTAAGTTGAGAGAAGAGGAATCGTGCCATTCTGGTAGTCTTTGGCTTGAAAATGACTTATAATAAAAACAGTAACTTAATTTCTAACCAAGGCCTGACTTAGCCATTTAAGCACTCCATGAATGACACAAAATCTGTTTCCCTCAGTCGAACTAACTAATTTTGAACAAGATTTGACTTGAAAATTACTCAAGGGGGCTGCAGAGATAATTTCATTGTTTAAAATAATTAACGGTAATACAATTTTTAGTAACCTGACGAAATTTCCTTGTCTCTTTCTTCAATTGTTCTCGAATTAATTTGTTAAATTTTATTTAATATATATTATTTCTTGCTAATAATTATTGTTGAACCTTGTTAATTATTGTTTCTTGTTCCAACGACAAAACACATCGTTGCCAGTGCTCATTTCAAGTGCTTGAATTAAATATTTGATATGAATATAAGGCTATAATAAAGTATAATATATATTCGATAATTATGAATATTGATACATGACGTTTAAATGGCAGTTATGGATTAAATAGACAGTATGCAAGCAATGTCACAACTAAAATTGAATCCTGCTCTGGAAGATAAATTATTTAATCGGGACCCTGTGGGATCTGCGAAACCTCCTGGGGCTCAACCAAGCTCTGTAAATCTGAGATACATCATAAACATTAACTGAGGGAATTTTAGATGCGTTCAGCTATACTTCTAAAGAAAATAACCATAACAAATGAATAATGAAACTGTATTAATGATAATTAGGTACTAGTATGTTTAAGGGCCTGCTGGCATCAGCGCGCTCAGGTGTCACTTACCTCAACTATTTGGACCTTGTCAGGTTATGTATCAATTTGAAATAGGCATTGCCTTTCATTATGATACAACAGATTATAGGAAATGAAATAAATGAGGAACATGTAGACAAAATTAAACTATAAATAATAAAACATTTATTACAAGGAGTATTCAGTAAATAACAATTTTAAACTAAAATATGATCATTTTTTTTTTCATTTTTAAATGTTTTTATTTTAAAGAGAAAAGATTTGCCCGGGCTCTCTTTAAAATAAAAACATTTAAAAATGAAAAAAATGATCAAATTTTAGTTAAAAACTGTTATTTAATGAATAAAATATAAATATCTAAAATATTATGTTCTGATAAACAATGAAAAATTTATTACAAACAATGCTCATTAAAAAGTATCTTCAAAAATTGCATCAATTGCATCAAAAATCATCTCCATCTAATTTAATTCCCCACTTGCAGTTTCATATAATGTCCATTAACACAACGCATTTTCTGGGGAATGACATTCCCCTCCTGAAGAAACCTAACAGCTGTTTCTTCATCGTACACCTTGCGAAAAATCTTCTTCAAATTCCAACTCATATTTAAAGGAAATAATCAAAAACAGATTCACGTTGAACTTGACATAAACAATAACAAAACAATAGAAAGGCTACTATAACAGTAGGAGATGGTTAAGAAAAGTGACACCTGAGCGCGCTGATGTCAGCAGGCCCTTAAATATACTAGTACCGATAATTATATAAATATTAATGTAAAACCAACTTGTACTAAAGAAATAAAAACAAATGAATACGGCAACACCAAGAGCTCGAAGCCAGTACCACCAATTTCTGCTTATTAAGTCCCGACAACGGATCATCCTTTTTCGTAACGAATATATGATGCAATACGTTATTTTCGAACACCTTTGGACATTGTTCATAAGTGTTAAGGGCCACGTTTCACATCCATAACAAACATTTGGGAAATGAACATGACTATAAGTTTTAAATTAATGTGTCTTGCTTCATACGTTGCCAAAATAAGTTAAATAGATATGATCTGTTGTAAGAAAGATAAGATAGATCATAGAGGTGGTGAGGTGTTAACCTGAGAAACAAGTTCTGGTTATTTTAACCAAATACTTGGAGCCTTTCAGTGGATGATGGATGGATACAGAAAGTACTCAGCTCATTCACAAATTATTCATATTTATCCATCTCAAATAAAAAAAGCATTTTTTATTAATTTCTTTTAAGGAGGGACCCATGATGAAATGGTCATAGCTATCATTAATCATTTTGTTTTTTAGAAATAATTTTGTTGGAATAATTAGTCGGAGTGCATCCTGTGCATGATATATTAATATTTTGAGAGCCTTTTCCAGGCTTTTAGAATAAATATATATTATAGTGAGTGGGCCCTCATTGTTTATACCATCGTATATTGTACTGTACTATGCTATTCTGAGTGCACCCTCCATGGTATATTGAGATCCATGGTATACTGTTGAGCAGTATGTACAATACAAACTGGTTCCTTCTTATAAATTACTGTAAAATACAAAGATATATTTTTTGTTAATTCTAATATCAAAGCATTGTTCCTAATTTTTATTTGTATTGAATTTGTATATACAGAAAACATTCATTAAATTTTCAAAAAGAAAATCCAGCGGATAAACGATTTATGCCTTTTCATCGATAGAAAAAATGAATCTATCTCTTCAGAGATTTTTCATTTAAAATTATCCAATATTTCTTTTTCATAAATAATTATTCGCTAGCATATCACTAAACTAGTAGAGGTCTCTATTCAGTCGGAATCGGACATTTAATGGAGTTTAAATTATTTCTAAGGATAAAACCTCCTCAGACCAACATAATTCGGCATTAATTATAATTTTGAACGACAGTTAATAATTCTACTTTAATAATTTTAGAGAATATGAATTTTATAGTTGAATACAAAGCAGTCAATTACCATAAATTCTGCTAGATAGCACTGCAGTTATGCTATGAACCGATAACTCTTCGGTATTATGAAGGCTTAGCGATGTATTGTAAACCAATGATTCTTTGTTACTTGTTTGATTAGAATGGAAAAAAAATTGTACTACTACAATATGGAAGATGTTGGGTTCAGTACATAATAGGGACTGTATTGTTCCTACGATAACCGCCCGGTTTGTTCCTCAGTTAAGAATACCCTCTTTTTAGAGACTGGCATGATGTCTGTAGTCCTTCGGTTGCTGTTAACAGATTAAATAATCAGCCACATTCTGATTTGAATCAAGGACCTTGAGCTTAGCAATTCATTACCCTGCACACTGAGATAATTTAGAGATATGGACTCTTATCGACTCTTGCCCAGAAACAAGTTTGTTTTCTTGGATAAGGATTACAACTTTATTGAGGGGAGGGTTTGATATGGGGGTGCCTGATGGTCATAACTACAGTTATAATGATACACCTATACCTGCCTTAATTACTGACATTTCCACCTGGAAACTCGCTTGATAGTTTTCGCAGATAATCGTCTCTCACCTTCGCAGATGCTCGACCGGAGAAAGACTACTAGATATCCTTGCAATCAGCAGTAGTCGAGGAAAAGACTCACTATCGCTACAAATGCTACACTTGGAAGAGTGCTATCGTAGCAGTTAGTGATAGCGAGGCCACGATAACAGGTAATCTCACCTGTCCTTATCAGTTAGTGATAACTATCTAAAGGCAGGGGTGTTGTTAGTCGGGTGCAAATGCCTGGCTCTACAACCTTCGAGAAAGATATCTGAACTTCAAATCTGAAAGCTAAGGAAAACAGGCGAGATACAAAGCACATAGTTTGCACATGTTAACTTAAGTCTTAAGGCAAAACTAATGAAAAGATTATCACGGATAGTTTACTTGTTAATTTTAATTATTCAACGAATCTATTATGGTAAATAATTAATTTTTTTTTTTGAATTGCTATCTTCTCCATAAACTTCTTTTGATTTTTTTAAAATTATAATAATGATATTATAAAATATATTTCGACTTATTATTTACATGCTAAAATATACTTATATATTGATACTCTACCTGCGTTGAAAATCTGAGGGTTTTATGCCTGAAATCATAAAATATTTCTTCTGGTATGCAAATGAAAATATGGTAATATGTCATTTTTTAAAAATCTTCTTCTATATTTTTTTTACTTTATTTTATCTACTTCCTACTCCCTTTCATGTTACTGTATTTAAAAGATAATCGATTTAGTTATCCATATTTGAGAAAAATATATATATTTTATTATTTATTGTGATTATTCCTTAACGACTGAGCCAGGATGGACTACATTTGTCCTGTTCTATCATTCTCTTCCACATCTCTTTGGTCTTGCTTTCTTCCTTGTGCCTAAATTTCGCCTGTTTTTCTTTTTGGCCTTTCTTGAAAGCCTTGTGTATTCTCATTTTTACTAAGTAAAGTTTCGTATAGTGTCTGTAATTTTTTCTACGTGTGTGTGTAGAGTTCCTCGTTATGTCGTCGTCTGTATTGGCCTCTTTCATCGCGATCCCAATTTTTTCCTTATTATTTTTGTCTCTTGATTTCTAGATCGCATCAAACTGTTGATTGTTAAGGATTGGCCATTCTGCTGCAACAGTGGTTTTGGGGCGGATTACTGTTGAATAGTGCCTGAGTATAGCATTAATGGATATTGATTTCTGGTTATAAATACATTTAGTGAGGTGTAAGGCTGCTATCATCTTGTTAGCTCTTGATTTAATGGCTTAATTCTTTATTCTATTATTATTTAATTATTTTTTATTAAAGTGTGCAGAATGAATAAGGAAACATATCTGTCCTTACAATATTATTTATAGTTTCCAATAGAAACGACAGATCACTTAGAATCAGTGTAATCTGATTTGGTACCCCTTTTCTTTGTTCAAACGTTCTTATAGTACATTTTTTTTATTTTATTAAATAAGAAATTAACTATTTTAGTGTAGCAATTATGTTTAATGCTAAATTAAGCATACGAAAATAAATAATGATTTGACCTTGAAAATTGATATTTTTACGAAAATATAAATAAATGTATTAATTATTATAACTGTTTAACATTTTTGTGGTCAACTGTGGTGTAGTGGTTATCACACTAACTTCCTCCTCCATGCCCAGGATCGCGATTTCCCAGCCCGGAATTTTAAGGACATTTTTAAAGGGAGTAAAACATCCTTTGGTTGTGCAGTCTATTGAAAGAGAAGTAAAATGGGTCTCCTTAGGTTGTGTGATATCGGCTGCTTAAACATCCCTATTCTAATTATACCTGTTCAGCCAAAATTTATTACTCCCACTGTATTTGTAGTGTGATTAGCCATAGCGGCATGAAGTGATTTTAAATGATACTTTTAAAAACAATTAACCTTTTTTTTTATACCTAGTTTATTTTTCTTCAATTCCAAAATGTTATTACACATAACGTTTCATATTAAATGTTCATTCGTAAAGAGAATAACTACAGACTACTGACAGCCAGAAGTCTTAAGAAAACTTCTGTTCAAAACCTCATTTACTCTGACATCAACTCACAAAATTTTAGAAACCCTTTCAAAGCAATATTCCCTTTTAGAAACTGCCAGGAGAAATTTCGTAATCGAATAAGTCTTCGCCTAACCAAGTCCCAAGCTTAAATACTTTCCCGAAGTTTAACGCTGATATTCGTTTAAGTTTTAGATCTCATATCAATATGAGGGGATGTGAAGTCGAGAGATAAAAATGATGGTTTAATAATTTTTTAAAAACATTTCTTATAGCTGAAATAATTTTTTAAAAGCGGCAGGAATGATGCATAGTGGCTTGGGTACAGACAAGTAGAGAAACTTGTACTATCGGTAGCACTTAAGTATAAAATTCAACTTAAAAGGTCACAAGGCCATCTTCTTTTCAGACGGGTCGAAAATTGAAGAAGTAGCTAGGTTTAAAACTAGTGGGTTTGAGTGGGAATAAAGTTTGTCATGCAAAGATTGATATCGGCTTCAAGTCAAACCAGCAACAAATGGGACATTAAGGTGGTTATGGATGATATTCATAACAAAATAAGGAGCATTTAGGATTTTATGAAGGATTTTTGATGGTAAAGATTGAATACGAGAGGAATTCGATGCCTTAATGGAGGCACAAAACTCTACTAAATTTAGGACACCCACTGTACTATCGTCTGATTAGTCAGAGCAGCATTAGATGAAATAAATAAACAATAGATAAGTGACATTAAATCAAATAAACAAACAAAACTGTCTATTTTTGTTTTAACGAGTATTTTTTTTTTTTTGTATCAAAGTTTCAACAAATATTAAGAGTAAGAAAAATAGGAAACCTCATATTATATTAAAACTCAGATTATTTGCATATTTTTACGTTAGTTATTTATCTATTTTTTAAGATTTTGAAGACTAGTTTCGATGCCTAAAGCGTTGTTTGGCCACTTACAGTTCTATAAAAGCAAAACCTTACCAATAACGAACCGTCCATTGAGAGCATAACCTTTAGGTTTATTAAAAATAAGGCCCAGCAATTGTTTTTAGATTTTTCTCCCTTTCCCACTGTCCTGTTCTTGTTGTTTCGAGCCACTGAGTCGGAGAAATATAACGAATTCCCTCGAGAAGTTGGAGTTGATACTCGAGGCTAAGGGATAATGGCCGTGTTTTGCAATGTCTCTCTCGAGTACGTACTGTTCCTTACTTTTCCTCGATGAATTAAAAATTATTGTTGACTTTTCTTAATGCTTACTAATGTCCGCACCATTTCTCACATTTTGTACATTTTATTATATAACTTTACATTTTTGGTTTTTAACACATCGGTACATCAGAAGAACCATGTCATAACTCATAAACCTAATTTTTCCATAGAGGAATTTGACAGTTCCATGTGAATTAGAAAAATAAAAAAATTGGTATTGGTAAAGCAATTCATTACTGTTGTAATAATGTTATTAAAATCATTTTATTAACCGTTGGAAATTTTTTTAAAAACTTGAAACTTTTTTCATTTTAATTTATGCCATTATTTACAAGTTCAAGATGCAATTTATTTTCAGTCAAAAGTACTTAGACTTTCACTAATGCACCATGGTACGTCAATAACAAAACTCTGCATACTGACTTAAAAATACAAACGGTTGACGAACACATACGAACGTACTACAAACGCTTTCAAGGAAAACTGTACGGACACCCAAACTCATTGATACAACAAATGGCCACGACTCTCATGCCTGAGAACACTAGGAGGAGACTAAAAAGGACGTGGATGAGAGTCCATTACAGTAGGAAATTAAAGCAAGCCAATGGAGAGGTAGTTGTTGGCTACTGTTCTTCTTCATGTAATTATGTATTATTTTCCTGTCAGCCAATCTGCTGATTGTCAATTATGTACTTGTATTTGACAGGTGTGGGTGAAAATATAAAGAGAAAAAAAAATATACAATCCAAACATGACTTTATAAAAAAAATGTTGGAAATGAAATATCAGATATTTCGTTCCTGAATTAAAAAGCTGCAACTAATGCAATTTCTATTGACTTATGGTTTTACTTAATAATACCAATTTTTGAGTTAGATCGTTGTTCTTTCGATGGAGCGATATGTTGAAACAAGAGAAATATGATACAACTTGCACGTAAGGGTCACCTGTGCTGTAGTTATCATTTCCAAGGTCACGTGTTCCTAGCCAGGCAGGGAACTCTAGGATTTTTTAGAAGGTACTAAAAAATCCTTAGTTAAGCTATAAAATTGAGATCCCAAGCCTGTACGGTGGCAGGTTCCCGTTAAAGATCTTAACTATTCCAGGTTAGGCGAGATTTATGACTCACACTGTAGCATCGTCCGATTAGCCGTTGCCGCATAAAGTTCATAAATCACCTGCACAATGGTTGTCTTAGAAACAGTACGGTACAGTCCCTCGCAAATTTCTATGTACTGAAACAGTAAAGTGCCTACCCAACCTCTATGTACTGAGGGTGGTTATATTTTCTAACTCAAGACCCTTGGTTTGTTATTGTACATATTTTTGTTTTGGGCATTAATTCAAAGTTTCAATAAATCTTACAAGAATTTAATAATCATTTCCCTTGTACAGTTTTGAAAATTATGAAATCGTTTTCAAGCTTTTGGGCCAGAATCGGAATGTTGCGGATGTTAGAAATTTATCCCTCCCCCCCTCGATTTAGGCTCGTCATCGGCTCACGAAATAAATCATTTTTCGGGATAAACTGAATTTCCATTTCCTGGCTCTAAATCAACTCGGCAATTAACTTGGCAGGAAATGGTTGTTAAGGTTTTTCTTGGTTTGGGATTTAGTATTCGTTGGTATTCGCTGTTATCGCTTGTGGATTTCATTTCTAAATTGGAGTCATTTATTATTCAATATGGTTATTATTTTTTAGTTAATTATTAAAAGTTGCATAAATATAGATGGGATTTTAACATATTCCCGCTATATTGCTATAATTACCATTATTACCTCAAAAATAATTATTATTTATTTAATTATTAAATAACCAGATGTCTTGTGATGGAATATCTCTAACTGATCGCTACAATCTACAATCGCTACCTAACTTTTCTGCATACCATGGTGCCGGATTGAAAGAAGACTAAAAAATGGTAAAGGATTGTCAACAAATAATTTCTATATGTTTTATTTTATTATTTTATCCAATCCAATTATTTTTTTTTTTTTTTAAATCCATATTATCGTGCGATACATCCTTTTTTATAACAAATTGAGAGTATCGAAAAGAGATATTTTTTCTTTTTATTTTTTAAAGAGAAAAGATAGGCCCTCGACCGGGATAGATTAGGGATATTATAAAAAATTATAAATAATAATATGACGAAAGTCAATAAGATCCTAAAATTAAAAAATTAATGTTCAAAGAACTTCGTTCTAGTGTATTCATCGCAAAAATGGCGGGAGCACACTGGGGCTTTAGGATCTAAAAGAGAGAAGCTTTGTCCTCGACCGAGAAGTGCCTTGGATAGCTCAATTGGCAGAGCGATGTCACGGTGAGACAAAGGTTCCGGGTTCAAATCCCGGTCGAGGGCCTATCTTTTCTCTTTAAAAAATAAAAATATTTATAACTCATAAAAAATGACCAATAATTATTAAAAAAAAGAGATATTTTTTCTTTTGCAAAAATAAAAAAAAATTCGTGTCGATGGCGGGTTTGAAAAACTAACAATAAATACAAACTTTTGATCTTTGAATTGAGGTTACAATCTAAAATGGCTGTGCTCATATCAGCAATTTAAATATCTTTATCTATTTTTATTTGAAGAGAAAAGATATGACCCCGGCTGGTATTCGAACCCGGGTCCTCTGTTCCTCCGTGACAGTGCTCTACCAATTGAGCTACCGGAGTCGCTTACCAGCCGGGGACAAAAAGTAAGCGGCTCTTCAAATAAAATAGTTCAAAATTAAAACAATAGATAAAAAATAAAAAAAAAATTATAAATATCCTTATGTTTGAGAGGCCTTCCTACTAATGTACAATCGGGTTCTAACACCGTGAAAAATTGGTCTAGATCAAAGGATTATGGCTGTTCATGGTCATCAGGCCCACCAGGACCCACATTTCTTTTCGAGAAGTAAATTATCAAAAAATGCAAGGTATTTCAGAAACCTTGTTGGCTATTTAACATCCTGAAAAATCACATTAGGAATTTGAAAAAATCACAAATTATTCCCTATAATTTTAAAAATTAGAGCCCCCCCATTGTAGTTATAGTAGCGTAAAGTTATAGTAGGTTAGGTAAATAAACTAACAAAATAATGTAGAGAACGGAGATAGTTGGGGGGTGCAGTCATAAAAACACTAAATAAGTACTAGACTTATTGTCCATATAATCTTTTTCCGGGATGGACCGTGTGGTGTTGGTTTTGTTTGCCAAGCTTTCGCTCATCGTGTTGTGAGCTTCCTCAGGGCTAGTCAGTGAATGAAGAGCGGATAGTGGAGTCAGGGTGTATATAACTAGTGGTGGGGGGGTCTCGGTCGAAGTCTGCCTTCCCATTGGCCCGCTTGTATCGAGTCCGTGGGCGGTGTTGTGTTCGGGTGGGTTCGTGTGTGTTCGGTATTGTCGTATGTGTGTGGATGGTAGGTTGATGTGTTGGTCTTTTGTTTTATGGCAGGGTACCAGTTTTTGCTGAGTTTGTAACCGTCTTCCTTATTGAAATTATTGGGTTCTTTAATAATTTCAATGGCTTCTCTAATGGTGCGGAGGTGATAATTATTTTCTTTAACCAGTGCGGTTGTGTTTTCGAAAGGTATGTGGTGGTTGGTGTTGTAGAAGTGTTCTGCTACAGCCGATTTTTCCGTCTTAAATTTTTTGACACTAGATATGTGTTCTTTTAACCTTCTTTCAATGGTCCTTCCGGTTTGTCCAATGTAGACCTTGCCACAGGAACAGGGTATGCTATAGATGCCTGGAGTACGTAGTCCTAACTTGTCTTTGGGTTTCGGTAGGATGTGAGCTATTGTTTTGTCTGTGGAGAATGTGGTCTTGATGTCGTGGTTCTTTAGAATCCTGGCGATCTTTTCTGAGGTGCCTTTGATGTAAGGAATGGTTGTCTGGTTTTTAGGTTCGTTGTCGGTTTCGTTCTTGTCTTGTTTTTTTAGTTTTCTCTTGCGTTCTACTCGTTTAATAGTCTCTTTGTCATATCCGTTTTTTAGGAAGGCTGTTCTCAAGTGCCTCTTTTCTTTAGAGAGCTGTGACGGTTCAGCTATCATTTCAGCTCTGTTGAGTAGAGTGTTGATGATTCCTTCCTTTTGAGACGGATGGTGGTGTGATGTGGCATGAAGGTATCTGTCTGTATGTGTAGGTTTACGGTAGACGGTGTGTCCAAGGTGGTTTCCCTTCTTCTCGACCAGGACGTCTAGGAAGGGAAGTTTCCCATCCTTCTCCAGCTCCATGGTGAATTGTATGTTAGGGTGGATGCTGTTTAGGTGGAGTAAGAATCTGTCCAGTGCATCTTTTCCGTGCTTCCAGATGGCGAAGGTGTCGTCCACGTATCTGAACCAATATTCAGGTTTTTGGGTTGCGGTGGAGAGTGCCTTCTGTTCAAAATGTTCCATGTACAGGTCTGCTGCCGGTGAGCTCAATGAAGATCCCATGGCTGTGCCTTCCATTTGCTTATAGTACTGTCCATTGAACAGGAAATATGTTTCTTTCATGCATATCTCCGTCAGTCGGTACTCTTCTTCGCTCAGAAGATTTTTCATAAGGTTCAGGGCTTCATCGGTAGGGACCTTGGTGAAGAGCGACTTGACGTCGAAGCTTACTAGGATGTCGTCTTCGTTTATATGAATGGTTTTGATTATGTCTATGAATTGTTTGGAGTTGCGGATGTTGTGTTGTGTTTTGCCAGTGTGGGTTTTAATTATGTCGGAGATGTATTTGGACAGGTGGTATGTAGGTGAGCCAATGGTACTGACTATGGGTCTCATAGGGATACCGTCTTTGTGTATTTTGGGTTGTCCGTATAGTCTTGGTGGGATTGGGTCAGATATTATGAGCCGTTTGGTTTTTAGTGTCTGGCTGGTGTTGATGATAGTCTGAATTTTCTTGTTAATGTCATTAGTGGGGTCTTTCTCCAGTTTCTTGTACGTTCCATCGTTGAGGATTTCCGTCATTTTGTTTAGATATTGGTCTGTCTTCATAATGACGGTGGCATTTCCTTTGTCAGCAGGGATTACAAGAAGGTCGTCTCGTTTCTTCAGTGTAGTGAGTGAGTTGTATTGCGTCTTAGAAAGGTTAGGTCTTGGTGGCTTGGCTTTACGTAAAATGTGACTAATGTCTTGCCGGATGGTTTCGGCGGCGTTTTGGTCCATATTCTTGATACATGCTTCTATGTTGGTTATAATCTTCTCTGTAGGTACATGTCTAGGTGCGATGGCGAAGTTGAATCCCTTCTGGACCACCAATCCCACCAAGACTATACGGACAACCCAAAATACACAAAGACGGTATCCCTATGAGACCCATAGTCAGTACCATTGGCTCACCTACATACCACCTGTCCAAATACATCTCCGACATAATTAAAACCCACACTGGCAAAACACAACACAACATCCGCAACTCCAAACAATTCATAGACATAATCAAAACCATTCATATAAACGAAGACGACATCCTAGTAAGCTTCGACGTCAAGTCGCTCTTCACCAAGGTCCCTACCGATGAAGCCCTGAACCTTATGAAAAATCTTCTGAGCGAAGAAGAGTACCGACTGACGGAGATATGCATGAAAGAAACATATTTCCTGTTCAATGGACAGTACTATAAGCAAATGGAAGGCACAGCCATGGGATCTTCATTGAGCTCACCGGCAGCAGACCTGTACATGGAACATTTTGAACAGAAGGCACTCTCCACCGCAACCCAAAAACCTGAATATTGGTTCAGATACGTGGACGACACCTTCGCCGTCTGGAAGCACGGAAAAGATGCACTGGACAGATTCTTACTCCACCTAAACAGCATCCACCCTAACATACAATTCACCATGGAGCTGGAGAAGGATGGGAAACTTCCCTTCCTAGACGTCCTGGTCGAGAAGAAGGGAAACCACCTTGGACACACCGTCTACCGTAAACCTACACATACAGACAGATACCTTCATGCCACATCACACCACCATCCGTCTCAAAAGGAAGGAATCATCAACACTCTACTCAACAGAGCTGAAATGATAGCTGAACCGTCACAGCTCTCTAAAGAAAAGAGGCACTTGAGAACAGCCTTCCTAAAAAACGGATATGACAAAGAGACTATTAAACGAGTAGAACGCAAGAGAAAACTAAAAAAACAAGACAAGAACGAAACCGACAACGAACCTAAAAACCAGACAACCATTCCTTACATCAAAGGCACCTCAGAAAAGATCGCCAGGATTCTAAAGAACCACGACATCAAGACCACATTCTCCACAGACAAAACAATAGCTCACATCCTACCGAAACCCAAAGACAAGTTGGGACTACGTACTCCAGGCATCTATAGCATACCCTGTTCCTGTGGCAAGGTCTACATTGGACAAACCGGAAGGACCATTGAAAGAAGGTTAAAAGAACACATATCTAGTGTCAAAAAATTTAAGACGGAAAAATCGGCTGTAGCAGAACACTTCTACAACACCAACCACCACATACCTTTCGAAAACACAACCGCACTGGTTAAAGAAAATAATTATCACCTCCGCACCATTAGAGAAGCCATTGAAATTATTAAAGAACCCAATAATTTCAATAAGGAAGACGGTTACAAACTCAGCAAAAACTGGTACCCTGCCATAAAACAAAAGACCAACACATCAACCTACCATCCACACACATACGACAATACCGAACACACACGAACCCACCCGAACACAACACCGCCCACGGACTCGATACAAGCGGGCCAATGGGAAGGCAGACTTCGACCGAGACCCCCCCACCACTAGTTATATACACCCTGACTCCACTATCCGCTCTTCATTCACTGACTAGCCCTGAGGAAGCTCACAACACGATGAGCGAAAGCTTGGCAAACAAAACCAACACCACACGGTCCATCCCGGAAAAAGATTATATGGACAATACCGCAGACCGTGGAAGCCTACGTGAACATACTAGACTTATATTTAGCTAGTGCCGACGTTTCGACCTACAATGTAGGCCATCATCAGGGCTATCAGAGTAAAACAAACAGAACAAAAAATATATATAAAAACGTTACAGTAACAAGAATATAGTGACATGTAATGTAGAAAATTAAAAAATTAAATCTATTTATTTAAATTTAATCATCTATTTATTTAAATGAAAATTAATTTTCTACATTACATGTCACTATATTCTTGTTACTGTAACGTTTTTATATATATTTTTTGTTCTGTTTGTTTTACTCTGATAGCCCTGATGATGGCCTACATTGTAGGTCGAAACGTCGGCACTAGCTAAATATAAGTCTAGTACTTATTTAGTGTGTTTATGACTGCACCCCCCAACTATCTCCGTTCTCCATTTTATCACCCAGTCAACTATTTTCCTCTCTAACTAAATAATATTTTTGCAATAAATAATGAAACCCAAATTATTATGCAGAATCAAACTTTTAGTACTTTTTTGTTCCACTATATAATATACCAAGTACTAAATAAGAATTATATACTATACATCACAAGAGGAGCTCAGTGGCTCAGTGGTAGAGCGGTGAGCTGCTGTGCCAAAAGTCCTGGGTTCAAATTCCGCTGCTGACAAGACTTTTAATCTGTTAACAGCAGGAGATGGATCTAGAATCCTCCTGGGGCCTCTAAAAGTGGTTATCCAAAATAGGGGGGGGGGTCTGATGGCTGTGCATGATCCAGGACAAAGTACCCCTTGTAAAACCGTTGTCCAAGAAACAGTTGGATGTATAAACCATGTACCCTGGATACACCATGTTCTGAATCTCACATATTTTTTTTTATTTACTACAACGTTACATTAAAAGGAAATTTATATAAGTGCTCATTTCAGATAATGTTGATATTTCTATTTCGGACGATTTGATTTCTTTTTAAGTCGAGAAATAACACAAAAGTTGCAGAAAACCCATCGAGAATCATCTTTATTGATTAGCCCCCTATGATTTTGCATTGATATCATTCAAATAGATTCGTTCCTCTATATTACAATGGGAATACTACTTATCGATTACCGTCCCAAGATAAAACACCGATTTCATTGGGATCGATTTATTCCTCGATATTAGCCTCATCCATATACTCCTTGGGTTTGCCTAGCTTCGAACAACAGAACCTTCCTAACAACTGCGGCAGACCAGCTGGCGCCGAAGAGGAAATTTGACAAAGCCTGGCTAAGAAGCAAACAAAGCCAATATAGTTCTGGGTTAACAGTCTTTATCTTTGGGGGTTTTATTCTATACCGTATATATATTATATATTTTAATAAAATATATTTTACAAAAATAAATGAAATCATTACTAAAAACTGTGTTTATAGTTTGCCATATAAATCTGTATTTGTGCACATTTATATTGTTACGGCCGCACAAAGGAAGGCGGAAGGGGGGGATTAGCGGCTTAAGTCCTTCAGCGGGAGACGTTAAAATAGGATTAGGACCGTTCTAGATCGTCTCGTTTTGTCGGAAAAGGATTAAGAATATTCCAGAATTGTCTGGCCCCTCCGTGTTCTAGAATGTTCGGCCTTGCCTACTTAAATACTTCCCTCACCTCGAGGCAGTCAGTCTTAGCCTGAGAGTAGACCAGAGAAGACCTGTGATAAGTGAGTGTCAGTGTGATAAACTAGTCAGTGTTGAACCGGCCAGTGTAATAAGTGTATCAGTGAACTGTAACAGTCTCGCGAGTGTAATAAACTGTTTCTGTTTGTTACTGTGTGTCAGTTTGTCATACTTGGAGAATCTTACGGTCGGTGGACTAGTGAACTGTAAGTGTTAACTATTAGTTATAAATTGTAGTGTAATTTTATAATATTCATAGAAACTATTGTAACTAGTTAAGCTATCTAGAATTATTTATATCTTATATTATTGTAATAATTAAATAGGAGTTAGGCCTAGATAATAAATATTTAGAATATTGTTATTATAAATTTATATTAGTTCAATAATTTAATTGTTAATAATTTACTTGTATCCTTTTTATCATTTTTGTTAATAAATATTAGTATCTTTAATTAAGGAATTGTTTAATTCATTTTAATACCCAATAGCCCGTAACAATATGTTAACAGATTAAATAAATTCTGCTAATGATGGATTTAAACCTTGGACCCTCGATAGGGCAACTCAATGCTCTGCCATTGAGCCATTCCAATACATTAATGGTTGAAATTAATCTATTTATGCACAAAGTTGTGCTGTGGAGTAATGATTAACCATTTCAGAGATTTAATTGATAAATAAAGAAACGAACAGATGATCAGTTTAGAAAGGACCTGATGAATTTACGAAGTCATCATGCTTAGAAAATTACTTCGTTGAAGTCGCCTCGTTTGACTTGGAACGTGAGAAGAAAACGAACCAAATGCAATATGGCACCTTCTCTTAGCACATTTCCTTTATTAATGGTCTCTTCCTTAGCATTATTTTTGTTGGTCTATGTTTTGAGGTATCAGGACCAGGCTCAAGGCACATTATAGTTTTATGAAACTTGGCTATATTTAACCACGTGAGAAGGGATAACATAACATAGAAGGTTACACACAATATGTCATATGGCTTGAACAGATGGTTGCCATGGATGCCATCGATAAACAACTCTCTCTCTCTCTCTCTCTATATATATATATATATATATATATATATATACATATATATATATATATATATATATATATATATATATATATATATATATATATATGCTAAGGAGTCCCCTAGGAATATAGTCTTCACTATTGAGATAAATGCAAGTGGTGGGTGGGCTTGAGGTAATTTCGTTTGCTCTTCGCTTTATTCCATTATTCCAGAGACTCTGGTGAGGGTCGACTGAAGAGCCCTCTATATCCAGTTTCCTCAACCTCCTCACGGTCTGCTTAACATAACCGGGAGGGCGGGAGGGGAATATTTTGGGTCTTATCTGGAATTTACAGCCTACTTGATCAAATGGTTTTCTCTATTTTCTTTAGAAAATTTAGTCTAGAGTTCCTTACAGACTGCTTCAACAAATTTATATTCAATTTATTTAACAAGCAGAGATTTGATGTTAAATAAATTGAATAATGTACAAGATGAAAAATGAGATTATTGTTGAACGTAAGATTTACATGGATAATAAAAAGATCCCTTGGGAACTTGAACTAGATTGTGCATCGACTGAGAGCCGACACTACTTCTAAAGATTACAAACTACCGTTCTCTTTATTTTCTATACTCTTAGCTTCTACATCACCTATTTCCACATCTTCCTATTTTTTTCATATTTCAGAGGCAGTGTATATACACGTACATATAAAAAAGATAAGGGAAAGTTAAAGAAGTTTACAATGCTCACTGTAAGGAAGTAATGTCATATCTATCTCAATTGTAAACCTTAATTATAAAAAATATTCCTTAGGCCATGAACCTTTGTTGACTATTTGAATAAGGAAAAAAAAAGTACTCACGAAGAATTCCAACTATCCACGTTTGTTCTATCCTGTGAACCCTTGGGTTATCATCATAAATGTAATGTAAAGTTATATTTATAATGATATAATTAATAGTTGCTACATTTTAAAAAAGGTTAACTGAACTTAAATTATATAATATATTCTTTAAACTCGGAGGAAAAAAACCTGTATCCAGTAAATTTTTGTATTATATATTTCTCAAAAAACGTTTCGGCCTAACTGCCATTATCAATCTTCCGTTTAACATTGTTTCATTATTCTTTTATATGGTTAACAGTTCAACCATAAGTCATTGATCTGTAAAAATTATGCACAAAATCTACAATTATAACATTATAAATAATTCATAAAAATAAATAAATCTGTACATAAAATATTTTATTGTCCAACAAATAACTAAATCAAGCATAGATACCTCACTTTAATTAGTTTTACTCAATTTAAAAGTCATTTCAATTCAAAGGAAAACATGTTATTTATTTTTGTGAATTATTTATAATGTTGTAATTGTAGATTTTGTAGATGGTTGAACTGTTAACCATATAAAAGAATAATGAAACAATGTTAAACGGAAGATTGATAATGGCAGTTAGGCCGAAACGTTTCTTGTAAAATAAATAATACAAAAATTTACTGGATACAGGTTGTTTTTCTCCGATTTTAAAGAATTTATTATATAATAGTTGCTAATAATTATTTAGTATCGGGGTAGTTCAACTGTAGAGCGCTGAGTTACTGTTCGGAAGGTCCTGGGCTCAAATCCTGCTCTGGCAGGTTATTTATTTAATCTGTTGACATTTGGGTTGGGGCCTGTGAGATCTGCAGACCCTCCGGGGGCTCACACAACCTCTATAAGCTGCGTACCCTTAATTGGGGAAGAATCTGGCGGTTGAGGATGATCTTGGACCAACCTCTCCTTGTTCTAAAAACAACAGTACAATACAATACATTTAGTTTTACCATTACAAAATTCAACATTATAAGCCAGAATTTTTTATTTTCAATTGGTCTCGCGCCCCCCCTGACTTGCACTAGGGCCCTCCAGGTTGGCAACTATTTACCTAAAGGATACTTTAGTAAAATATCAAAACCAGTGCGTCGAATCCAGGCGATGAAGAAATATCCAAGTTAATTTGTTGAAATGTTTGGATGGGAGTCAGTAACCTTTCTGGTCAGTTGGAACAAACAGTGAGAAGTAATATATGCAGATTATAACACGCTTGGTTTTTATTGCACACGGCGTTCGTCTTCGATTAACGAACTCGATTCAATTCACCTAGAAAAATAATGTTTTATTTTTGTTAGCTGTACTGGATAAACAAACACGATATACAAGTATGTTACGGTAATTGGTTGTTGAAGAATATTGAAATTATATTTTAGATTAATAGTTCAGTTGCTAGCTCAGTGTGTACCGGTTTCAAATCCGGCTGTTACAGATGAATTATTTTATCTGTAAATAATCATGGATAGATATTGTGGGACATACAGACCCTCCTGGGGCTAACTCAGTCTCCACAAAGTGGGTACCTTGACCTCAGAAGGGTCGAGTGTGATATCGGATAAATCATTTCCCTGCACAACCGTTGCCCTAGAAACAATTTAGTCTCTACCAAGTATTGGGCCCAACAATCTGCATGGGTTCAATGTGCAATTTTTTTAGTATTTTCTTGTCGTATTTAATTTTGTATATATGCATATGTATAAATTTACACGGGATAACTCGTAGAAATATTGATAATGTAGAGGATTATAGTAGAATACCGTTAGAACAGTGAGCAAACAACTTATTTAATGCGACAGTTTAATGGCGTGGAATGTGCGCAACTAATCTGAAATGCTTTAAACTTAATATCATAGATTGTTTTGTTCTGAGAGTATTATTCTCTGACATACATGCTATTATGTATAACATAATTATTATGTAGTGGAGTAAACTATGTCATAAATAAAATTTACTAGAAAATAAACTTGATTATTTATAACATTACCCTAGTTAAATATTGATAATCTATATTTAATTTTTTTTTTTTTGGGCTGTTTATCCGTTTTGAAAATAGCCATCAAACTTGTTATTAAATCCGAACTAGCTATTTTTATTATTATTGTGTACCAGAAATGGCAGCTCGGTGAGTTGATGTACAATGTTACTTTGTTAGATAATGTATTGAGTTCTTCGTTAAACGATTCATTATAATTATAACAAATTATTATTAAACACCTGTAAAGATTTTCTTACCTGTAAGTGAATCCAAATTTTTTTTTATTAATTACTAGCGACCCAGCCCAGCTTTGCTCGAGTAATTAAGCATATTATGCCTACATAATTTGTATGTCTAATGTATTTTTTTTTATCACGTAGCGGCCACTAAGGACCACGCGAATATCATTGGTTAGGCTTCGGGGGAGCTTTCTTGGGAGATTTTCTTTCTTCTCATCTCAGCTAATGTACTTTATTATACAGAAAGTATAAAAATAATAACAAAACCAAATATTTCTTTATATACGAATTTATTATCTTGCACGTTAGATAATTGCACGGGATTAGGCAGCGTCTTCGGTGAAAACCATCGATACTCCAACCTATTTACACAAAAGCTCGACAAATTATATACCCAAACCTTCCTGGTGAATCACTCTACCTATTGGTGAAAACTGCATGAAAATCCGTGCAGTAGCCGAGGACTTTGTATATATGCTTCTTATTTGGTAGGTATTTTGCAGTACCCTGTAATAAGTAATACATTTATTTTTATTTGATTTATATTAGCTTTTTGAATTAGGAGTGGGGATGGATAGCTCACTTAGGATTGACTTCAAATTTCATGATCCTGGATTTGAGATGGACACTTTGACCCATTGATTATGATAGATAGCCAATACTGTGGTAGGTAACTAATGTGAATCTGCGTAGTGGAATTTACAGATCCTTTTGGTTCTCATCCAGCTTCTTATAAAGTTGGGATCCCCATTACGAGGAATTTCCGGTTAAGCGTGACTCCGGCAATCGCTTCCTTGCACATCCGTTGGCTTAGAAAACATTCAGTTGCTCCTAGTGCTGAGCCCAACATTGTTGGTGTTACATTGGTATAGACTTTGATCTTTTTAAGTTTTTGTTTGTTTCATCTATCATCACTCAATGGAGTCCTAAATTCTGCCTATCTAGGTATAATTTAGGTAGAGATTTTTGACGAGTACCTGACATCCCGTACAGCCTCGGGACCGCCATTTTATGTTCCTTGATCGAATCAAGCGAATTTTATGTCCCAAGCGAATCCTTGATCTTGCCAATAGTAAATTGTTGTGCTAATCAGTAAACCGTAGGTGGCCCTTTCAACCTTTTGATTTTATTTTATATATATAGTATGCTTAAATGATAGTCAGTTGTATTTTCATATCATAAAAGATATTTTTAGGTTTTATATCAATCGGAGTTTACCTTAGCATACATAAATATTAAACCCCCACCCACGATAAAGGAAGTGGAGGACGTTGCTCCTTGAAGCAGTGGCAATTTCCTGCTCGGATAAGATATCCATTGACACATGAAGGGATTAGGGACCCTCCTCGCAAGATGATTGGCCGTTCCTCGAAGGGTGGGTGTAGAAGGGTAGGTTATCTTCATCATTCAGGAAGGACTCGGTCGCTCCTGACACCACATGACTCTCTTACGTCACAGATTCTGACAAGATTTATGTCTTAGTAATTACATAGCCTTATAGGCGGTTCGTCATAAAGCGATATATTTTCCAGAATATATTTTATCTTTAAATATCTTCATTTTGAAGAGAAAAGTTTCGTCCTGGCCGGGATTCGAACTCGGGTCTTTTGCATCTCTAGTGCAGTGCTCTAAACCACTGAGCTACCAGGGCTCGTATCCAAGTCAGTCAAATCCCTGCTCTTCACCGATCTCATATCCTCGTGTTCTCGCAATTTGCGGTGTATATATACGAGGGGAGGAATGTTCATTGAGCATTACTTTAATTAAGATCTTGTTGGCTTACGTCATTATACTATTTATAATTTATATTGTTTTATTTGTTTATATTTATTACAATTTTTAAATATTTTAATTTGAAGAGAAATAAATATATATATATATATATATATATATATATATATATATAATAAATATATTTTATCTTTGTTTTCTTTAAGTTTTAGGCTTAAAATAGGTATCAGTCCGGCAGGTTGTCGCTTCGAGTTCAGTCACAAGTTTTAACTTTTCATTCATTTTCCTTTTTAATATTCGCTAAAAAAAAGTACTCCTGAGCTTTAGTTTGAAAAAACAAATAGTGTAATTATGTGAAAAGTGTACAATTTAGTAATGATTTCATCAATTACTAAACGTTTCAAGAAACATTTCGAAGTATATATGAAACGTTCATTTCTTGACGAATATTACACTCTTCTTCATACTTGAGCTCACGATTATTTTCGCCCAAGATGCAAGGAAAATTAACACCACGTTGGGGGAAAGGAGTGTAACACACTATACAGTGACACAACTAAGTATATATCCAAAAATAATTATTGGTTTTTATGCCCTCGTGGACAATATTAATAATACGTCATTTTTCCTTTGTACTCATCACAAGAGATGAAACCATCACATCGACATCTTACTGCAAGGATATTAATATAATGCAATAAACAATTATCAAAAAACAACCCGCATTGGTAAATCGGAAGGGACTTATACTGTCCACCTCACAACGACAGAGCTCATGTTTCATGACAGAGAGTGAAGAAACTGATCAAGATGGGTTACGAAGTACTCCCACACCCGCCTTATTCCTCAGACTTCCACCTGGATTTCCATAATTTCAGATATTAAGACAACTTCCTTAAGTGTAAAATTTTCCAAAATGCTTCCTAAGTGAAATACGTATTTTCAGACCTAAATTCACCTTAAAATCTCGGATTTTTCAGTCCTGGTGTTGAAAATTTGACACGTTGAGATAAGTGTATAGGAAATGTGGGTAAATATGTTGCATAAAAATGTTTTGATTTCATAAATTTATTTCACTGAAAAACCTTTACTTTGAAAAAAGGGCATTTCATATGATTCGACCCAATAGATTTTAATTTTTGTATTTATATATTAATTTTTCCATAAAATATTAGTTTTTGGCAAAGTTGTATTAATTGTTGATACAATTGAATCGGTAAGCCTCTACACGGAATATCTTCTGTTACTGATGATTCGGAATCCCATTATAGAAATATCTATACATATTCATAATACAGATATATAATATATAATACAATAGATACATTAGAGCACATAGTGGCCTGCAATTAGAGGACTGCAGGAGAGCTGTTAACACGCTATAATAAACACAAGTGATAATCCATCTGCCACGTGCGCCCTCAAACAAGGTCTCAATACTTAGTTCATATTTAGACTGCTAGATCTTGGATAACAATATAATTTTAACCCATTATTTAAGAGAAAAATGATTCCTGTATTAATAACAATTTTTGTGATCATAAATTTTATTGTTTTTTTTATAAGAACACATAAGGGTCACCTGTGTTGTAGTATTTAGCATAACGAGCTTCTATGCCCAAGTTCGCGAGTTCTCAGCATGGGAGGAGGTCCATTGTTTTTTAAAGGGAATAAAAAATCCTGGATTACGCACTCCGGACGGGACGTAAAATGGCTGGTACTAGTTAAATATATCCTACTTATACCTGGGTCGGCTAAAATTAGAGCTCCCACCGCAGCATCGTCCGATTAGCCATAGCAGTATAAAGTGCCATTATATAGCTAGTGCCCCAGTAAATAAGTTTTTAAGTCAAATTATGTTCAGAGTTAGTTTATTGTATTGAGAGAAGCGGGATCGTGCGAATCTCTAAGTTATTTTTTTTTAAGTTTTTTTATTTAGTTTTTTTTAAAGAGAAAAGATAGGCCCTCGGCCAGGATTCGAACCCGGAACTTTTGTCTCACCGTGACATCGCTCTACCTGTTGAGCTACCCAAGGCCGCCTGCCGGCAGAGATCAAATCTTTTCTCTCATACGATCCCATGTCCTCGTGCTGTCGCAATTTTTTGCGATGTATACACTAGAACGAAGTTCTTTGAACATTAATTTAATTTTAGGATCTTATTGACTTACGTCATATTACTATTTATAATTTTTTATAATTATTGGTCAATTTTTTTTTAGTTTTTAATATTTTTATTTTTAAACAGAAAAGATAGGACCTCGGCCGGGATTTGAACCCGGAACCTTTGTCTGACCGTGATAAGTCAACAAGTTTTTGGCTTGAAATGGAGTTGTAATATAAGCCATAACTCCTTTTCAAGCCAAGGCCACTTTTACACTACTAAAATAATTTCATCGTATAATATTTATTCATAAAATAATAAAAACTCATTCACTGGCCTGTAGATATATAGTATGCTCGTACTTAAATATTCTTTTAGGCTTCCACGACCACTATTATTACAAAAGACTTTGTTTATCTCTTCTGGTTTTGACCGTGTGGATAAATTTCTCGCCAACGTTTCGTCAACCATGCTGATGACTTCCTCAGGGCTGAGATGAGAAAGTGCCATTATATAGTTAGTGCCCCAGTAAATAAGTTTCATCTCAACCCTGAGGAAGTCATCAGCATGGTTGATGAAACGTTGGCGAGAAATTAAACAAAGTCTTTTGTAATACTCGTACTTGTTTTCACCAATCGTTTCTAGTTACCCGCAATATCTTCTTTACAAAATCAAATATTTCTCATTTTATTTCTGGAACTTCCTACAATATTAATAGTTTTTAGGATGGCACCTAAGATACAATATTAAATGCCTCTGAATTTGATATACAGAGCATAGCTCAGTGACTAGATCGCTGAATTGTTAGATGCCGGGTTCTGAACAGACTGAGGCAGATAAAGCAGTTATTATGTTAAGAGCTTTATATCCTTTCTGTGAGATCTGCAGGTTCTCTTAGGGCTCACTCTGGCTTTGTATACTTGGAATCCTTAATTGAATAACTGGCAATAGGCTTTCCTATTTTCTGATATTAATTATTTAAAAACATGTTTTTCAGGACTATTGTCATTAACGATTCTTGCCAATGTAAGGTATATAGAAGCGTTTAACACCCTTGGGTGTGGAAACTGTCGGGCAAGAAGGCGCCAACTAAATTATAAACTATAACAGGATCGAGGATTGAATCGATTTCCAGAAGTTGGAAGTAATTCTATTCACCCACCTTAATTCTGCCTGGAACTGAAGCGGTTGTCATGTTACCATCTCTTCCAGGGGGTGGTAGCATCATGATGGTAGCATAGAAGATCCAGCTAAGAAGAATTAAGAATTCACAAATAAAAAAGTATGTTAAATCGAATTCCCTACCTCGTTGGTGACTAAAATAAAATAAATGGTAATTATTCCGTAGGTTGACGCTTCTAGTTGAGTCCCAACAAATTTTCATTCGTTTCCCTTTGAATGTTTTCCAAAAATACAAATATTCGTGAGCTCTATTATTGAAAAGAGAACGTAAGGTATCTGTTCCGCAGTTTGTCGCTTCGATACCAATTACAGCAGGTTTAAACTCTGTATTCGTTTCATTTTTAATATTTTCCAAAAAGTTATCGTGAGGTTTAGAATATGAAATAGAATGTAATTATCGGTAATGGGTAGAGTTCGGTAACCTTTTCATCAAGTAATAAAAGTTTCAAATAACATTTCGAAGTATAGATGATATGTTTGTCGAAACGTTCATTTCTAGATGAAATGATTACACATTTCCCATAATTACATTCGGTATCAGTGCGGCAGGTTGTCGCTTCGAGTTAAGTCACAAGTTTTAACTTTTTATTCGTTTTCCTTTTAATATTCTCGAAAATAAAAATAATCGTAAGTTTTAGTATGAAGAATGAAAAAGTATAATTATCGGTAATGAGTAGATTTTGGTGATCATTTCAATAAGAAATAAATGCTTCAACTAACATTTCGAAGTATATATATTAATATATATGTTTGTTTGTTGAAATGTTCATTTTTTGATGAAATGATTACAAAAGTATTCAAATTTCACATAAGTACACTCTTCTTTACCAAACTAAAACTGACGATTCTTTTTTTTTTTCTTCGAGAATATTAAAAACGAATGAAAAGTTATAACTTGTTGTGACTTAACAAAAACCGAATAAAGAACAAAAATAAAATAAGATTTTCCAAAAAATGTACCCGGATTATTTTTTATTACTTTATGTATAACTATGCGATCTGCGACTACAATATTATGTTAAATCTCTAAAACGCTGAAATTCATTATCTTATTGGTCGTTAACGACTCGATTCTCATTCTGTTGCCATGCTCGTGTTCACATTTAAGGTAATTTGAAAGGATATTATTGGCATTTTGCTTCATAACAAACAACAAACCTGCTGTCTTAAACACTTTCTATCCGGGTTCTATTAAAAAAAAAATTATTTATTGAAATTGAATAGAATGAAAGATAAGTGTAAAAAATGCTGAGTTATACCGTCCTTTGGAAGAGACGTAAAATGGTCCCTGTGCGGTGTCAGGTTCTCGTTATCACTATCCTAATTAAACCTGGATAGGCAAAATTAAGGACTCCCAATTTAGCATCGTCCGATTAGCTATAGCAGCATAAAATGACGTTAAATAAATAAAAAAGTATTACATAATAAATAAATTATTCGAATAAAATAATAATACAAAAATATATCCCGGAAATCCAATTTTAGATAAAATATTATTCAAACTCGACCCCTACGTGTTCAAAGATATTTGAAAATTCAGATAACCGACGCTCTATTGTGGTTGCTTCTGATATTTATTCTACCTGTGTACACCTTCCTGAAGGAAAAGGTACTCTCGAGGTGTGTTAATCGCAGGTTGAAAAGAAATCCTTGTGTACGGAATAGTAAAGACCTCAAGTTAACTCAGTGCACGTGGAGTCAAGCTGAACTCTGACCCTCCGAAGGGAATAAGACGAAGACCTACAAGAGGAGATGGAAGCCCTAAGAGAGAAACCTATTTAGGAAAAGAAGCTGACCCGCGAGATCTTGCTTAGCTCCACCTGAAAGTATTATTGTAGGTATGGGTTCAAACCTCGGTCATAGCAATCATTTTATTATTTGAATACCTCAAAAAAGAGAGAAAAAGTTAGGTTAAAAAAAAATCACATAAAGTAAAACTTATATTCAGCTGTTAGTCTATATTCTCTATATTCTTTTTTCTTTTTTTTCAGTTACTAACTTATCACGTGTCGAGTTAATGCAAAAAAAAAAAAAAAAAAAAGCGAAAAATAGCAACACAACAACACAATCCATTTTAAGAAAATGCTAAAAATTGAAATTATAAAAATAGTAGAAGAGTGAATGGAAATTCTTAATTCAAGCGGATTCGGGAAAAGTGAAAACTCTAAAATAACTTGCATTCCTGCTTAGGAAGACGCACGAGTACTTAAGTAATTTGAGTAATTATTGTAACTTGCAATACTTGTGGTGTTCTAAAGACCCTCCAGTGGCTCACCCAGCCTCTATAAGTTGGTCGATCTTGATTGGAAGAAAAACGATTGAGCGTGTATACTTCCAACAGCCAGACTTATCATTAGACGATATAAGGACTTGATAAAGCAGCTGAGCACGAAGCAGGTCCGATCGATCTGGGTTTGCTTTGATCTGGAATTGTCCCAAACTGAAGATACTAATAAGACACAATGGCCACCTGAGGACCACTGTTGGTCAAATCCCTTCGCAGGTCTGACTTTTCCTTAATGAATCAATAATAGCATCTCCAGAGATAGTTAATTATATTGAAGGAAGCTTGTAATGGCGATGTAATATAAGCAATAACTTCTTTACAATGCCAGACAGACTTTAGCACCGTATTCATGACGGAAATAATACGATTCCGCTTCCCAAGTACTAGAAACACATTTTGGAGAAAATTTTACTGGGTTTGTAGATGTTCCTTAGGGTTCATGACTTTACTTTGAAGAGGGGACAGTTGTCGGTACGTAGCAGTCAAGTCAAGACGTAAGGAGGAGGATGCAGAATGAAGCCCCATGTATCATAAGTCACCTATAGCTTCCCGTTTTCATTGTAAATTGTTTTTAAGATTTATAAGTCTGTAACCATGATCAGCACAAATAAAATATAATGTTCTTCTATAATTATTCTTATTTAATAAACAACTCCTGGTCAGTCAACCACTTTAACCTTTGGAGAAGACTATATAAGTCTCTTAATTATTAATAACATAAAATTATTACATATTAAGTATAACGATCTCAGGGTGGCATCCCATTTTAGTATTTAATTATATTCGGGTCAAAGGATCTGACTTTTCCCTGAGATCATAGCTTGGGCAGTAAAGCCAATATGGCAATATACTTTGACGTTGTTGGACCAGCTTGAACGTACTCAGAGTGTCTCATCTATCTTCAAATAATTACTCTTGTAAGCATGGGGTATTTCTTCACTGTTATATAGTCTGGATTCGTGCTGGTGCTTTAGCAGACCCGAGGTCGCTAAGATGAAGCCTTAACACTATAGAATAGATTAGAAAAATAATTTTATTCTGCGACAAGGTGCCTTAAGAATAACAAAATTGTACAGAAATTAATAAATATTTGTCTGGCCAAACGGCTCACCATTGGAACACCGCAATATTTACATAATAATATGAACTAAAGGTATGTCCTGATAGAGAATTTAAAAAAAAAAATATATATATATATATATATAGAAAACAAAAAAATGAAATAAAATAATAGACAGATACGCACTCATACTAAGGTACTGACCTATAGTGGAGACGATGGTTGCTGAGAAGTGGAAGCCTCCGGCAAAGTCCCAGGGCGGAAGGGAAGAGCTGTTGTTGCTGAAGACCCTGAGGAGTCGGTGGAGCGCCTCGAGTTGGTCAGGGCTCAGTTCTTGGTGGAGTGAGAGGTAGCGGTCGTACTCTCGGCGTAGTTCGTCCACGTCCTCTCCTGAGGGAATAATATATCTACATATATATATGTAATGCATAAATAGTATTATGTATGCATATAATTAAATCAGCATTATGCGTATATCTACAGCCCCTCTGAATGGAGGATTTGTCGAATTTTGTCCAGAGAGACTAAACTGTATTGAGGGAAGCTGAGTCGTGTCATTTTCGTAGTTTTTGGTTTTGGATGATCTAAAACAAGTAAAAACTCCATTTCAAGTCATTGCCTGACCTAGCAACTTACTCAATACAAAAATAAAACGATTTTGATTCCTTAAGTACAAGAAACTAATTTTGGAAGAAATTTTACCTAACCAGTTAACCTTCTCGCTACCTCTTCAATTCCTGATAATCCTCCGAGATGTCTGAAAAGAAGATGGCCTCGTGACCTTTTAAGTTGAACTTTTTATTTGAGTACTACCACTGGGTAGTTCCTCTACTTGCCTTTATGTCGGGACATGATTTATTTACTGGATGTATTCTGTATACAGTTGTGAATTTCAATAAATATATCCAGTCTACGATAGGGACTTAGCACAAAAAAAAAATAATAAATTGTGAATTCCCTGCCCCAAAACATTTTCGTTCAGAGCCATAAATATGTTAAGGGTTATCGATAGAACTCCAAGGGGTCAACACGACTCTGAAAAAACATGAGGTTGCAAACAAGAAAGTTTTGCACACAATTCTAACTAAAAATATTTTTATAAAGAGGTAAAAACCTCTAAAGCTGTCTGATTTTAGGATATTCGCCTTATTAAACGGTTAATGGAAAATTCATAATATTTAAAAAAAATTAAACTTTAAGTTAATGGCGTGAGAAACATACATACATTCCCAAAACATTATGATATATGTGATGTTATTTTTTAAAGTAAGTAATTTGGACCTCAAAATCATTTCTTTTTTTTTTGGGCTTCGTCATTAAATCATATGATTTTGATTTCATAATAAATTTGTTTGGTGTTAAAAAAATAATGTTTGTCCGATTGTTTTAATCAATTCAAATGCGACCTGTTAAATATGACCGTACAAGAAAAATGGACCTATACCAATTCCAAAAATAACAGCTGACATTACTATAGTAGTCGTTAAGTTATAACGGACTAAGGTTTAAATATTTTGGCTTAGGAAAAATTATACGATGATAATAAACAAGAAATGCTTGACAAAGAAGAGCCATTTAATTAGGAAATAATTAAATTAGCCAAGAGTCAAAGCCAAGTTATCACTCGCTTAGCGTCTCCTGTCGTCTCCATTCCAACCGCTTAAGATTATTATTCTTGGTAATTTTCATCGAGTGATTTAAAAATAGTTCCTCTAAATAATAATTAAAACACTTTATTTAGATTACACACTGAACGTTACAATAAATTACGCAATATTTAACAATAATTGGTAGTACGCAGTCTTAATATTGTATTCGGTAAATTGACACCGATCTTAATTTTCATGATTGCATTTTCTACCATATGAGTATTTTATGTTCTATATTAACTTTATCTGTCTTTACTTAGTTTTTAGTTATCGGGTCATTTCAAATTTTCTATACACTTTTCCCATCGTTTAATCGAGTTTTCTATCCCAGAACTAAACATTCATGAGAGATGTCCTCACTGACAAACGGGAATGTTAGGAAGGGAAAAACCTGATGTAAAAGTTGACTAATGACCTAATTTTAATTTTCAAGAACAACAGGAGGATTAATCGGTCTACATCCACGGATTATGTTTTTTTAAGTTTCAGTAGGCGTGTAGGTACTAAGATAAGGCGTGTAGATACTAAGAGAACATATATTTCTTTCGATTCTTCTATTCTTGTACTTAAATAAAGAGGCTATATTTAATATTCTGAAAAACCATATCAAAATATCTGACTAAGATACAAGGAATTTAGTCATTCCACCGAGACACGGTCGGTGTGTGTCAACTCAAGTAGTCTGCCGGCCCACTGCTTATATTATGCCTACTGGAGTTGTACAAGGCAATGTCCTAAAGAACTACTAATTTTTGAATAATTATTGTAAATGCCTTATCTTATTCAGCCCCTGTGTTTTTAATTTCTTGTCTTGGCTATTGATTTATAGTTAATTATTTTAAATTACGGTTTTATAATCACCAAAAGGCAGCAAACAATATGTTTCAAAGTAAGTTTTACCCAAAAAATGAAATGGTATAATGTGGTTTGCATCCAGGATGGGGTATAATTGTTTCAGGATGAGCTTTTCCAACATTTTACCCATACATGGTAAAAGTGAGATAGGAAGGGTATTTTTATTTTTATCACGAATAATTTCCAGACGTTAATAATTAGGAAAATATGTAGTACAGCATTATATATCTAGGTGAGGAATAGAATAGCTTTCCTGGGAAGATGCTTTAAGATGAGGTCGTGTCCAGGAGAAGGTATTCTCCTTCTTTGAGAGAAGGTAATCTGTGAATAATATTTTTTTAATTAGATTAATTTATCGATATTTACAACTGTAATAATATTACAACAAGTAAATCTGCTAATATAAACAAATGAAATGAAAAAAATAACACTTGCAAAGAAACTACCCACTGATAGCACTCCTGTGAATAATATTAGATATTTCTGAAGGATTTAATGCTTCGGGAGGAAGGGTTATTTGGGGGGAACATTTAACTCAGCTTTTATATATTGATGGTGGGTTGGGTTTATAATATCAGGATGTGGATGAAAGGTTTTAGAAAGATGCTGGCCGAATAACTCACCTTTTCTTCATCTCGACCAGACATTGGATTCATTAAGGAATAGGGTGATTAAAATCTCTGAATTTCAGGATCTTTTTTGTGGTCATCCATGGTGTTTTGTTACAAGTTGTATGATTTTCAGTTGAGCTAATTAAATTTTGAGTTTTAAATTTATTTTATGATTTCTTTTCCCAATCTGCTGGTGTTCCTCAATGTAGTATCCTTGGTCCAATCCTATATACAGTTTATACAGCTGACATCCCAACTCATCCTAATACTATCCTTACCACGTATGCTAATGATACATGTGTATTATCATTCAACACCAATCCAGTTATTGCATCCGAAAGCCCCCAATCCCATATCACTGATCTTGAAGAATGGTGTCAAAACTGGAGAATTAAACTAAATTCTCAAAAATCCCATCAAATCACTTTTACCTTACGTCGTAAACCAATGACTTCCTGCCCTTCAGTATCCTTTAATAATATCCCACTGGTGCCTGTAGAACAGATCCGATACTTAGGGTTGCACCTTGACAAACGATTAACCTGGAATCCTCATACAAGACTGAAAAGACAAGAAACCGCACGACGTTTCAGGCTACTTCAACACTTACTAGACAATCGCTCTAAGCTCCCAATTAACTACAAAAGACTCATGTACATGACCATCATACGACCTATTTGGACTTACGGAGTAGAGCTATGGGGCTCCACTAAGCCATCGAATTCCTCTCGTATCCAATCCTTACAATCCGAAATCCTTCGTAAAATCCTCAATGCTCCTTATTTTGTTAAAAATAAAGTCCTCCATAACGACCTTAATGTCCCTTTTGTTGATGATTTGGCCCGAACCCGGTATCTATCCTTTCATAACAAACTTCATTACCACTCAAACCCTCTAGTTTCAAACCTAGCTTCCTCTTCAATTCCCGATAATCCTCCGAGGCGTCTGAAAAGAAGATGGCCACGTGACCTCCTTACTTGAACTTTGATTTGAGTACTACCAGTGGGTAGTTTCTCTACTTGTCATTATCATGTCATTAGATATCACTTAGTCTATTTACTTCTTGTATTATTGTAAGATGGTTGTAGATATCAATAAATAAATTTTAAAAAAATGTATGATTTAGGTGAATAAATTTTATTACACGTTCCTAAATAACAGCAATTGGGTAACGGTAATTCATCTTGGCCGGCTATCGTAGAAATATTATTTGAACTATTAAGTGCCACTGTACCCTGTGGGATCTACAGACTCTAGGTTAAGCATAATCTCGGATAAATCGCTTCTCTGGACAACCGTTAAGCTAGAAGCAGTACATATTCTACCATTTACTGAGCCAAGACCTTCAATTTTTTTAAAGATATATAAATATTTTAGTGTCATCTTAGAATTGCTGAATCCTATGAGAACCAGCTTATTTGTAGTCGTATTCTTTTTTAAGATAATATTTAAATTTAAACTCAAATTAACCTGCGGTGGTTATTTTTAAAATCGCGGTAAGATAATTTTGATAACTGTTTAAACAGCCTTGGATAAACAGAAAATTTGTAAAAGGCTTGATTAATGTTCTGTTTTCTAAAGATTCTGTTTATAGATACTGCTATAAATAATACAAACTTTTCTTCGCAAATGAATTGAGCTGTTGGCAGAGAAAACAAACCAATACCAGCTCTCGTATATCTTTCCCATCATTTTCTTAACGTCAATGCAAGAAATAACAAAAGTTTCCATTTACATTCAGTCTATTCAAATTACAGGCTTAGGGTCTATCTTTCAATATTTCATCTGTTATATAATTGATAATTTGACTGTAAATCAATATAACCGAAGAAAATATTTAAAATATTTGGAGCATTGAGGCATCCTCAGGACAGAAGGAGAATAATCAAATTAAACAAATATTTATACTTAAAAGGTGAATCACACATCAAATTCACAGTTCAAATAGATTACCAATAGATTACCACAGCGTTCCACCATCACCAAGGCACCCATGCGATTCTTAAATTATAAGGAACAGCTTGGATATTTAAAATAAAAACATCCGACTATAATAATATATGCACAGACTAAAAAACTAAAAAAGTACAAAATAAAATAAATAATTAAAAAATTAAGGAAATTAAATGTACATAGTCACTACAACGAGCCCAGCGGATAAGGGTCTGTTCGACAAAATATATTGGCAATCTTAATGAATTAGTGTTTAAGTCGAATTTTATCCAAAAAGAGTCTACTGTATTGAAATATAGTAGATATACACGTACATGCTACTATAAGACCTATTTGGACTTTCGGAGTAAAGCTTCGGAGGTCCACTAAGCCTTGGAATTCCTTTACTATTCAATCCTTACAATCCAAAATCGTAAAATCCTCAATGCTCCTTAATTTGTTTTGACTAAAGTCTTCCATTGTGACCTTAATGTCTCATTGTTTGCTGATTTAGTCCGAACTCGATGTTAATCCTTACCTGACAAACTTTATTCCCATTCAAACCTACTAGTTTCAAACCTAGCTTTCTCTTCAATTACCTGTGATCCTCCGAGGCGTCTGAAAAGAAGATAGCTTCGTGACCTCTCAAGTTGAATTTTTTATTTTAGTACTACCACTGGGTTGGTCCTCTATTTGTCTTTATTCATTTGTTGTATTTTTATAATACAGTTGTAAATCTCAATAATTAAACTAATGGCTACTCACATAGTTCAGCTTGAGGCTTAGCCCAAAACGTAAATGGGAGGCTATCAGTGATAACCCTAGACTTATTCACCCCTTGTTGTTTGCCCGCTCGATAGCCCGGACGCTTGACGATTTAACTCGCCCTCCCCCCCGCCAGTTCTCTCCTAATCAAGTTGCTAATAAAATTCTGTCTCCAGTTAGTACACAATTTCCTTCCGCTACATTGATATTCATCTGAAATTGAAATTCTCAAGGTCGTTCCTCGATTCTCCGACGTTTTCGAGAATGTTTTCCTTAAAGGGTTCATTTATAAGTCAGCAAAACAGATAAAAGTTTAATTAAAAAGGATACATTGAACCTAAAAACAAATGGTCCATTGATATATCCTTAGCAGTAATTAAACAAAAAGATATTTATGAGATGAAAATAGTTGACTGGATGATCTAATGTAAAGGAGATAGTTGGGGGGGTGCAGTCAATAAGGACACAGAGTAAGTGAAGTACTTATGTTATGTGCCGACGTTTCGACCTACAGTGTAGGTCATCTTCACGGCGAATGTTGGAAACCGTGGCCGTTACATATAACGGCTGGTACGTACTCATATAGAATATAAGTACGTAGAAGTACGTACCAGCCGTTATATGTAACGGCCACGCTTTCCAACATTCGCCCTGAAGATGACCTACACTGTAGGTCGAAACGTCGGCACATAATATAAGTACTTCACTTACTCTGTGTTCTTATTGACTGCACCCCCCCCAACTATCTCTTTTACAAAAAGATATTTAGTTTTGAGTCAATTAAAGTGCCTAATTAAAAAAAATATTACCAACACAAGGGTCCTCAGAGTAATATGTGCTAGCGAATGTACTGTTTCTAGGACAATGGTTGTGCAGGGAGGTGATTTGTCCTAGATCATGCTCAACCTCCAGGTTTTTCCTCAATTAAAAGCACTCACTTTATAGAGGTAGAGGCAGGGTTAGCCACAGGAGGGTCTGCAGATCACATAACAAATACCATAACAAATTAAGGTAGACTTAATCTACCTCAGCTGGATTTGAACCTAGGACCTTCGGTACAGCAGCCACCCTCTACCACTGAGTCCCTCCCCCCGCTCCCAAATATTCTTAAGCCGAATTTAGTTTGAGATGGCGGAGTTGAATAGGAATTAGAATGACAGGAAGTATCTAAACTCAACAATAATTGTATGGTGGAATGCAGCAATGGATTGAATCCGTTCTATCGATGGCAGCAACCTATGAAACTGTCTTATGGTCACGTTTCAAGACTTAATTGCTATCACATTCATTTCTTCATAACAATGAAGAAACAGACTTTTTGTGAATTATAATAAATACCGCTCTAGTCCAAGTATAAAATTGACACCTGCATGATTAGAAGACAAAGTGGACACATATAGTATATTCTACTTAATGTTTTCAATAAATAACTCGATAAATGTTAATATAAAATAGTGTTATTGTAGAGGATATTTTATTTATTATTATTACTTATTATATGAAATATTAGAGGACAAAAAGTATAATACAATTGAAGGATAAGATTAGAACAAGTTGGATAGAGGTCAGCCATTAGCTTTGTGAGGTCAGGATCCAATTCGCCATTGTTAACGATTTATATTGTTCCTATTGTTAGTCACCTTATTTGTGTGTGTGTTTGTTTGTGTGCGTGTGTATGTGTGTGGGAGTGAAATATATATTTCATACGAAACAGAAAGTTGGGCAACTTGATGTTGCACTAGCCTTAAATACGAATGTTTTTGAATTATTCAAAATACATATAAAAAGGGAGCATCCAATTGAAATCCAACAATTATGGAATCTGTTAACAGCTATGGAGGCCCTGGGGCTCACCTAGCCTAAATAAAATGAGTATCCTCAATCGGGTGGAAATAACCTTGATTTGAGCTTGATTTCGACCGAATCACCTCCCTGCCCTAGAAACAATTCAGTCTCTACCATGTACTGAACCCGAGACCCTACATGTGTTATAGTGATATATTTTTTCTTTTCGTACAAGAGTACATAAAGGCGCCATGTCGAGACAAGATAAAATTGATAAAATAGTTCATTACGTGTTAGAGATTATAGTATTTCTTGGACAATGGTTATGCATGGAGATGATTTGTCCTAGATCATGTTGAACGGCCATATTTCCGCCCCTATATTGAGTACCTATATTTTTGGCCATTTTCTCTGGTTATTTTTTGATTTTATGGTTTTTAAGATAATTTGTAGAGGAGTCTTTTCTATAAACGATCACGTCTTCTTCTTGTGAAGGTTGTAGGTTAGCCCAATACATAGATATAAAAATCGACACTATTGTGTCATTGTATTGTATTGTAAAAACTGTCATGTTTTTACAAATTAAAATGGTCGCCTTTCTGTAATGGTGCAAGTTAACTTCTAAATTATGAGATTATGACAAAACAAAATATATTTAAAAATGATCGAGTTAATGCTTATTGGGCTGCTTCACTTGGATTGACCTTCTAACAAGTATTCAATGGATCTCTACATCCGAAAGAAATATGTATGTATGTATACAATTTTATTTTATTGAGTATATTTTTAAGATGTAGTTTACACAAGAGAGTAGCGTGCCATTGTGCTATCGTAGAGCTCGTGTAGAAAGTTGGATCGCGGCCAGCTTCTTGTGTTCCCTCTCTCAATTGTTTGTCTTCTGTTTTCTTATATAATTCAAACTCCTCTTAACCAACGTCATTACCACTGTCTATAATGTATTTCGTTCAAGTAAGTTGGTACGCTGTGGGCTGAGCTAAAGCTAAGCAACATTAAGTATTGTCGTACCAACTTTATCTAAAACTAATTCAATTACGTTGTAATTAATAATAATTTTCTGTGAAATTTTTTTATTACTTTATGTCAGAAAATCATTTCAACGCATAACAATGAATACCATATGAGAAATTTTTATTTTTCTGATTTCATTAGATCAATCTTTTTTTACTATCCCTCGATCAATTTTATCTTGTCTCGACAATGCGTCTTTAGGTACTTTTGTACGAAAAAAAAATGTAACACTATAACCCACGTAGGGTCTCGGGTTCAGTACATGGTAGAGACTTGTTTCTAGGACAGGGAGGTATAAAAAAAATCACAAAAAACATGACAGTTTTTCAAATTGGAGACATTAGTGTCGATTTTTATATCTCTGTATTGGGCTAACCTACAACCTTCACAAGAAGAAAGTCGTGATCGTTTATAGGAAAGACTCCTCTACAGATTATTTTAAAAACCATAAAATCAAAAAATAACCAGAGAAAATGGCCTAAAATGTAGGTACTCAATATAGGGGCGGAAATCTGCCCGTTGAACATGATCTAGGACAAATCGTCTCCATGCATAACCATTGTCCAAGAAATACTATAATCTCTAACACGTACTGAACTATTTTATCATTTTTATCTAGTCTCGACAATGCGTCTTTAGGTACTTTTGTACGAAAAAAAATGTAACACTATAACCCACGTAGGGTCTCGGGTTCAGTACATGGTAGAGACTGGTTTCTAGGACAGGGAGGTATAAAAAAAATCCTCCACCCTGTTAAAAAATCGAAAGGTGATTTATTCTCTACCACGATATAAATATAACCAACTTAAATAAAGTGAGTATCCAAAATTGGGGGGATATATGGTCGTTGAGCGAGATCTTGGACAAATAACCTCCCTCCACAGCGGTTGTCTGAGAAACAGAACAGTTTCTATCACGTACTGAACCCATGACCCAGTAATATACTGCCTATCTTATATCAATATGCCCAACCTTCCCCATCTTATAACTTACTGTGCTCAGCAATAAGGCAGTAAGATGCATTGCCGAGATATAGATGGGAGGATAAGATAAAAGTATAAAGTGAGTAATATGGTTGATATTCTCATTTCTATTTCGCCAGAAGGTCGGAAGCCTCCTCCCCCCCCTCCCGAAGCTCATTATGTCATAATTCCTCCTCGTCCCGGCCGCTCCTGGAATTCCTTTTCAATCAGCTTCCGCTTCCTCTTCTCTTCTCTTACCCTCTGCGGGAATCGATCAAAGGGCTCAATTATTAAGTCTAATTACAAAACATTTATTATATGTATTTTTAAATATTATAAAAAAAAAACTAAAAAAAACTGATATTCAAATTTAAACTGCCAAATGTCCACTTCAAGTGATTTCAGCTTAATTTTCGCCGAAGTACGATTTAATATTCTATAGAACACCACTTTCTTTTCATAAATATATATATTTTTTTATTTAATTTATTTATTGATATCTACAACTGTATTACAAGAATACAACAAGTAAATAGGCTGTGATGTATAATGACATGAGAATGACAAGTAGAGAAACTACCCACTGGTAGTACTCAAATCAAAGTTCAACTAAGAAGGTCACGTGGCCATCTTCTTTTCAGACGCCTCGGAGGATTATCGGGAATTCAAGAGGAAGGTAAGTTTGAAACTAGAGGGTTTCTGTGGTAATGAAATTTGTTATGAAAGGATAGATACCTGGTTCGGGCCAAATCAGCAACAAAAGGGACATTAAGGTCGTTATGGATGAGTTTAATCTTAACAAAATAAGGAGCATTGAAGATTTTACGAAGGATTTTGGACTGTAAGGATTGGATATGAGAGGAATTCGATGGCTTAGTGGAGCCCCAAAGCTCTACTTCGTAAGTCCAAATAGGTCGTATGATGGTCATGTAGATGAGTCTTTTGTAGTTAATTGGGAGCTTAGAACGTTTGTCTAGTAAGTGTTGAAGTAGCCTGAAACGTCGAGCGGTTTCTTGTCTTTTCAGTCTTGTATGAGGATTCCAGGTTAATCGCTTGTCGAGGTGCAACCCTAAGTATCGGATCTGTTCTACAGGTACCAGTGGGATATTATTAAAGGATACTGAAGGGCAGGAAGTCATTGGTTTACAACGTATGGTAGAAGCGATTTGATGCGATTTTTGAGAATTTATTTTAATTCTCCAGTTTTGACACCATTTTTCAAGATCAGTGATATGGGATTGGAGGCTTTGGGAGAGCAATAACTGGATTGGTGTTGACTGATAATACACTTGTTTTCATAAATATGAAGAATAATTTAAAGGTTATCAAATAGTGATAAAGGTTGATTTCACATTGTTTAATGCCGCGGAAAATTATCATTACTAATGGAGCACTGTAATATATACTATTAATCACTTCTTTGTAGAGGAGGTCATCAGTGGTGTAGTGGTCAGCATAACAACCCTCTATGCCGAAAATCGCTATTTCGCAGGCTGGCACATGGCCTTAAGATTTTTTAATGGAAGTAAGAAATACTTGGTTATGTCGTTCTTAGTAAGGGACGTATAATGGCGCTGTCGAGCCTGCGCAGTGTCAGATACTTGTTGATAATTCCTATCCTAATTAAATCCGAATTGCCAAATATAACTCCTTTTTATAAAATTATTTTACTTAAATTGACCCCCACTGTAAGCATCGTACGATTAGCTATAGTATCATAGTGACGTTAAATAAAACAAACAAACAAACTTTGCTAATCATTGAATTGTTGTTTCGAGAGATTAGCGCTATATATCACCCACATTGTTAATTTAAATTTTGCTCAGTTTTAAATTTATGTATTTTATATGTCATACAAAACTGAAAAGACAAGAAACTGCTCGACGTTTTCGCCTACTTCATCATTTACTGGACAAAAGCTCTCAAATACTCTAAGCTCCCAATTAATTACAAAAGACTCATTTACATGACAGTTATCAGACCTATTTCCAGACAGTTTTCCAATTCATATTGTATCCAATCCTTACAATACAAAATCCTTCGTAAAATCCTCAATGCTCCTTATTATGTCACAAACAAATTCATCCATCATGATCTTAAAATCCCATATGTTGCTGATTTGGCCCAAACTAGATACCTATCCTTCCATGACAAGCTCCATACACACTTGAATCCGCTAGTCTCCCAACTTGCTTCCCATACTATTCCTGATAACCTTCCGAGGCGTCTGAAAAGAAGATGGCCTCGAGACCTTCTACTACAGAACTTTATTGGAGTGCAATCAATGGGTAGTTTCTCCACGAATGTTTTTTTTCATGTCCTTTGTTCATACAGCAGATTTACTTGTTGTAATATTATTACAGTTGAAAATATCAATAAATTAATCTTTAAAATATATATATATATATATATATATATATATATATATATATATATATATATATATATATATATATATTTAATTTTGTATTCCCAAGGCTCGATACCGATTCCATCAATCGCGGCCTGCAAAGTTCCATCCACCAATTATCACTCTAGCCAAGCCTTTGACGCAATCCTCCCACCTACGCCTCGCCTCTGCCTCCCTTCGAAAATTTACCAGTCGGCTCAGTAATAATTATCTGTTTAGGAATTCGTTCGCCATTAAACCAATCTCAATCTTCGCGAAGTAACTCTTGTGTTATCTAATGGAATCGTCCTTGTTTGGACCGAGAATTCTACCTAATACTTTATTTTTCAAATACCTTAAGGTATTGTTCATCCTTCCAACTAAGTGGAAAAATTTCACAACCATATATAGCAGTTATTGAGCGGAGTGGCCCAGTGGTGATGAAACAGTCTCTACCATGTACTGAAACCCAAACCCGTTCACGGGGTACAGTGTTTTTTTTTTGGGGACAGACTAAGCAGTGTTATTGCCATTTTTTCTCTTTTCGTTTGTATATTCTTGTTACCATTGACCCTAATTACTTAAACTTCTCGACATGTTGAGACCTATTCCCCTCCTATAACAATATCACTTCATTTCCTTTGATATTCTTCAGTTTATTCGTAGATATTTAAAGCTCTACTTCATTAAAAATTGATTAACATTGTTGTATATATTTTTAAAGTTTTCATGCACTCATCAATTCTATTTATTGGGATGGCTGAGCGTGTAGTGTTGAGTTACTGCCGTGAAGGTCCTGGCTTCAAGACCCGCTTTTGCAGATAAAATATTTAATCTGTTAACAGCCACGGAAGGACCCTTCGGGGTCCACAGACCTTCCTGCGGTTACCCCAGGCTCTATGGATTGGATACGCTTAGTTTACGAACAAAAACCTGCAAAGAAACATACAGTCCTTACTGTTCAACCCAAAGCCCTTTATAATTTATAGTTGTACAAATTTATACTTGCTGGTTATTTAAAAATGTAACATTGTTTTCACCAACATTAACTGTTACAGCTTATTTATCTTGCGTTGAAATAGTAAAAGAGACAGACATTTATTTTGTTTTGTTCATTTAAAAACAGCTAATAAAATAAATCCAAAATTAATTGTTGGCCTACAGTGTTGGGATGAAGACAGAATATATGATAGGGACATAAGATGCTTTACGGTTCTGGCACAATACGATTTTGTAGCCTTCGAGTCAGATTGTTCCTCACGTACCTGTAAGTGGTTTTTAAGTACGTGGCCTATTTTATTAATTTGTCCCAGGGAATCTTGAGGACTTCATCTTTTTTTTATTTATTTATTGAAATCATCTCAATCAAATGAAGCAAATTACCTCCCTGTACAACCGTTGTCACAGAAACAGTACAGTCTCTTTCTTTAAGTTTTTTTAAAATTAATCTGTTATAATAAAAGATACTCAATTTTATTTCGTTATCACACCTTAGGATTTTTTTTAACATCACGTCTTGAATTTTATTTTTTAATAACAATTAACAACAATAATATAGTTTCCTGATAACAAAATCGAATTTGGTCAGTTTTCCTCAAAGCCAGCGATATATGAAGCCATGATGGAATTCAAACAATGCTATTCAATGCGATCCAATGTCTGTATGATTTCCCTATTCACTCGAATATTTCTGCATAATATGATTAATAATTAACAATATAATTCCCTATATGGAATATAACTATATACAATAATATGGCTTATTATTATTACAAGTATGGCTTGTAACATGTCAGCTACATTTTGATAGATCGATAGAAGAAAGTTCATGTCCTATGACAGATGCTTCTCTAACTTTGGCTCTCCCCTTTCTCAATATTGAAAAAACATTAAGATAATTGCTTAGGAATCTCCTTGTAATGTTTTAGTATTCTATGCAATAGGTTATTTTCCAAGACCTTAAATCAATATCCTTCCTTAAAAATTTAGCATCCATAAAGAACAGTTAGAAATGTAATTTTCGGAACAAAACGCGCAAGCTAAGTTTGTTGTAACATCTTATCTGTAAAATAAAATAATACACACTGAAAACTTTTTTCGTAATGTTTGTAATTATCACGTTAACTCAATTGTTTACTCCCCATTGTATAATTTGTTCTTATTAAAAACAAAAAAAAAAAAAAACCTGTGCCAATATAACCCGTGAACGGGTCTGGGTTTCAGTACATTGCAGAGACTGTGCTGTTTCATGGACAACTGTTCGGCAAGGAGGTGACGTTTTAGATCACGCCCAACCGCCAGACCCCCCCTTTATTGCGGTACATTCTGCTTCTTCTTTATCTTCCTCCTCTGTGCCAATCCAACGCTGCCAGGCTTCACGGTCCCTGCAGTGCTGCTTCAGATCCTGGAAAGTTTTCTCTCCAATCCTCTGGACATATCCTTCATATAAAACTCTAGGCCTTTCGCGGGGCCTCTTGCCAGTGGGTCGAGCTACCATCACCTTTCTAGGTTCCCGGTCCTCGCTCATGCGACTAACCATTTATGAAACATGGTCAAACCATTGTAGCTGTCGTTTCTCCAGGATGATTTTCAGCGCAGGAATCTATAGCTCCGCTCCAATCCTTTCATTTCTTGCACAGTCTCTTCTCGTTTTTCCTGCGACCCTGCGTAAGTGTTTCCGTTTAGACTGACCATTTGTTTAGGGGCGATTTATGGTTCTTTGAGGACCCGTTACCTCGGGACAACTGGGGCCATTATATGCCCAATAGCCAATGGATCTTCCCAGGGGAGGAAACCTTGGGGTGTATACTGTTAATGTCCATGTGTTAGGGTTAATATAAGGTGTACTGTTCTGAAAGTGAGTGTACTGAACTCGGGAAACCGGGGGAACGTTAATCCCCACTAGCTGTACACTTCAGCTAGCCCCTGCGGTCTGTTTTGGGTACCCTGTTTTTATATGTAATAGAGGCTGGGTGAGCCCCAGGAGGGTTCTAGATCTTATATGATCCATCTCCGGCTGGAAACAGACTAAATAAAAGCGGGATTTGAACCAGGATTTCCTGCATGGCACCTCAGTGCTCTACCACTGAGCTAATCCGCTCCCTTGTTTTCATGGGTATATGTAATTATGTACATATTACAAGTGTAAAATAAAATATTACATGATAATCGCCTACTTTTTATATAAAAGGAAAATAATTTTATATAGTAGTCACTTATCCAGCACGACAAAAACTTGTTGCTAGGCAACACCTATAAAATATTGCACCACAATAAACTTATTTATATAATAGTGAGATATGTATGATATTATATAATGTATGATATGTATTTCCAAGGTCTCTATAGGAGGCGGAGTAAACATATCTTATTTCGATATAAAAAAACAAAAATTGTTGCTTTGTTTTATTGTTTTAGTTGAGATATCATTTACAGGTGATGTTAATACCCTTCCGCTCAGCTGTTAGTTTAACAATTAAATATAAATATATATATTATGCAGTATTGAAGAACGATACAAGGGCATTATTCAAAGGATAGGATATTTATTCAAAGAAAGCCAACATGAAACGTAAATCCGTGGAAGGTAAACGTATAAATAAATTCATAAATATGAATTACACGCGCTTCACGTATTTCGGATTGATTCATTTTAAATTCTGTTTGAATATTATCCAATGTCTTTTCCATTTTTACCCGCCACTTTAAATATTTTGTCTTGCTGTATGGAATACATTCGATATTTAAATACAGATAAAATATTCAGGAAATTTGGGTGATTTTGAAGAAATAACATTACAGATTTGGAAAACATTTTTACGACGAAGCTTTTTTTAATTACCTAAAAATAAAACTATATAATTATTCTTAAGGTGTTTATTATATTATTTTAGTAAAATCCGTCCTTGGGAAAAACCAATAAAGGCACTAAAATGAATTTTAAATAAATTAAATACCTAAAAAATAATACTTTTTAAAATAATTTTCCTGCGTGTGAAAATACGTTGAGAAAATCTTAATTGCTTCCCTTCTATGCTTTTGATCAATTTAAACTTGTTCAATTTCTATACCGTGGATTGATTTAATGAGTTATTTTTTTTAGCTTAACACCGATAAAGTATGTATGCAATGTTTCTAATTAGTGTATTTTTTAAGTAAACATTTCATGGTTAGGAAAAGATTTTTATAATGAAGCTCCGAAAAAAATTTAAAATACCAAAAAATATATGATGATAAAAGATGATGCTTCCGTTTTAAGCTTTAGATTAATTTAAACTATTTTTATCCCTAAAATCAATTTAGATTTGAATATTTTGTTTTTATCATTGCCTAGAAAAACATTAATAAAAACACCTAAACTCTTTTAATTTCTTTAAATTATTTTCCGTTTGATGGATTTATCTGAGAAAAAAACAACACATTTCTATTATTTAAATGATAAATATCTTTGTAATTGTTAGGTCAGGGACCTGTATAATTGTAATCATAAATAATTATTAATACATCATAAAAATATCATGGACGAGAAAATGGTACAATTTCTTCTATAATTGGGGTCAAAAATATAATCTGAAATAGTAAGCAGATATTTATTAAAAACAACTATTTATATTGCTTTTTTATTTATAATAGTTAAACTTGTTGATTTTTTTAAAATTTGAAATTTATTAGTTCATCGCATATTTAATTTTTTTATTGGGAAAGCTTAGCATTCTTATTGTAATGATGCTATTGAAATTATTTGATTTTGAAACTTTTTTTATTTTAACTCCCACACAATTTCTAGTTCATCCATGACTCAATTTAAAAAAAAAATGTCACGCTTTGTAATGCAGGATTCTTAACTAAATTAATTAAACTATATAAGTTTTCTAATAATATGTGCTTATTTTTTTTTTATATTTTCTTTTTGACTTCTAGCCAGACCATTTTCTCTTCCATCTTATATAATTATTAATTGATCTACATTTTATGTTTTATTCATTTTTTTTATTAAAATAATAAAAAGGATGGCCCTTACTAACCTGGCTGGCCTTCGACGAAGTTGAAGAGCAAAGCGCCGAAGGACATGTACGCGACCAGTAGCGCGGCCAACAAGAGAAGACGCGCGTTCTCTTCGCCCAGCCAGGCCCAGACCATCGCCAGTCAGCTTCCAGTCGGAACTAACCCCAGCGAGCTCAGTCCTCTCCCACTGGAGTCCGCGCAGCTCCCGGATCGTCTGGACCTCTGTTGGAACGCACTCTGTCTGAGCAGTTCTTGGCATCCGATATCCATTGCATTTACCTACGTATTATCTCAATTGAAGTATTGGCATGGAAAAGGCAGGGAGAGTCAAGGGAAGGTAATTCACAAGGAAAAGATTTTTTTTTTTTTTTAATTTATTTATTGATATCTATAACTGTATTACAATAATACAACAAGTAAATAGGCTAAGTGATATATAATGACATGATAATGACAAGTAGAGAAACTACCCACTGGTAGTACTCAAATTAAAGTTCAAGTAAGGAGGTCACGTGGCCATCTTCTTTTCAGACGCCTCGGAGGATTATCGGGAATTGAAGAGGAAGCTAGGTTTGAAACTAGAGGGTTTGAGTGGTAATGAAGTTTGATATGAAAGGATAGATACCGGGTTCGGGCCAAATCAGCAACAAAAGGGACATTAAGGTCGTTATGGATGAGTTTATTCTTAACAAAATAAGGAGCATTGAGGATTTTACGAAGGATTTTGAACTGTAAGGATTGGATATGAGAGGAATTAGATGGCTTAGTGGAGCCCTAAAGCTCTATTCCGACAAGGAAAAGTAAAAAAAAAAAAAAAAAGTAATTGCGACTGCTCTAAGAAACTAAACCTCTCTCAGTTTTGACTTGCACATTTTTCAATCATATTGCTATGATTAATTACTAAATTTTCTAAAAAAAAAAAAATTATTTTGAAGTTAAGAATTTCATAAATAGAGTTGAGAGAGAGAAGAAAACACTTTATTGAAGCATTACAATCTGCCTGTTGTGGGCAATAAGTAATGGTGCTATGTAGCTTACAATCATTCCATAAAAAATCAATGATATAAACGAAATAAATGTATAAATAAATATATACAAGCGAAAAAATATAAACAAAATAAAGTAAAAAAAAATATATAATAAAAAAATATAATAATAATAAATAAAACATAAAAGAAATATACTGTACACATTCATACTCTATTTACAATTTGCCTGGAGTCCCCGAACTGAGCTTCTTCCTCATGAATGAGGGCAAAGCAGGAGTCCGGGAGGCCCCAGCCGCGTCACTGGCATTAAACGCCAATGGAAGCTGGTTAAGGGCAATAAATAGAGTTGAAATATTTATTTGAAAACCAAATTTTCGACCCACATTACAGGTCTTCATAAGGGCTAGATAAATACATCAAGCAAAAAATTAAAATGATATTGTTACGGGCGCCGGCAGGAAGGCGGAAGCGGGGGATTAGCGGCTTAACTCCGTCAGCGGGAGACGTTTAAATAGGATTAGGACGGTTCTAGATCGTCTTCTTTTGTCGGTAAAGGATTAAGAATATTCCAGAATTATCTGGCCCCTTCGAGTTCTAGAATGTTCGGCCTTACCTCTATAAAAAGACTTCCGTCACCTCGAGTCAGTCAGTCTTAGCCTGAGAGTAGACCAGTGAAGATCAGTGATAAGTGTAATAAGTGTGATAAACTAGTCAGTGTTGAACCGGCCCGTGTGCTAAGTGTATCAGTGAACTGTGACAGTCTCGCGAGTGTAATAAACTGTTTTTGTGTGTCAGTTTGTCATACTTGGAGAATCTTACGGTCGGTGGACTAGTGAACTGTAAGTGTTAACTATTAGTTATAAATTGTAGTGTAATGTATTCATAGAAACTATTGTAACTAGTTAAGCTATCTATAATTAGTTATATCTAATATTATTGTAATAATTAAATAGGAATTAGGCCTAGATAATAAATATTTAGAATATTGTTATTATAAATTTATATTAGTTCAATAATTTAATTGTTAATAGTTTAATTGTACCCTTTTTATAATTTTGTAAATAAATATTAGTATCTTTAATTAAGCAATTGTTTAATTCATTTTAATACCCAGTAGCCCGTAACAAATTGGTGTCAGAAGTGGGATCATTGTGTAATTGCTATTATTTTGTATTTTGTCTTGCATTTTGTAATTATTGGGCTACTGTGTGCAGAATGGCTTCTAAAAGTGTTAAATTAATTGATTTAAAAGTTGCGGATTTGAAACGGGAGTTGGAGGAGCGTGATCTGGATTCATCCGGAACTAAAAGTGTATTGCAACAGCGCTTGCGTCAATTTTTTGTAGATTTAGGGGAAAATCCAGATAACGTTCTGTTTGAAACTGATTTAAGCAAGTTGTCTGCAACTTTTAAAAATGAGTTAAGCAATGTTAAAAATGAGTTAGGTAATGAGTTTAGTAGTGTCAAAAATGAGTTAGGTAATGAGTTAAGCAGTGTTAAAAATGAGTTAGGTAATGAATTAGGTACTGTAAAAAGTGATTTATTGGATACATTAGAGTCTAAGTTAGGCACATTAGAGACTAAGTTAATGGAAAATGTAGATAATAAGTTAGCCGATGTAAACAATAAAGTAGCTAATGTAGAATCTAGGTTAGGAGAAGAACTGAATTCAATTAAAAACGAACTTAGGCTAAGAGTAGAAGCTCTCGAGGGACGTATGAGCAACCCATCGACGAACGACACCGACCATTCCTCCGAGGGCAGCCTTCATAACAAAATTATACCCGCCAATGCTGGGACGCCACCAACTCACAACACCATTCCAGTATTCGACGGAAAGACGCCGTGGGAGGACTACATGACTCTCTTCGAGACAGCGGCTTCGATCCACGGGTGGTCAAAAGAGACACAAGCTTCAGCGTTGTGCCTGGCCTTGCGTGGAGACGCCTTGGGAGTACTGCAAGGGATGCCCATGACAGAGCGGTCTAACTACGGGGAACTGGTTAGAAGACTGGAGATGCGTTTCGGCCACCGCCACATGGACCAGCTATATCGCTCACAGCTGAGAAGCAGGATCCAGAAGACAAACGAGACGCTGCAGGAATTTGAAGCGGACATTGCCCGGCTGGTGAGAAATGCCTACCCATCGGTCACCGATGATGTCTACGAGAGCCTGGCTGTCGACAAATTCCTGGATGGACTTCGGGACCCCGAGACGCAACAAGCAGTGAAGCTCGCCCGGCCAAAAACTCTAGGCGACGCATTATCTCAGGCCATGGAGTTCGAGGCTGTCAGGCAGTCAGTACGGGGCCATGCGCGGGTTCGAGCAGCTGAAGCGGAGCCTACTGTGGTCCCTAGCGTCGAAGACATAGTGACAAAGGTTTTGGAGGCTCTCAGGACCCGTAAGAAGGAGATACGCTGTTGGGGCTGCGGCCAACTTGGACACCCTAGAAGCAAGTGTCCATCCAAGAAGCAAGAAAAGCCACAGGAACGAAGTAGGGTTGATAGGGAGGAACAACTATCAGCCCGCTACGTCAGAGGCCCGAGGAAGACCAGTAGAGTTGCGTCTTTAGGGAGCAGAACGAACAGCTTCTACGTTGATGGGAAGATGAACGGGCAGCTGCGAAGTCTGCTACTGGATACCGGCGCAACCAAGACAATCTTGAGCTCAAAGACAGTTCCCGCTGAGAAGATGTTGCCAACGATTTGGAAATTACGGACTGCCACAGGAGAGCCAGCGAGGGTCTACGGGGAGACAGTTGCCTACTTCATCATCGGTGGTAAACATCTGAAGCACCGCGCTCTCGTGGCAGATATTGATGAAGATGTCATATTAGGCACGGACTTGATGATCACATGCGGGATCAAGCTGGATATGGCAAGAGGGGTGATGACGCTGGGAGACGAAGAAGTCATCCTGCGGCAGGGAAAGGACATCTACGCACGAGTGCGCTTACTGGAAGACACCACTTTACCTGCACGGAGCCAAATCATAGCGCATGGGACGATCGAAGGGCCTCTACCTGAGGGTCAATGTGTGCTACTTGAACCGGGAAGGCAAGAAGCACAGGAGATCGGACGCGGCGTAATGGTTGCAAGGTCCCTCATCAAGGTCGGACGTACCACTCCGATTCGGCTAATGAACCTGAACAGCTTCCCAGTAACGCTGAACAAAGGAACACCGATAGGGGAATGTACAACCGCTACCTCAGTGGTTCGTCAGCTGCAACGTCATCCCACCGAGCTGCGAGGACTGCCGGAAGAATTAAAGGGATTTGTGGACGAATCATGTTGCGACCTTTCGCCTGAAGAGAGTGAGGAGGTGAAGAAGATGATTACCCGATGGCAGGACGTTTTCGAAATCAGCCCAGGGCCACGGGGTAGAACGGATATCGTTCAGCATAGGATTGACACCGGGGATGCTAAGCCCATCCGACAGGTCCCGCGGAGGCTGCCGTTAGCCAAACGGGAGGACGCCGAGAAGATCATCAAGGAGATGGCGACTGATGGTGTCATTGAGCCTTCGAGCAGCCCCTGGATGTCTCCTGTTGTACTGGTGAAAAAGAAGGACGGCACAACGAGATTCTGCGTGGACTACCGCCTTCTGAACAACGTCACCAAGAAAGACAGCTATCCGCTCCCCAGGATTGATGATACGCTGGACACCCTAGAGGGGTGTGAACTTTTCTCTACCTTGGATCTCCGCAGTGGATATTGGCAGGTTGGATTGAAACCTGAAGATAAAGAGAAGACAGCGTTCTCGATTGGGACTGGACTCTGGCAATTTACAGTAATGCCATTCGGACTTTGCAATGCTCCTGCAACATTTGAGAGGCTGATGGAAAGCGTGTTAAGAGGTCTCTCTTGGGAAATTTGCCTGGTATACTTAGATGACATCATTGTGCTGGGAAAGTCCTTCGCTCACCATCTGAAGAATCTGGAGAAGGTCTTCGAACGATTGCGTGCAGCGAACCTTAAATTGAACCCGAAGAAGTGTCATCTCTTCCGAAGGCAAGTCAACTATCTGGGGCATGTTGTGTCGGACAATGGAGTTGCCGTTGACCCAGAGAAGATTGCAGCGATCACCGACTGGCCAGTACCTCGAGATAAGCACCAGGTAAGAAGTTTTCTCGGCCTCTGCACCTACTACAGGAGGTACGTGAAAGGATTTGCGAACATTGCAAAACCTCTTACCAGGCTCACCGAGGAAAAACGGACTTTTCTTTGGGATCACGAATGTCAGGCATCCTTTGAAGAGTTGAAGAAAAAGTTGAGTAGTGCTCCTATTCTGAGCTATCCACGTCCCGAGGGCAAGTTCATACTTGACACAGACGCTAGCAACACCGCTATTGGAAGCGTCCTCTCTCAGCTCCAAGATGGAGAAGAAAGGGTCATTGGATATTTCAGTAAAGCGCTCTCAGCTCCGGAACGCAACTACTGTGTCACAAGGAAGGAGCTTCTGGCAGTGGTGAAATCTATAGAGCATTTTCACAAATATCTATACGGCAGAAGATTCCTCCTGAGAACGGACCACGCGGCTCTAATGTGGCTGCTACGATTCAAGTCACCAGAAGGACAAGTGGCGAGGTGGATAGAGCGCCTTCAAGAATATGACTTTGAATCTGCTCATCGCGCTGGAACGAGTCACAGAAATGCGGATGCGCTCTCTAGGAGACCTTGTGACGAAAAATGCGGGCATTGTTCTCGACAAGAAGAGAAGCAGGCAGCAGTGTTGAGGACAACGGTGGTCATGGACAGTTGGCAGGATGCAGAGGTGTCAAAGGAGCAGGACAGGGACCCGGACTTGAAACAAATGAAGCAGTGGAAACTATCAGGGCAAGGAAGACCAACCTGGCAGGATGTTGCTCCAATGTCGAAGAATGTAAAGACTTACTGGGCCCAATGGGACTCCATTCTAGTGGACAACGGGCTGCTGAAACGGGCATTGGAGAACACGGAAGGAGATCAGCGCAGACTTCAGCTCATCGTTCCAAAGAGTAAAGTGCCCGAAGTACTCAGGGAACTTCATGACGGAGTATCTGGCGGCCACCTTGGAGTTCACCGTACATTGGAAAAGGTACGTGAACGCTTTTACTGGGCGAATCTCAAGGACGATGTGTTGGACTGGTGCAGGCGTTGTGCGACTTGTGCGGCTTCTAACGGACCCATAAGAAGAAAGAAGGCCCCAATGAGGAAGTACAACGTGGGAGCACCGTTTGAGAGAATAGCAATCGACATCGCTGGCCCTTTCCCTGTGACGGATGAAGGTAACCGGTATATTCTCGTGGCCATGGACTACTTTTCCAAGTGGGTGGAAGCTTACGCCCTTCCGAATCAGGAGGCAGTCACGGTTGCGGACGTACTGGTGAAGCAGTTCGTCAGTAGGTTTGGAGTACCCATGGAACTTCACTCTGACCAGGGACGAAACTTCGAGTCTGCAGTCTTCTCCGGGATGTGCGAAGCACTGGGAATACGGAAGACCAGGACGACACCTCTTCACCCTCAATCCGATGGCATGGTGGAGCGCATGAACAGGACTATGGGTCGATATTTGTCCAAAGTAGTCTCCGACCATCAGCGAGACTGGGACCAGTATCTTCACCTGTTCCTGCTGGCCTACCGCAGTTCAGTCAGTGAGGCAACGGGGCAGACTCCCGCAAATGTGGTATTCGGCAGAGAACTTCGGTTGCCTTGTGGTCTGAAATTCGGTTTCAAGCCTGACGAGGAAAATGCCGGAGAGGAGTACGTCACGGATCTACGGAAGCGAATGGATAATATCCACGAGAAGGTTCGCACAAACATCCAGGGGGCGAGTGACAGAATGAAGGAGCGCTACGACATCAGGGCAGAGAAAGGTGGCTACCAACCTGGAGACTTGGTCTGGCTACATGATCCTCGAAGAAGGCGAGGCTACTCACCTAAACTTCAGAACTCCTGGGACGGCCCGTATGAGATCGTCAAGAGGATCAACGACGTCGTATATAGGATCAGGAAGCAGCCTAAAGGAAAACCCAAGGTAGTCCATTTCAATAGACTGGCGCCGTACAAAGGAGACCATGGCCCGGTAGAAGACCAGCAGGTTAGGTACCTAAACAATGTGGAGACAAATAATGACCCAGTGGCAAATACTAAAGTACCAGGGACCCGTGGAGTAACTCAGGTAATCTACAGGGATATCTTCTCGTTACCAGTGGAGTATTCTCTGGCCCATTGCGTTGCCGAAGATCTGAGGACTTCTCGAGGGATTGCAACGGTCTTCAGGAAGAAGTTCGGCGGAACTGAGGAGCTGGAACGCCAAGAACCAAGTGTCGGGAAGGCACTCCACCTGCCGCACGAAGGACGACACCTGTTTTACTTGGTTACCAAGCGTGCCTCTGATCAGAAGCCGACATATGATGCACTGCGGCGAAGCCTCGATGACCTTCGGAGTAAGCTTCTGAGACTGCGTGTCACTAAGCTCGCTATTCCGAAGTTGGGCTGTGGATACGACGGCTTGGAGTGGAAGATTGTCAGGGACATGATCGAACAGACATTCGCCAACTTTGGAATTGCCATATTGGTGTGCACGTTCAACCCCTGGATAGAAGGTGCGTCTCCATCAGTAGAAGCTCATAAATGCCCGATTTCTCCGGACTTGCTCTGGGGCAGAGCACTTTTAAGGAGGGGGCAGTGTTACGGGCGCCGGCAGGAAGGCGGAAGCGGGGGATTAGCGGCTTAACTCCGTCAGCGGGAGACGTTTAAATAGGATTAGGACGGTTCTAGATCGTCTTCTTTTGTCGGTAAAGGATTAAGAATATTCCAGAATTATCTGGCCCCTTCGAGTTCTAGAATGTTCGGCCTTACCTCTATAAAAAGACTTCCGTCACCTCGAGTCAGTCAGTCTTAGCCTGAGAGTAGACCAGTGAAGATCAGTGATAAGTGTAATAAGTGTGATAAACTAGTCAGTGTTGAACCGGCCCGTGTGCTAAGTGTATCAGTGAACTGTGACAGTCTCGCGAGTGTAATAAACTGTTTTTGTGTGTCAGTTTGTCATACTTGGAGAATCTTACGGTCGGTGGACTAGTGAACTGTAAGTGTTAACTATTAGTTATAAATTGTAGTGTAATGTATTCATAGAAACTATTGTAACTAGTTAAGCTATCTATAATTAGTTATATCTAATATTATTGTAATAATTAAATAGGAATTAGGCCTAGATAATAAATATTTAGAATATTGTTATTATAAATTTATATTAGTTCAATAATTTAATTGTTAATAGTTTAATTGTACCCTTTTTATAATTTTGTAAATAAATATTAGTATCTTTAATTAAGCAATTGTTTAATTCATTTTAATACCCAGTAGCCCGTAACAATATATAAAATGTAAAAAAATAAAAATAGATAAAGTAAAAATTATAAGTAATGCTACTGTAAAACTGATACAAAATCAATCCTAACTTTGTATATCTAGCCCTGAAGAAGACCTACAATGTAGCCCGAAACGTCGGATTCCCAACAAATAATTCGACCCTATTTAAGAAATTATTTTACTAACCTCCACCCGGACTATTTTATTCCTCAAATAAATGACTAATAAAATTATTGAGTTCAGAATTTTTGTTTGTTATTCCTTGTCTGTTATAACAATTTGTTTTAATCAAATAGGTCTTTAAACTCCCCGTACAATTAATTGACTCCATTGGCTGTTGAATGGCACCGATGAGAGGTGATTAGGTGGAGTGATTGGAGGCTCGTTCAACCTCCCTGTGTTTAGTCCAATTTAGGGTACCCACTTTGTTCAGCCTCAGAAGGGTCTCCAGGTCTCACATAGTCGATTCTCGATCTCTAACAGTATAAGCGATTAATCTAATCGCGGGTATCGATCTGAGGACATAGGGATTAGTCATCTAGTGAACTGAGTACTATCATGACCTAACTCTTCCCAATACAAATATTCTCGGATATATTTTTTTATTTGTGCATTACATGTTGTAATATGAATCTTTTATTTTTTATTTTATTTTTATTTTTTATCCCAAGACGACCCTTCTCTAAGTCTTAATCGTCATACTTGATTATCTAAGTTTTTTGGCATTTTACAATATCTGTTAAATTACAAATATATACCTTATGAGTTGTGAGTTGCTGTGCTAAAGTTCTCGGGTTCAAATGCAGCTGTGACAGATTATTGATTTTATCATTCTACGGACACGGATGGACCCTGAGAGATTTGGGACCCAACTGGTCTGGGCCCCACTTTGGATACTGGGGTTCACCCAGCTCAATAAAGTGGGTACCCATAATTGGGGGAAATATCTGGCAGTTAAGCCTGATATCGGACAAATCATCTTCCTGCACAACCGTTGTCCTAGAAACAGTATAGTCTCTACCTTGTACTGAACCCAAGACTCTTCATGGTGTCAATTTATTTCAATAAAATAAATAATAAATAATTTACAAGGGCCTAATCCCCATTATTTATTTCGTTATGTTTCTATATATGTCGATATATTTTAACAGAAAAATTATAGAATTTTTCACTTTGAATCCTAAAAAAAATGGTCTACTTGAAAAGTAGATATTAATTTTTACTACATATCTATTATGAATGATAGTTAATACCACGACCAATCACCTCCCTTTACAACCGTTGCTCTAGAAACAGTATAGTCTCTACCTTGTACTGAACTCAAGACTCTTCATCGGTTGTCAGTTTTTTTATAAACTATTTGTGCCAGGTGGGCTGGAAAGTTCGTAGGCTAACATAGTAAAACACAATTTTTTGGTAATAATTGTTTTATTATACGACATTATTCCCTTCCAGAGCAACATCACGATTATAGCCATCATCCAATTTTTCGAAACCATTTCTCTGTAGCCTCAAAACAGGCATCACTCTCAAATATTAGTTCCTTAGTGCTGAATGACTTTCCAGCGAGTATTCTTTTGAGATCAACAAACAGGAAAGAGTCACTGGTGACCAGATTTGGTGGATGGGATAGCAACTCTTAGCCTAATTCATGCAATTTTGCTTTCATTGAAGTTTGACATGGTGCATTGTCTTGATGAAACAACACGTTTTTTCTTCAAATGGGGTCGTTTTTTCGTAGTTGGATACTTCGAACGCTTCAAAAATTCAAAAATCAATTATCGCTGTTGATGGTGTGGCTCTTTTCAAGGTAACCGATGAATATTATACCTTGTGTATTCCAGAATACTGATTCCATAACATTGACAGCCGACCGTTGCATTTTCCACGGATCGGATTCGGTTTGTGACGTGCAATCCACTCGGCTGGTTGTCGATTGGACCCTGGAGTGTAGTGATGAATCCATTTTCACATACCGACGGAAAAAATCTTTAGTTATTATGGTTGAACTTTGCTAAGAGTCAACAAGTTGCAACTTGTGCTCGATTGTGAGCTCGTGCGAGAGCCACTTTGCACGCAGCTTTAGCTTGTCGAAATATTCTTACATGCTATGTTCAAAACGCTCTTTTGATACCTTCAGAGTCACGCCTATCTCGATTAACTTGAAGTGACTGACATTCCTAATTATTTTAAGTTATTGCCAGCTACGTCCTCTTTCGAGCGTCTCCTGCGTGCATTGTCTTTGGTCCTGATTCCACCCAGTTTAAATTTAGGTTACCACTTTTTAACAGTTGATTTTTGTGATGCAGACTCCGAATAATGTTTACCAAGCCAAAAGAATAACTTCAACAGTACTTTGTTCCCTGATAAAGCAATGCTTCATTCGTTCACGAAATTAATTTTTATGAACTTTTTCACATTAACAAATTTTGCTTCCCTCACAATGATATATCTCATGAACCCATTTTCCGACAGCTTTCAAATTCATACGCGTTTCTTTTGAAGGCTAGTACTGTAAAAATCATATAGATTTAATTTTAGTAACACCAGCCAACGAACTTTTCAGCCCACCTAAAATTGTCTCAATAGTAGGAGACTATCTAAAAAAAAAACGAATGATAACAAAATCGGGGGTGCAGTATAGTGTTGCAGCTACATATTTATCGCCTCCATCCGAAATTCAATTAGACCACTGGATAGGTAAAGGATCAAAGAATTGATTACGATAAGTGAAGACTGTAAAGCATCGCGCGCGGTGGAGGGGTGAGCGCCGCCATTTTGCTCTGCATCGAGATTTCCATTCTGTATAACTTTTGACTTGGAGAAGCTAAGAAGTTCGTTTAGGTTTCAATCGTCAGCTGTCGTCTAATTCTATCGATTGAACTCGTATATAAATCATTAGCTTAAAATAGGGACAGTAAACATAATAAGGTGTTAAAATAAAAAAAATATTATAATAAATATATATTGTCGATCGAAAAGCCAAATACAAATTCAGAGATCGTATACGATTGGAAAGTGCCTCTCAAGAGCGATCGAATGTTTAAATATTAAATATTACCCGTTACATAAACCTATTCACGTAAAGCACACGTGTGTTCACGTAAAACACACGTGTGTTCACGTTCATGACACACAGCCTATTCACGTAAAACACACGTGTGTTCATGTCACAGACACGTCCCATTTTTTCTCCTTTTCTATCCTTTTCACCATCTCTTAGCTTCACTTCTGTTGGAAATTACTTCTTAAAATATAGGAATTTCATTGAAATTCTTTGGGGGGGACAAAACCATTGCTTACTGCAGCTGCGAAAATTCATGACTTGCAGAATAAGAAAAAAAATCTATAATATGAAGTTGCAAAAAAGGGTAATAAAAATTAAAAAAAGTATACATTTATTTAAATATTTACAAACATCAGATATATACATTTTGTGCCGAGTACCTCATTTTGCACATTGAATGTTTGTGGTTTAGTAAAATTTATGTATTACCTTAAAACCCGTTGGAAAGTAAACATTAAGTATTTCAATCTATCTATCAATTTAATATTGATAGTAAATTGTTTATAGTTTTGTTTAAGTTTGAAATTTAATATTAATTAAATTTTTCGTATAAGAATTAAATGTTTTATATCCAATAAAAAAATTTCACGGATTCGATGCTTTTGATTCACATTGGATATATTAGAGTTGAGAGAATATACGGAATTTTATGGATTTGTTTGAATTATTCTTTCTTTTTATTAGGTAGATAGGTCTTGATGTAGAAATGAACAAACAGTCCGAAAAGAGTGAGCGAGTTGAAGTACCAAAGATACAAAAATCTGGTGTCGTTTCTGCAACCGGATATGGACATTTTGACAAGCGTTGTCATTCCCATCAGGAATTGTATCTGTAATTAAAATAATAAATATATTTAATAAACTTTAAAAAATAAAGAAATATACTAATGCCACTAGAATAATTCAAATAGGCGATAAAGAAAAAATTAATTATAGTGACAGCTTAGGATAAAAATAATGAGGGAGCTAATTTCAAATTGTTCAGCACAGCAATAAATAGTTTAGAAACTAAAAAAAAAAAAACTATGGCGACTGCATTTTCTTTAAAAAAAATTTGAGATGTGTTCGTGTTTCTATCTACAGCATATGTCTCCAAGTCAGCCATTCTAATGGCATTAACAATTACAGGAAACAATGTTAGAAAAAATATCGATCTATTGGTATATTTTAATGTATATAGATAAAGTTTTTATCGACAGTTTTATTTCATACATAATTTTTAATAAGAAGAAAAAAGTGGGTTTTTTTTTTTGTGAATATGAAATAATAAAGTTATATCTTTCTGATAGCTTTTACATTAATAAAAAAATATATAAACTAGGAACTAGAGGGCATATTAGTGAAGTTGCTTTAATAAAAAAAAGTGAAGAATTCGTTCCTGTTCGCAGGGCATATTAAAATTATTCCTTTAATTTCCGTATTTAATTTTTTTTTTTTATTTCAACTTGTTAAAATCACTCTATAGACAAATAAAACCATTTTAATATAAGGAAGAAATAGTTGGGGGTGCAGTCAATAAAAACACCTAAATAAGTGTAACTTATTTATTGTGTGCCGACGTTTCGGCCTACGATGTAGGCCATCTTCAGGGCTAAGAGAGAGAAACAAACAGAAATATATAAAAAACGTTGCAGTAACAAGAATATAGTGACAAGTAATGTAGTAAAGTGGTACAAGTGTGGAAATTAAAATAGTGACTAGATATGATGAAATAGTGAACACACCTATTTTTGGCATCCATCATATGTTAATAGCATAGAGTTCATTATTATTTAGCCTCATATTTTTACATCTACTGTATTTCTTTACCTATTTTCTATATGTTTATGTTATATTCACATCTTATTTTATATTAATACCACTTCTTTCTAAATGTATACAGTTATATATTAACTTCCCTTACTTATATTTTCTATTTTCTTTTCATACTTTAGAGTTCATATTTATAAACACTATTTTCAGTTTTTAATTTTTGAAATTTATCAATATTTTCTTTCTATATAATGCTTGTATTATTACATTTTACTTATGTAACCTCTAGATGTCTGGTATCATATCCATATCTATAATTAAACTAGATTTTTCTAAATCCTTCATATTCCACCCCCCTTTTTCTATATTTTAATCTTCTCATTTTGTATCTTTCCGTTTACCTCCTCATTTTTCTTAATTATTATATCTGTCACTATTTGAATTTCTGTTCATCATCTACAATTTTATTTTTATCTATCACTATTTTAAGTTTATTATATTCTGTAACCACTTTTATATTCATTATCTTTATTTATCATATCTATTCACTATTTCATCATATCCAGTCACTATTTTAATTTCCACACTTGTACCACTTTACTACATTACTTGTCACTCTATTCTTGTTACTGCAACGTTTTTTATAGATTTCTGTTTGTTTCTCTCTCTTAGCCCTGAAGATGGCCTACATTGTAGGCCGAAACGTCGGCACACAATAAATAAGTTACACTTATTTAGGTGTTTTTATTGACTGCACCCCCAACTATTTCGTCCTTATACTAGAAGATACAGTAGACCAATTCTTCTCTAACAAAAACCATTTTAAGCTGTCGTCTCCGTCTTATCATTGTAGTTTCAGTCATGACTGTTTTAATAATACAACATTAAACATCGATAATTTAATGAGTTTGAATATCTTAATCGATAATCGATTTCAGGGCTTAACTACGATTATTACTGATGGAGGTATAATTTCCATTAACTAGTGAAATACTAAAACAACAATAATTTAAAATTAAAACCATAACTTCGATATGCTCAATGAATTCTAATTTTACAGTTGAATACAATGCATTTAGTTATTCAAAATTCAAGGAAAATGCACTAGTAGGCGCCATGAATTGATAATTGAGCAGTATTCTGGAATTGCGCTTTTATTCATTAACCCTTCGCCTACATATGATATATTATTATTAATAATAATTGCCTATTTGACATATGATATATTGTTATTAATAATAATTATAGCTACCAATTGCATTCTGGTTATGTACTTCTTCCACCAGAGGTACTTCTGAATGTGTGGCCCAAGTCCGGACAGGAAGTAATAGACGTACATCACGACATGTACCACTGTATTTATCGTCGCTATCTGGACTATGTTCTCCTCTGAAACATACGTAAAAATATATACATATATATAATATATATACATTAAAATAATGTATAAACATTTAAAATACTTTCCTCAGGCTGAGCTTTCCTTCAACCAAAAATTTCCTTCAATTCATTCTTCCACTTCATTCTATTTCGTATATCTTCCTCCCTCAGACCATCGCCGTACATACTAGAAGGCATTGACTTCTATCCATCTTTTTCGTGTCCTTTCTCGCCGTTTCCTCCCTTCAGCACTCTAATTGATAATTAAATGTGGCAATCATTCTTCTAAAATGACCATATCATTCCAATCTTTTTTCTCTATGTTTTGGAAGACGTTTTGTTGAGTTTGCATTCGTTCTTTAATTTTGCTATTACTCCTTCTTTCTAGCCTGGATATCGTGGCAGCTCTTCTCCAATAGTCCATCCCAGTAGCAAGTAGCTTTTTTCCTAGAGCAGCGCTTATCGCCCATGTCTCTGCTCCATATAGCAATATGCTTTCAATTATAGACATATATATGTGGTTCTTGTTATTTTTAGTCACACCATTGCTCTGAAGGACCGAGTTAAGCTTGCCAATTGCTTTGCGGATTGTAATTATCATTTTTTTAATCTCTTTTTCTGATGCTCGATTCCATTCCATTACAGAGACCAAATATTTAAAATTATCCGCTCGTTTTAGGACATTTCCTTCAACAAAGAGGTCCTCCTGATCATATATGGTCATGAAGTTTATTTCAAGGTCCCAACTATAATGTGTCTCCCACTATCTAATAAACACACTGTCTATTAAATGGAACGATGTTGAGAAATAAGGAATAGTAAATGCTGTTTAATTTTATTGAATACAATTTTAATCGTTTTTATTTTTTAATAAATTCCTTAAGTTACAGTCCCGAGAAGATAGTTATAGGCTTGGGAGTTTGTTGGGGTAGAGCGAAGCGTAGGGGGGGGGGGGAGGATTGCTCAAGAGTGATCTATTGGATTTGGGTGTGGGTGGGTGTAAGTACGAGGAAGGGAGTTTGTAAGCAGAGATTTGTGGAGCCGCAACGAGCAATTATTAAATTCCTTAACTCAGTGCCGTATTCCATAAATTAACCAACTTATTAAAATTATTATTACCATCAAAATGACTAATAATTTAATCAAGGAAAAATATATATTTTTTTCTCTTTTTCTGGAGAATGAAGTTAATATAGGGCTTAAAGGTGTAATATTTCACCACCGTTGCTTAGCAACGGATTGAGGAAACTACTTTTTCTTTAGTCTTTTGTCATGCACGATCAGTTTAATTATAATTTTATTATATTTATTTATTTTTTATTATTAGCAATTCACAAAGTCATTGGTCCGTTCTTCGTTAAACTGTAACACAAAATTTGGCTTGGTTTTTTAATTAAAATGGAAAAATTGCTCCATACATCAATCTAAACAATAAAACAAGGAATAGCTTTTTTCAATGTTAGTATTGCTGTTTCAATTTAGAAAATTTGCGAGATTTTAGATGATTTAGACCTGTTCCCTATAAATTATAAATTATTTGTTTATAACATAAGGGGGAAGCAATATGCTACAACGGTTCTGAGAAAGAGAGCATCCAAGAGAAAATAAAAAATTTCGGCTTTCAAACAGGCAAAATTTACAATAAAAAGAACCTCTCCTTCAATGCAAAGTTAAGGCATTACAGCGTTGTGATAAAGTCTGTGATTTTATATGGGAGGGAGACCACATGCCTACCCAACTTGGAAAAACTGCCAAGAATAGAAAGGAGGATCTTAAGAAAAATCCTAGGAAAACAGGCCCAGGAAAACACAGGAAGGTTACAGGCGAAGATCTAACGAAGAGATCTACAGAGAAATCGAAGACCTGGAAACCGAGATAAGTATCAGGAGGCTGATGTTCTATGGGCACATGGAAAGGATGAAGGAGGAAAAATTGAACAAAAAGATCTTTTACAAAATTTTTGGATACAAAAGCGTGGGGAGGATACACGAAGCAAATAAGAGAAGAATTATTGAAATTTCAGATGCCGACTCTCTAGATAGAGACGCATACAGGAAAACAATATTGAAATATCTCACCAATATTGATGGAGAAATAAGGAGGGGTACAGAAAGAAAAGAAATGCATTCGAAAATCATGAAACTGAGAAGGAAAGAAAGAAAATCAAGACTCCTGACGAAGCCTAACCAATGATATTCGCCTGGTCCTTAGTGGGTCAGTACGTGATGAAAATATATATATATATATATATATATATATATATATATATATATATATATATATATATATATATATATTAATATTGAAAAGTAAAAAAGAGACATTACATAAATGTTAAGACCGTGGAAAAATTCCAACGAAAAGCCTTATGTCTCCAAACTAAAACTTAAGGCTTTTCGTTGGAATTTTTCCACGGTCTTAACATTTATGTAAGGTCTCTTTTTTACTTTTCAATATTAATATATTTTGTGGAGTAGCCGTAGGTCCACTGGTTTCTTGATAATGATAATTTTTTTTTCTTGCATTTTTACTTTCATTTTTTCATATGGTCTTTCGTCATAAGTTTTGTGATGTTTGCTATTATTTATTTTTCCTGTGGTGCTTTTTGAAATTTGGTGAGTTCGTATTGAATTTTGAATTTCTGAAGTATATATCAGCTGTTTTTATCTAACCTTAACCAGCTGGGGTCGAGTAACCTTCCTTATGATTCATTAGTTGCATTTGAGCCTTCGAGGTGGTGGGATGTTTCTTGGGTGTATTAATCATGTTTTGTTTTGCTGTTATTCTCTTTCTACCCTGAGGATGCCTGAATGGGCGAAATATTGGACAGATAATTTCAATTTCTGTTTTAGTTTGGAGTCCTAAGGGCTTTTCGTTGGGATTTTTCCACGGTCTTAACATATATATAATTGTATATATAGTAATAAAAAACACTTGATTATTTTAACGCAAAATACCAAATATCTCTAAACTATATTTAGTGGCTACTCATATTTTAATAGGAGCTCTTTGGGGGAGTGGCTACAAAATAAGTACTACTTAAGCGTTAGGTAGCTACTGTAGTACAATTGAATGAATTATTATAAAATTTATACAAGGGATGTTGGTCGGCCGTTAGGGGTTACCTCCTTGGTCAAGTATAAATTGATAATATAATTCTTCATGATAACTAAACTGTTAACAATAATTGTCATATCGATAATATAATCCTTTATAAATTATAAATTGACAATATAATTCTCACCTCTTAAAACGAAAATCGATAGCCAAATACTGATAACCATCATCACGTGATGATAAAGATGAAGGAATGAGACTTGAGATTGCTTCTTCCTCAGGACGAAAAATACCTACGTGAATACAAAATTAAAACGATAAATAGGCAAATAGGAAAATATATTTACATGTTTGTATAACTAAGTATAAAGATAAAATTACTGTTTCCATGAAGTCTAATATTTTGTTGAGGTAGTAGTAATATGCGATTTTTACGATCTGAAAAGTAAAAAACAAAAACATTAGTACAAGTAAAATTTTAATTTTAATTTTTAAACTTAATTATATAACTCATATATGTTCAACTGAAACGTCTCTGGAGCAGGGATCTGCTACAGTGAGATGGACCACGCTAGGAGTGCCTTCAATGGCAGGTTTCTCCACGCTTTCAAGAGAATCCCTTTGGGGAGGTTTACCAAATGAAGATCAAAAATACAATATGTGCCAAATAATATGATTTCTTAAATAAACATTTTTATTTTTATTTATTATTTCATATGTCGAATAATATTAGTTGACCTTGAATATATGAAGAAGAAACTGGTCCGGGTTGAGGTCGAGGAAATTCTCTTATATAGGCAGGACTTTGTATTGGTCTAGTGTCAACGTTTCGGCCCACATTGCAGATCTTCTTCAGGGTTAGTTTGATCGGTGGGTGTTGATATTAGACTGACAGTCTAGTCTCTCTATGTAAGAGAATTTTCTTGACCGCTAGCTCAACCATTTTATTCCTTATCTTACGAATATTATATATGTGAAAGTTTGTATGTTTGTCTCGCTTTCACGCAAAAACTACTGAACTGATTTGGATGAAACTTAACAGTAAAATAGGTTATACATCAGAATAACACATAGGCTATAGGGCGCACGGGGGCACGTCCCCCCCCTCTCCCCGGATAGTTTTTTTAGATACTGTGGAGAATCCATTATAGTACATAATTAAAGGCAGATCACATGATAATAGTTGTTAAAATAACAGAAAGAACATAAGTGAAATTATTTGTTTTGATATCCTGCTAATATTATAAATGCGAATGTTTGTATTTATGTTTGTTGCTCATTCACGCAAAAACTACTGAACGGATTTGGATGAAACATATTGAGTAAAATAGGTTATACATCATAGGCTACAGCTAGGACTGATTTATCTGGGGGCACGGTGGCATGTGCCCCCCAACCGTTATAGTACATAATTAAAGGCAAATCAGGAACTTGGCATCTTGAAATTTGTAGATAGGTTCTTTTTATAGTTTAAAAAAGAAATTTGGATAATTCCACCCCAAGGGTTTCCCCTTTAATATAATAGGGGTTCAAAGGTTGTATAGAACCCGTCAGTTTTGAAGTTAGACATCTGAAATTTTAGATGTACGAGTAACTTATATTTTTAAAAAATAATTTAATTATTTATTTAAAATGATCTTTCACGAAACTTTATGTGGTAGACCGAATTCCACGCGAGCGCAGCCGCGGCATAAGCTAGTAACTCATATACTTTACACGAATTACAAGTAATATCAATAGTTATCAAAAAAATTTTTTGAAGTTTCCTAATTAGTAAAAAGCTATTAAATAGAACTTTTCTATGAGCATGTATTTGATTAAATGCCCCGAAGTCGGGATGGTCTTGTAAGTCGTCATGTTGACAAATTCTTTTTTATTTTATTTTTTTTCGGTTTTTGTAAATTTTTTTTGTAATATCCTTCTGTCAGTCCTCTAGCTGCGATTTCTTTTCTGGCTTCTTCTAACCACTACTTCCGAGATCTTCAACCTCGTCTTCTCTTCTCAGGACATTATTTATTAAGTGATCGAAGAGGCCAAAGCAATCTTCATTCACTTATATCATCGAGAATGCCGAGTTTGGCCCCGACCTTATTCCTTATTGCTTCATTTCTGACCTAATCCATTTCAAGAGCCAGTAATTTATTTGCTAGTTGTCAGTGCCCATGATTCTGACCCATATAATGTTGTCCCGACCAAGATGTAGCGTTATAACTTCTTCCTACTGTGCCAAATCTGTCAGTCGTCATTCCAAGATATTTGAAACCATCATTTTGATGTATCGTCCGATCTATTAACAGAGAGATGATGCTTGGGAGTTGAATGGCATGAGTTCCTACGAAAAATACGAGCTCCTAAAACATTAATTAGCAATGAGCCGACTATTAAATGTCCGAGGCGTAGATGGGAGAATTGCGTTTAGGGTTTGCGCTTGATTGATAATTCGTGGACACAAGTTTGTAAGGAGCGATCGTTGGTGTTCGGGTTCCTTAAATAATTTCTTCACGTGCAGAGGAGCTTTACTGTTTCTAAGACAACGGTTGTGCAGGAGTTGATTTGTTTTAGGTCGCGCTCAACAGCCAAAGTTTCCCACCATTTTGGGTACCCACATTTTAGAGGCTAGATAAACCCCAGAAGGGCTCTAGATCCCATAGGATCATCTTTGGGTGCTAACATATTAAATAAAATTTGTGAGTAGAGAGATTTTAGCCGAGTAGTTTCAGCGCGACCATTGAGCGCTCTACCATTGAACTACCCCGCTCCCCACCCGCTCGAGGTATATACAAGCTCAGTTTATATTATTATTCATTTCTCTTGGAGCGAATCTGTTTTGTGGCTGTGCCAGACTGTTGATTATGGTTTTACAGAAGCAGAAGCATATTGCTGCCATGCCATACAAGCGTCCTATCCCAACTATTCGCATTAAAGTTGTGAGCTAATACTTCAGTCCATCAGAAGTTGATGGAACTCCTCGTTATCAACTGATGACCTTCCTGAGTCCTATCTCAAGGTTCCAATATTTCAAACCAACTTACTTTCTTCCAGACGATAGGAAAACATGGCCTAATGTCTTGATCGTTTCGGAAACATATACGAATTATTTGAAAACAGAAATAAATCCAAAATCGAAGTTATATAAATCAGAACAAGTTGTATTTAAACAAAAATATTCTAAATAAAAAAAAAATCTAATAATTTTGGAGACAAAAAATTTTGGAGTCAGATAAAAAACAAGTGGATGGTGAAATAAATTTTCAATTTATTCTTCTCTGAAAATTTTCTAATTTTATTGAATTCTGGAAATCTTCAAGCTCTCTTCTGATGATTAAAAAAATAATTAATATCTTTGGTTTCAATTTTTTTATCCATCATTTATATTCATTCGCTAAGTGCAAAATCACGGGATGATTTTATCTTGATTCTTTTTGAATTTTAATAACCAAACTGCATGGTTTGTGTCTATCAAAACTCTTAGCTTCATTCTAGTGACAAACTTTAAAACAACAAAAGTAAAAAATATTCCCTATGCAGGCTTAGTCTCTTTTTTTTGTATATATACTGAATATTTTTTTAGTATACTGTATATATTAAAATTTTAATTACCCTTGTGTTAATCATTCTAAGCACCGCTTATAGTTCTTATTCCAAAAGGACTTCTCCCGGAATAAATAAAATATATATTTACTTGTACCCCGGAGGTAAAGGACACCATGCCCACAATATATAATATTTTTAGTAAATTACCGGAGATAACTACTATGATCAATACTCCCAATTACTTGTAAATTCCAATAACAATGTGAACAATTTTCTTTAAGCATTTTCTATAAGTAAGGAAGATACAAATACAAAGATCTGACATGGTGCCCTTTACCTCCGGGCTACTGATATTGTAGGTTGCTATGGAGATTATCTACTTTAGAGGTTATATTAGAGAAGAATTGGTCGACTGTATCTTCTAATTTAAGGAAGAAATAGTTGGGGGTGCAGTCAAAGAAAACACCAAATAAGAAAAACTTATTTATTATGTGCCGACGTTTCGGCCTACAATGTAGGCCATCTTCAGGGCGAATAGAACACGCACAGCTTGGGGAGCTCAGAATCAAGTGAGAGAAAAATACGTTATAAAACGTATTTTTCTCTCACTTGATTCTGAGCTCCCCAAGCTGTGCGTGTTCTATTCGCCCTGAAGATGGCCTACATTGTAGGCCGAAACGTCGGCACATAATAAATAAGTTTTTCTTATTTGGTGTTTTCTTTGACTGCACCCCCAACTATTTCTTCCTTAAATTTAGAGGTTATAACTCATTGCTATAGTAACCATTTCTATCTAACCTCTGCAAGGAATAGTTCGCAAAACGATTTATGAATGGTCACCATGACAACACCGCATAGGCTTATCGTCTAATTATTGATAACAGTAACTCGTGAACAATTACCATCTTATACGCGTTGGGGTCGTTGGTGGATGACGTCACTGGATAGCAGCCGTTTCCCCAGGGGTCAGCAATCCCGATGCCGACCAGGTTGAAGCACTGAAACAATCATTTTATTTTATCATAATAATAAAGAAATTAATCATTTCTTGAACTCGATAGATTTGTGTTTCATAGTTGTTTAAATATTTGATCACTCATGATGCTCATTTGAAAGATAATCTGACTGTTTATACTCGAAATCAAAGTGACAAGGAGAGTCGTGTCAATTGAAACACCGAATATTTATGAATTATAATTATTTTTAAAAAATACATCATTGTCCAATATTTAGTACACTTTTTTAGATTCCTTTTTTTGACATCCATTCTCCCAACCACGATAACTCACTTTATAAAGGCTGAGTGAACCCTTCAGGTGCCATAGGGTCCATCTATGGCTGTTGACAGATTAATTAATTAATCTGCCACTGCATGATTTGAAACAGTGACTTACAGCTCAGTAACTCAGCGCTCTCCAAATTGAGATAACCCGCTTCTTAATTAATAAACTAAAATAAATTTGAACAATAAAAGTCCAACTACCTCTGTTTCTTAATTGCTTGTTCAAAGTATTTTCCCGTTGTTATTTAAGTAGAGAAATGGAATCGTCTCTTCAATACAGATTGGTTTAAAGTAGGTTTTTTTTTATTAGACTGAACAAAGGATGGAACGGACAAGGGAAGTTAAAGGAATGACTGTGCATGCCATCCTTAGTCCACTTTTATTTCGAGAGAAGGAACTGTTAAAACTGCTCTTCTCTGAAATTAATGAACATCCTGAACATCCCTCCTGGGGCTCACCTAGCCTCTATAAAATGGGTCTCTTGTAATAAGGGTAAAACTTGGCGGCTTAGCGTGATCACAGCTAAATCACATTCCTGCACAACTGATATCTGTCATACCACTTTCTACCTCAACAGACTTTACATACCTTACAACTTTACAATGTTCTACTTACAACTTTACAATGTTCTACTTACAACTTTACAATGTTCTACTTACAACTTTACAATGTTCTACTTACAACTTTACAATGTACTGAACCTAAGGCTCTTCTTGAGTTATAGTGGTACAAGGTTTTACTTATAATGAATACATATCCATTGTCCTTCTTAAGCCTTGGAGATTTAAAGCACTCAGGGAATAGTATCAAGTCTTAGCACAATTGTTTATGAGGGTCCTCAACATTACACTGAGGAAAGCTAAAATGAAAATGAGACCTTTTGTGCTTGCCATTAGAGAATTGAGATCGGTTAATGCCACCCTTCTGGCGTATATTTTAGTATATTCTGATAAAACTCACAACCTTACAGGAAGAACTATAGGAGCTGAATATCAAGAAAAAATGGGGGCTAGAGAGATGTCGACAAAGGTAAAGCAAGCGGTGTTAAAAACACATTCAACCTTTTACTGAGCTACGTCAGTGAATGCAGAACAATTAACTACAAGTAGCGAAGAAATGGATATGGGGTTCCTCAAGAAAATAGAAAGAAAAAAGATAGGACACAATCAGAAACGCCGCATTTCAAGCGAAGTTGGAGGAAAGGCAACAGAAATATAATAAAAGAAAGGTCAGAATGCAGAATGTAAGGATAGCCAAAGCAGTCATCTAGGTGAGACTGGAAGGAAGAAAGCAAGAGGAAGAACCAAAAAGACATGGGAAGGCGATGTTAGAAAGGCTTAGAACTGGAGGAACCAGTTGGTCCAGGACCGAGGTACTAGGTGCAGGCTCTACAGGCCGGATACTCAACACCTTTCATCGGTATAAGAGGATTAGAATAAGTTGAAGAAGAAGTCTAATAAATGCAGAAGAGATAATTTTATGTTCAGACTTGTGCGTGATCTTGAAGCATTTTTAAAATCTCTATAAATCGCTGAAATACATTAATGAGGCTATTTAATCAAGATCCTCAACACTGAGCATCGGTAGAAGAGGAAAAGATTAAGAAGAAGAATACATACCATCCAACATATGTACCAGTTGATGGCGATCTGGACGAGGTTGTAGACCAGCCTCAGGTTCTTGAGGCTGTACGGCTTCCTGTCTTTCATGAAGTTGGGTCCATAGTGCTTGACGACGGCGAGGTAGGTCACCAGCAGGACTAGGATGTGGTGGTGGGTCCTCAGCACTGACGGGATCACTTCTATCCCGGGCTCTGAGGACCAAACGTTTTTTATTTTTAATATTAGAAATCCAAGAAATAGAGAAATGTATTGCTACTAATGTAAGTAGAGAGGATACAGCTTTAATCCGATGACATGATTAAAATATATATTTCTATATTCCTTCTTAATAATGCTGTAACTAAATGCTATATTAGGGAAATATTTTATCCCAAGAAACAATATAATATTAATAATAAACTTTTTTAGTGGACATGTGTGGTGAAGCCACTTAGTTTATAATGATCATGCTCAAATAACAGTTTACTTTATAGGTAATGAGTGTGATAAAGAAATGCTTTCACTACTATTAGTTTTTCCACTGGTAGAATTAATATTATTATAATTGAAATTTAATAATTATAATTGAAATTCCAATTTATTGATACCACTTTAATGTCAATCCATCGCCCTTCAAAACCTGAAAAAGAATCTATAAAACCCTACTAAAATATAGCGAGCAATTTAATACGATTAATATTTTAATGTAGCTATATTTTTAATCATATAATTTGCATTGAAGGTGGCAACACTGATGGAAAACCTAGGATAACCTCCCTCTTATCTTTAATCTCTCTATCTTTTCTCACATCTTCTTTATTTTATATTATTATATTTTTTTCTTAATAATTTTCATGCATGAAAATTTATTGTTACAATTAATTAATATTACTCAAAATAGCCAGCTCTCGCACATGAGCTAGCACGTAGCTTTTTCATCAATTTTTATGGCCACTTATGGTATCTACCTTATATAATACTGAATCATTTTTTAACAAATAAAATTTGTATAATTCATTTTGAGAAATGCAAGTTGCAAAGGGAAAACATAACACAAGAGCGCACATCACATTACATTTTCTAAAACTGATTTGAATACAATGACCCTAGTACGATGTAACTAGAGACATTGGCAGATATCCACGTATAATGAATGATAAGGAAACATCGTTGAGGCATGATTATGGAACTATAATAATGTAACAAGTCATTAAAATCTGGTGCGGTGAGATCGTAGTTGGTTGTCCGGAAAATAATGCAGAATTTCATGTTTTCTTTAAAATAACCTCCTTCCCCCAAATAGTAAACTATATATATTTTTTAGACTTACGACTTATATAAATCTAAACAATTATTAATCCTTCATTTCAAACAAAAATGTCTGTTTACCTCTGTAACATTTTTATGTTTATTTAATAATTCAGTCTTTACTAAAAATTCATAGCGTGGTTATCCTATAATTTTGTTTTACGAGATTGAAAAGTGCCTCACTAGGGCTAAGGAAGACCCGGGTACGAATCCCGGCTAGGACGAATCTTTTCTCTTCAAAACAAAATATTATTTAAATAATCACCATCAATTGATGTACGTCAACGAGATCCTAATTAAAGAAAAAAAAGTTAATGTTCAACGAACATTCGTTCCCATATATACATCGCAAAAATTGCGAGAATGGTGATGTAGGATCGGTGAAAAGAATGGATTTGGCTGGCTTGGTTACGACCCCTGGTAGCTCAGTGGTTAGAGCACTGCGCCAGAGATGCAGACGACACGGGTTCGCATCCCGGCCAGGACAAATCTTTTCTCTTCAAAATAAAAATATTTAAAATTAATCACCATCAAAAGAACAATAAATACTCTATGATTTGTTTTATTTCGCCTTCTCTCTACGATTTGCATCTTTTTAAGGGACTTAGTCCCAGAATAAAGTTACTTTTCTGTTCAACTTACTACAACAACTTACCTATTTTTTTTCTTCTATTTTTAAGTACGCTGAGAATCTATTATTCCGATATGCGAAAGAATATTACAGCACATTTCAAAACTAATTTAATAAACGATCAGTATTTCGACAGCGATATGACACGAAGCCGTAACAGTAGCCGACAATTTCCTACTAGTACTTTTTACGTGTGAGTCCACTGTTCAACGGTGGTTCTACATCTTTCGAGAGGGAGGCTTGAGCCTTGAAGACATAGAAGGCCGTGGAAGAGGTTCTGCCAACTTTCAAGCTTTTTCTTCTTCCCAATCGCCTTGAGATGGTCATCGACTAGTTTCCCTGCCACTTCTCGAACAAGTTTTTCTATGATTTTCATCTACCAAAGCTTGAAGAACATCTTCACCAAATGCAGAACTTCAAGGCTAACGTCTTCCCTCTCGAAGTCTCTAGAACAACCGTTGAAGATTGTACTCACTTATACTCCCTTCGCCCCAGACTTCCCTTCACCTTTGGAGTAACTGAGGTTGCGTTACAACCTACTATGCCCAAGGTCGTATATTCCAGCCCGGTAAGTGTCCATAGGATTTTTTAAAAGGATTAATAAATCCTTGGTTATACCGCCTTTCGGAGATGTTAAATGGCGGTCACGAGCTTGTGCCGTGCTCATACAATGAACTCGTTAGAGGTCCACTTTTCTATCTTGTTTATAAAAAGTGAAAATAGAACCAAGAGATGTCATTGGCAGAAAATGTTTTTTACATCCGTTTCATTATCTATTAAAAATGTAGTGGAGAAAACGACACGTTTTTACTGGCACTGGTTTATCAGAAATCAATTTTAACACACTTGTTTCCGAAAACATTAATTAATTATAACAAAATTATGAGATGTTTCACCTCGATTTCTAGCCATTCCACATTAAAGATCATGTTTTACATAGTTCGCATTGTCTTCTGTTCAGCAGCTAATATTAATGAATGTAAATTTCAGGCGTCCTTGAATGAGTCTAGGGCAATGCCTACTAACCTATAGCTCGGATGGCCTTTGGTTCGAGACTGGCTGAAATAAATAAATTATTTTTTCGGTTATTAGCAGTGGTTCGACCTTTTGTGATCTGATCAACCTCCTGGCTCATCCCTGAAGCTCATCGTTTAGTTACGATTGTATAGTAATTGGTTTTTTTATTCATAACCATAACGAAATTATTCCAAATTTTATTGCGTTATTCTTCCTCATAGGGAAGAAAAATGTACATACTCAACTTTTGTTATATTAAAACTTTTGTTAAAAGTAAAAAAATAAAAACTTGTACGATGCGAATCATTGAATAGTCTTGGGTTCAGTACGTGGTACAAGATGGACCGTTTCTATGACAAAGGTTGTGAAGGAAGGAGATATGTTCGTAAACACACTCAACCGCAAGGTTTCCCCCCTTTTAAGGGTACCCACTTTATAGAAGCTAGGTGAGCCCCAGGAGGGTCTCTAGATCCCAGACCACACACACAATAAATATGGATAATATTTATCAGACTAAATATAAAAGGGATAAAAAAGGCACTTCTAACACTCTTCTCTTCGGTATATTGTTCCAGAGGAAACATATCGTCGGAGAGAGAGGAAAAAACTTTTTTTAATAGTGTTTAATTCAACCTGTAGAATGCGTATCTGTTACTAACTCATTTTCACCAAAAGTTGTAGATAGGCGGTATTGTTTTGACAGGGACGATATATAAAATTATATTGATATGTCAAAATTTCTCTATGACTACTTTTATTTTGGGAAACTTTTAAAGTTGATCTCAATTGACGAGAAATGCGATATCTCTTTCATTTCATTCTGAATCTGAGTGTGCCCTTGCTGAATGTGCACCAGAAGGGTTTCCCCGCCCCTGAATCGATCTTGTTGACACAGCGAATCTATCTCAAGCGGAATCGAACCCAGACCTCGGAGTTCAAACTCCAATATATTCACCCATATGGCTACCAATACCACGTCAATATCTCTCACTACTTTCTTATTTTATATCCCTATCGACAATCCTTCGAGGCATCTGAAAAAAATATGGCCGGTATATTTAATAAACGAGGGATATATTAAAATCAAATTGGAATGGCAGAAAGTGTGTACTATTTCTCAGGCAACGGCTGTGCAGGATGTGATTTGACAGAGATCACTCTCAATCGACGGGTTTTCTCCCAATTAACAATACACACTTTTTGTAGCAGTGAGTGAGCACCAGGAGTGTCCGAAGATATAATTAACAGAATTGATATTTTATCTGCATTCCGTTTATATCAACAGTCGAGTAAATTCTTAATTCTTATGTATTGAACTGCCCTGTTCCCAAAGTAAAATTTATAAAACTATATAAAAAAAAAGTCTGTTAGCAGCTGGAAATGGATCATATAGGATCTAGAACCCTCCTGGGGCCCAACCAGTTTCTAAAAGTGTGTACCAAAAATAAGGGGGGGGATCTGGTGGTCGGGCGTGATCTAGGACAATTTACTTCCCTGCACAACCGTTGTTCATGAAACAGTACTGTTTCTACCTTGTACTGAACCCCATACGGGTTCTAGTGGTGGTTTCTTTTATATATATATAAAATATATATATATATATATATATATATATATATATATATATATATATATATATGTATATATATATATATATATATATATATATATATATATATATATATATATATATATATATATATATATATATATATAAGCAAATGTAACCGTTTTAGTTGGGGGCAGGTTGGCCTTCTCTTATACAAAAAACAAACAAAAACAAGATGAATGAATAAAGTTATCTAGTAATTTATCAAAATCAGATAAAATTGTAAATATTTTTCTATCAATTGCAGTCTCATTTGTATTTATCAATATCGATCTATATCAATATAGTCCCGATATGATTGTATTTTTTTAAATACATATTTTACTATTTATATATTATATTATTTATCATTATTATTTTAGTGGAATATGTTTCTGGATAGATATTCATACATAGATTCCAAGTGGAGTGGAACAGGAAAAAAAATTAAATCTCTCCATCATCATGATCACCGTGTGATGTTTTCTTTTTTATCCAATTAATTCAATTTTTTACGACCAATTTTTATTATTCCATGATATATGTAAAAATTGAATTCTCTTTTGTACTTTAAGTAGACATAAAAATATACAATATAATAAAGATAGAACAATGTGACCTAGAGTGATTTGGACAATTATTCAATTAGAAATAAGTAGTTCGGTCCTCCACAAGGAGGGCAGGGGTCCCCCCCCCAGGTGAAAAAAATCAAAGTTATCAAATAATTTATCAAAATGTGTATTTTTTTTCGTATTGTCCTACTAAGGACCACGGTCATTTCAACTGTATTGGTTTTTGTATTTAGTACAATATGATTGTTGATATGAAATATACTTACCGTACTTTGAGAAATTCTGCTGAGCCGTGAGCCATTGCTGTGTAGCAGCTGCCATGATCCTTGCACGAATTGCGATAACGGAGAACCTGATCAAATAATAGTCCAATATCTTTCCTTCCCCACCACCATTTAGCAATAGTCTCTCTCATTAGAATATTTATCAGCCGTTCTTTTGCGAAATTCTCTTTAGTGTCACCATTGTCAATAGCTTTCTAGTAGGAAATTGTCGGCTACTGTTACGGCTTCGTGTCATATCGCTGTCGAAATACTGATCGTTTATTAAATTAGTTTTGAAATGTGCTGTAATATTCTTTCGCATATCGGAATAATAGATTCTCAGGAAGCTACTTAAAAATAGAAGAAAAAAAAATAGGTAAGTTGTTAGAATAGAAAAGTAACTTTGTTCTGGGACTAAGTCTCTTAAAAAATGCAAATCGTAGAGAGAAGGCTGCATAAAACAAATCATAGGGTATTTATTGTTCCTTTGATGGTGATTATTTTTAAATATTTTTATTTTGAAGAGAAAAGATTTGTCCTGGCCGGGATGCGAACCCGTGTCGTCTGCATCTCTAGTACAGTGCTCTAACCACTGAGCTACCAGCGCTCGTATCCAAGCCAGGCAAATCCATTCTCTTCACTGATCCTATATCGCCGTGTTCTCACAATTTTTGCGATGTAAACACGGGGAAGGATGCTCATTGAACATTACTTTAATTGGCAAAAATTGCGAGAGCACAAGGATATGTGATCGGTGAAGAGAATTTTAACGTTTATTCGTTTCATTTTTAATATTTTCAAAAATACAAGTTATCGTGAGCTTTCATATGTAAAAGAAAATTTTTTATTTGTTCATTTAACGTCACTTTTTGCTGCTATGGCTAATCGGACGATGCTACAGCGGGAGCTCTAAATTTCGCCTATCCAGGTTTAATTAGGATAGGGATTTTTAACGAGTACCTGACAACGTACAGGCTCGGGACCTCCGTTTAACGTCCCTTCCGAACGACGGCGCAACTTAAGATTTTTTACTCCCTTGAAAAAAATCCTAGAGCCACCTGCCGAGCTACAAACCCTCGATCTTGGGCTTAGTAGTTTGCTACGCTAACCGCTAAGCCACAGGTGACCGTTGTTGTTAACACTGCAATAGCAAAGAAGATAACAGTTTATATAAATAGATATGAAAAAATACAAAGAGTAGAAGATAAAATTATGAAGTAACTGATGTATTACTGTATTATTAGTAACTGATGTTCTTTGTATTTCTTTTCATTACTATCATTTATGTTTATAAAAAAAAAATCCTGTACCACAACAACCCATGGACGGGTCTGGGGTTTAGTAAATGGTAGATACTGTACTGTTTCATGGACAACAGTTCTGAAACGGAGTGACTTGTAACTAGCTCATGCTCAACTGCCAGATTTTCCCTCTTATTTTTATTTTTATTTCATAGAGGCTGGGTGAGCCACAGGAGGGTCCTAGATCCTATATCGATGCCTTACTTCACATATGTGTTAAGTTCCGAAAATAATATTTCAAGGAGTCAAATTTGATAATAATTTAATAAAAGAAATATAGTTCAAGTTTAAGCTAACAATATATTTTTGCAACCTTCACAGCTCCTCTTATTAATTTTATATCAACATATGATCTATCGCTTCCTCATCTCAACTTTACAATATTATTTATATAACGAAATCCATATTTGAAAAATTTGCACTTAACACATTTGTGAACTAAGGCATCGATATAATCTATCTCCGGCTGCAAACAGACTAAAAAAGTCTTGCCTGCGGCGAGATTTGAACCAGGGTTTCCGGCATGGCAACTCAGTGCTCTACCGCTGAGCCACTCCGCTCCCATTTCTGTTTATGCAAACTGTTATTATCTTCTTTGCTAATGCAATTTTGTTTTTGTTTTATTTTATTCTGAGCCCTGAAGATGACCTGAAAATTAGGTTGAAACATAAGCACAAATAAAATAACTCTATCTTATTTTGTGTAATTTATTGACTGCACTCTGGCACCATTCTACGCTCTTGAAATTTTTGTTAACCATCCCACAATGCATTTATTAAATATAACAAATAATGCGTTTCTTGCTCACACGGCTTTCTTGTGGTTATGTCCATATCGAATATATACATTTACATATTTTTGGTTATGTCCATATCGAATATATACATTTACATATTGTTGAATTTTGTCAATAAAATATATTTAAGATTCCTAATAAGATAAAGATTGTTTACACTGAATTGAATATGAAAGTAGAAAGGTGAGTTTTAAATTTAAAAAAAACTCAATTTTATTGAGGTATTGAATAAATATATTCATATAAATAATTTTGCAATTATATCGTAATAGCATTATATATCAATAAAATATTATTATTTTTTAGCTCTAAAAGGTTTAAGAGGGTTTACATTGAACTGGATATAGAAGTCAGAAGACAACTTTTCATCTTGAAGAAATGAAACTGAATATTTGTATTGAGTTGTTAACGATGACAAAACTTATAAAATAGTAATAATAAAAATATTTAAATTAAGATTGAACACTAGCAACCAATAATGACAATTATATTAATTAAAATCTGTTGAAAGTTTTTTTGTATAATTTTTTCTTTCATTGTATATGTAATTCTTTAGAGATAAATTTAAATTTGTCCAAGATTTTGAAGTTTGAGACTGGTCTGTTTGGTATAGCATATTACTTTTGTGAATTGTAGCAAATTATACCAGAAATAAATATTTAAAAATATATATATATATATATATAAATTAATTAAAATATTGAATCAAAGTCAATTTTACAAACCTTATTTTTTGAATTCCTTTCCTGTCAAGTATTGGTTCAATTGGTAATTTCAGGTTGTGCCTGAAAATGCAAACACAAATAAAATATGAAGAGCTAGAGTACCGACCTAAAAATATTATACAACTTATTGTTACTCATATGTTGCCACCACCATAGATTGTGTTATCTATAATCGTAAGAAAAAAGTTCAATAAATTATATCAACCAACTAAAATAGAGCCAAAAACTCAAAAAGAAACACTACTATTTATTATAATGCAATTGGGAAAAACCACAATGCAAAGCCTTATGTTTCAAAAATACACCCACTTACCAGCCGACGTTTCGCCTATTCAGGCATTATCAAGAAACCAAAAACAAAAAAATACTCCATATAGATATAGTTGTATGTTGAACGTCTTGGTGGTGGGGTGCTGTCTCATGTTTGGAGCCTGTTTGGGCTGTTGATTGTTGGGATGTATTGCACCTTTTTCTTCGGGATGTGATTCACATAACCCCCTTTTTTGTTTTTGGTGTCTTGATAATGCCTGAATAGGCGAAACGTCGACTGGTAAGTGGGTGTATTTTTGAAACATAAGGCTTTGCATTGTGGTTTTTCCCAATTGCATTATAATTATATCAACCAAGTTATTAATTACCAAAATTACATTTCAACATAATTCTACAAAAACACTAGCTATACAGACGCGAGAGTCTAATTAATGAACTTAAAATAAATATTTTTTTTATAAAATTGCAAGATTAATGGTATAAAAAGCAATTTATTGAGAAACGCTATTAAAATTAGAATGATATTTATCTAATAAAATGAAAGAAGTACCTGTCAATCCATTAAGTATCCTAATTTAACTGATATGTAGGAATATATTTTAGCAAGTATTAGTTACAATGAAAAAAACAAATACTTATATAAAAATAAAAACTGTGTGGACCCACATCGATGTATCGTATATAATAGATAACAACATTTTTTATAGTTTAAAGAAAAAGGAAAGAGATGTCTATTGAGTTCAGATTAGAAAGTATTTGAAACATATGGAATACACAGATATGAGCTGTTCACTGCACAAATTGGCCAACTCCACTTTTTGAAAAATCTTAAATCTAAGTGTTAAAGCACTTGATATAGTCATAACTTTTTATATTAATAAAATCTTTCCCAAAAATAAAGGTTAACACCATTAAATGTCAACAAAATTTTGATCACTGAATAATATATAATTTTTTCAGAGGCCATTTTGATTAAGTTAGAAAGGTGCAAACCACAGCTTGTCAAATTTAAATGTGGCTAAAATAAAGATTCCAAATTTAATGTAATCATTATAAGGAGGCAGGTAGACCAAAAAGTTTGAAAAATTTGGATCAGCCTTTATTATATCCTAAAGGTAGATCTGTAACAAGGGGAAAAGGGGGTGACATAATGGATCTGCTGAAATTCATTCCTCCTTTTAAACATGATTAATTAAAAAAACTTACGAAGAAATCGAAATCATGAGTCCTTACATACAGCTGATGAAGAATACATCATTCATACTGCTGATGAATTAATCAAAAATACTAATATAATATAACAAAACTGTTAATATTAATTTTCATGGAAGATTTATAATACATATATCTAATAATTAACTTGTTCTATTATAAGAAACTTAAAAATTTAAATTTATTACTTTTTTCACTTGCCAAATCAATTAGCTTCAGCAGTCACTTAAAAATTGTAACATTTCTGACAATATCCTTTTGGCTAGTCTTTCTTATTGATTTAATATACTTTTAGATGAAAGCTACATCTTTATTTATGCATTCTACAATATTTATTTGAATTTATATTATAAAGGGAATTTTAAAAAACAATGCACATTATTATCTTGCATTTCTCCACTTTTTGTTTTATGTAGTGGATCTATATGTGCATTGAACGGCCCATATATAAACTGTGCAAAAATGAATCAGGGTAGCACTAATTTTTCTGTATTTACTTTGCCTAGCATTTTAGTATTATTTTTATTATAAAAAGCATTAGATTTATTAGAAACAATACTACATTAAATATTGTAAAGTATAAAAATTATCCAACTATCTCTGTTCTCCATTTTATCATCCAATCAACTATTTTCCTCTCATATATAAAAATTATCATAATATTATAAATGCTACGTAAAGTATAAACTACAAAATTAGCAATATTCCTATTCATTTTTGCATGGTATATATACATATGCTAGATATATGTGTGAGCTGTTATATTTAAAATTGGTATAAGTCTATTTTTTTTTCATTTCCTGATATTTAAAGGTTTCCTTTTGGATAACTTATGTTTTATCACTTAAAACTTAGCAATGAGCGGAAGTTTAAAACCCTAAAAACGTTTTAAATGTCATTATGTAATAGTAATAATTTAAAAGCATAAATGGTTTTTGAGATCCACTTGGACTTGAACCACTTTCAAAAATTACAGCTCATAAATACTAAATCAACCCAGTATTTCTTTATTCAATTTATAGGATACTAATTTAAAGGACTAAATAAAAAATAAATTTAAAAAAATAATTCTCATTAGGAATTATTTCTTACTTACTTCCAATTATTATAAAATTATGGTAAATATTTACAATGTGGTCACAATTATCAGTATCTTTTTGGTTATTTCCTTTGCGCTGGAGAATTTTATCCTCAAGGAGCTATAATTTAAATTATGGTTAGGCTGGAAGTCAAATGAAAAGGATCCCTTAATCTTATCCTTTGTCTCTTGATAATCTCATTAAAGCAAATATATTAAAAATTGCATTAAAGCTCTAAAACAAACTAAAGATTATTATAATAACTAGGTGACCCAGCAAACGCTGTTTTGCCATATAAATTATTTCTAGTGAATATTTTGGTAGTGAAATAAAAAATAACAAACTTATTGTAAGGGATGTGGGGATGTGGCGTATGATTGAAAGAGGAATGGATCGCTCTCGACGATGAAGGCCTATAAAAATAACAAAACACCAAGCATTCATTTTTTTAATTCATTGTATTTTTATTATCTTAACTAATAAATTTCAAATCACAAATTATGATAAAAGTATATTGCTAGAAACTGCTCAAAATGTATTTGTTCTTCTATTATTTTACATACCTTCACAAATATAAATAAAATGCGTATATATATTTCACTTTTAATTGAAAATGATTCCCAAAAATTTTGCATGCACTGAGTATTATACATAGTATTATTAATTCTCGCTTAGTAATAAATAAGAACTAATAAATGTATGAAAATATTCTGAAATGGTATATACAGGTAACACAATGGTTGTTGTTGGCGGGAGCTCGTGACACGTGTTGAAAACTATTGATTTATTTTAGATCAATTAATTGACTGAACGTGAGAACTTTCTTGAACAAAATCGGAATAAATAATTATAGCACTGCAAATTTATCATACATTTACTATACTCGTAACAGGAGATGCTACGATCGACACACAATCAATAATAATGGCCAAAACTTATCACTTAGGGGTATGAAAAATAGTTTACGTCCTATTCTCAGAGCTACTCTATACCCACAAAATTTCATAATAATTGGTGAAGCTGTTTCGGAGGAGTTTTATTACAAACACTGTAATACGACAATTTTATATATTAGATGTATCAATTTATTCTTATACTATTGGATGGGAACCAAATATATTAAGTTTTACTTTCAGTTCTTGAGGTTCAGTCTATTCATTAGACTTTCTTTTGGCGACGTTTAGAAACTATCTTTTCATCATGAAACAAATTTTCATTTTAATATTGAACAAATATTTTCATTGTAAACAATATTTACATGCAAGTATTGAAAATGTATTTGGTTGATATATTAATATCTATTAGTTATCAAATTGTAAGTATTAACATCTTACATGTATCAATTTTATATTTAGACTGATGTCTTATTTAGTATTATTCACTAAGAACTCATTTTTCACTGTTAAGGCATGTTTATAAAGCCAAAATAGTCTTGAAAGGTCGCTAAAAAGAAATTGAAAGAATTGGCTGAATCTCAAGAACCATAAGTAACAATTATATATATAATGTATAATGGAAAATTAGTGATAACTCATTTATACTATTATATTGTTTATATATCAGATAAAATATTGTATTCTAAGATAAAATATTGAAGCACTGTTAACTTCAAGTTGCTTACATTCCTCCTTTTTGCATAACAAAACAAAAGAAATGAGATTTTAATGATCATATTTCGTAAGTTCATAATTAGAAACCACATAACTGAAGAATCAATAAATAAATATATTTTATTTTAACCAAACAGTCCCTAATAAAAACTCTGGACTTTAAACATTGGTGATAAATAATACATTTTATATCTCTACTATGCATAAATTAAAATTAAAATTATACCATAACTACTTATTTGTTAACAATTAAGTAGTTTGTAGTTTTCCTAGTCTTTGAAAGAAAAATCTACTGAAGAATCTTCGGTGGAGTTTATCTAGATGGAAACTGGAAAAGGAGAACAAACAATGAAGGAGATGTTGTTTTCTCCTTAAAGATTAGAAGACTGAGATGGACTGGTCACGTGGCTAGAATGGAAGATGAGGGCATTCCTAAAAAGGTTTTGACAGAACCTCTAGTGCACAAGAAGAAGGGGGAGACCGAAGCTGAGGAGGTTGGATAATGTGAGGAGAGACGCGAGGGATATCCTGGGAGTCAGGAGCTGGATGACGGCTGTGCACAACAGAGACGATTGGAAGAAGCTGGTTGAGGAGGCCAGGACTCGTCACCGAGTTGTAGTTTATAGTATACAAATTGGCTTATCAAATTAAAAAATATATATAATAATTCTTTTTGCTGACAGGAAAACAATACAGAATGACTTGAAAGGCATGAGAGGTATAAACAGTACTCAGTGGTACCTCTTCATTGGCTTAATTTAATTTCCTATGGTAATAGATCCACCATCCACGCTCTTTTTAGTCTCCTCCGAGTGTTCTCAGACATGAGAGTCATGGCCATTTGTTGTATCAATGGCTTTTTTGTTTGTAGTATGCTCGTAACTGTTCCTCAACCATGGTACTTTGGTGATGTCTAAGTGCTTTTGCCTGGAAAGTTTGCAGTAGTTTTCTGTGAGTCTGTTTAGCGATGCCGTAAATTTGTAATGCATTTGTCCAAACTAGTTTTGGTAAGTAAGTGTATGTGTTTAATTTCTGTCTTAAATCTAATTTGAAGTTTATCCTGAATAGTGAATACATTAAATTGAGTTTATGATTTAGTGATTGGCATTTCATCTTAAAGTGAGGACCCCGTGTCTTTCTCTTAGCAAACATTAGTCCAAGGTATTATACTATATCTGCCTGCGGGATGGGTGAGTTATTAAGGTAAATGGGAGGGCATGTTTAAATAACTTAATAATAAGAATTAATTCAATAAATCAGCTGATTCAAGAGCAATCATTTCATCCTTATGGGTTTATTTATATCTTAATTCGCTCTGAATTAAAGTTATAGAGTAGAGTTATAATTATGTTTGTTTTCTTTGGATGCATTAATATCTTGCAACTATTTTTTAAAATGACACGTCCTTTAATATTCCTACATAATTTATTTAACTTTTTTTTTATTTGTGTAACTTTTAATATAAAAATTAGTAAACAAGATTAAAAGAGTGGTGATGTTGAAACTCCACAGATAAAGTACGCCTGAAGTGCATTCACAACCATCCAATTTTAATTTAAGAAGCATAGACAGCGCAATGAGAAACTGAATCTGAAAACAAAAAACGATGTAAATATATTATAAATTTATTTATTAAAATAATAGTGTACTATTAACGATAAGGTTAAAATAATTATTATCTACATCTCATGAATAACATTGTGACGCAAGTTTAATTACAGTATGGTATAGATTTTGAATTTCATAAGAGTGTTATAGGGATATTTTAGAAGTCATGTGGAAACAAAACTTTCTGATTTTCATTTTCATTGATTCCTACAACAAGCCCAACATATTGGAATTAAAAATGCATAATCTTTAACCATAAAAAATGTAAATACTTTAAATAAATAATTTAAATAACTTTAACTTCTGTTAAATAGCACCGTATCATACTGAAATTTATCTCAGAGAACTAAAATTAAAAAAAAAAAATTAATTTATTTATTAAAATTTACATAACACCACAAGAAAATATCACGAATGGCATATAATGGCAAGTAAATAAAGACAAGATGAGAAACTACCCACTGGTAAATACAGATTTAAGTTACAAGGTCACGAGGTGATCTTTTCACATGCCTCAAATTGAAGAGGTTGCTAGTCTAACCAGAGGGTTTGAACAGGAATAAAGTTTGTTATGACAGGACTGATATGTTTGGGCCAAATCAGCAACAAATGGAAATTTAAGGTCATTTTGTTTAAGTGGAAAATAGTTGACTGGATAATTCTAATAATGGATTGAATTGGTTGGGGAGGGGGGGGGGTGCAGTCAAAGATATCTCAAAAGAAGCAAACCTTATTTTGATGTGCCAACTCTTCGGCCTAAGATATAGGCCGTATGCGTATGACAGTTGATATGTTGACGTGCCACCTCAGACTCGGCACCCGCTACAGCCCTGAAGATGGCCTACACCTTAAGCCAAAACATTGGCACATTAAAATAATTTTTGCTTATTTTGTGCCATCTTTGTCCACCCCCTGACCAATTCAGTCCATTATTAAGGTAATTATGGATGATTTTATTAGTAAAAAAGTAAGGAGCATTAAGTAAAGATATGGAAGGAATTCGATGGCTTAGTAAAAAATTTTAATTAAAAAAAAATATGCATACTCCTTGTATAGATTTATTAACACAAGAATGAAAATATACTTAACCCTAAAATATACCTAACCCCCAAAAAAGGTTATTAATATAACCAAGTAAATATTAATATAGAGTTTTACTCACTATTTGTAATGATGTGATGTATTTTTTCCACCAAAGATATTTCTGAATCGCAGGACCAAAGCTCGACAGGAAGTAATATGTGTACATAAATACGTGGACTAAAGCATTAAGAGCTGCAAATGTCATTAGAATTTCATCTGAAAACAATTTTATTTACTGAAATCTACAACTGTATCATAACAATACTACAAGTAAATATATTGAATGATACAAAATTGATAAAGGCAAGTAGAGAAAATACGCAGAGGTAGTTGACAAAAGTTTAGTTTGTAGGTTCCACAAGTTTAAAAAAATTAAAGGCAACAAGGGAAAGCAAAGCAACTCTAGTTTTTTATTAAGTGATTTTGGTGTAATATTGTAGTTATATGAAAAAAATAGAAAACATTGTATTCTGTTGAGGAGATCAGGAGATGTCTGGTTGTCTGATGATTCTGTTGAGGAGATCAGGAGATGTCAGGTTGTTTGATGATTGTATAGAGTACCTAGGAGATGTCTGATTTTTAAACAGTAAAAATAACTGATTAGAATAAAAAACCATTACATTTAAATGTTATAATTTTGTTTTACCGAAGTATTTTGATGTGGAGAGTTAAACTGTTTTCCTTTGTACTCTTACATTAAAAGAATAAAGATTGTGTAGATTATGAAGAAGACCAAGTTCGTACTAATACATATAAATGTGTTTACTAATACTATATAACTATGTATTTTTAAAAATAAGAATGTTGTAAAAAAAAAATTTTTTTTTATTAATGATTTTTAACTACTTGGTTGTTTTATGTTTCTAAAAGGTCTCGCCACAGATCTCGATTCAGCCAGTCTCCTTCTCTAAGTAAAAATAGATAATTAAAAAAAAACGAAGTTGAAGCTAGAAAAAATAATAACACAATAAAGATCAGTTAGAAGGTTTTAAATCAGAAGGTTTTAAATCAGGGTGTTAATGACATTGACTGACAGATATTATCCAACAACAAAAATTGTAATGATTGTGACAAATTATGAACAAACCGCAACATCAAAGATTAGAATTGCCTTGATGGTGACCAATCTCTGATAGCACCCTAAAAAGTGCTCTTTGAGTACAAATGATCTTATTTCGAGAAATTCACCGATAAATCTGAACATTTTAAACATCATCTTAGCCTTGAAAAATGGGTACTCATAAAGTATAATATTGCGCAATAAACCTATCTCAGGTATGTACTTGTTTGTTTATTTATTTAATATCTATTTATAATGCTATGGCTAATCGTGCACTGTAAGACAGATGCCACAGTGGTAGTCTTAAATTTTGCCTATCCTGGTATAATTAGGATTGGGATCTTTAACGAGTACTTGACATTCAACAGGCTCAGGACCCCCTATTTTATGTCCCTTCCGAAGGACTGCATTAATAAGGATCTTTTATTCCCTAAAATGCTAAGAACCCATGGTCTAACAACTGGGCCAAGCTCTACAAAGGGTCTCCTGATACTTAGGCAGTAAACTAAATGGATTGTGATGATGATGTAAATATGAATTGAGGAGTTTAAATTTAAAAAAATTTCAAGTATAGAGGTAAATGACAGTTGTGTAATGCATGCATCAGGCTTTTTATATTAATTTCTGTTATGTAAATAGTAAAAATATCGAGTTTGTCATTTTTATTTCACTCTCTCTCTCTCTTTATTTAATATTATTTATGCTTTATAATTTTATTAAAAAAATTTTTTTCTCAAAACATCAGGATTTATTTAAACAACATAAGATCTTACCTCTTAATATGATGATTGAAAACCAGGTACTGGCAATCATCAGGGTGTGATGATATACATGTAGGAATGTAATCTGTGATTCTTTTTTTCTTAATATAATGAACACCTATATTAAAGTTTAAACAAATTTAACTTTATAAATAAATACAAGTCGATAAATATAATAGATAAAATATTATGTACATACCGTATCCAGAAGGTCAATTATCTTGTTGATATAATAATAAAAAAGACTTTGTGATATCTGCAACAAATTTTAGAAACGTACAAACGTTATTTATTTAATACATTTATAGTAAAAATGTTTATAATGTATCATAATTGACTCTGATCATATTGATTAAATGATCTGATTCAAACTAAATTTATTTATTTATTTTGAGTAAGATTGAGTTATTTATGTAATAACAATAACAACAACAATAATATTAATCATTACCATTGATCTGGCCAACGACTTGTCTTCATTTCCTGATGAAACCACATCACAGACTCGAGAGAGGTTAAGTATTCCAATACCAGTCGCAGAACAGACCTTAAGCGTGAAAATAGTCAATTATTACTAGATAATATTACTTCAGTTTTCTAATTTAATTTTAATTGTTGAAATATTAACAACAGAGTCACAACATAGCCAGATGAAATGAAATTTATATATATTTATGAGAGGAAAATAGTTCGAAAGTAGGTCGAAACGTCGGCTCATAATTATAAGTCTAGTACTTATTCAGTGTTTTTTTTTTACTGCACCCCCCAACTCCTTTCTACATTATTTATATTTATTATGAAATAACTTCAAGTTGAGTTAGAAGTTTTAACTGTTTATTCATTTTATTTTTATTACTTTCCAAAAATACAAGTTATCGTGAGCTGTAGTGTGGAAAAGAGAACATATTTATGGGTAATGAGCAGATTTCGGTAATCATTTCATCAAGAAATAAAAGTTTCAACTTTTTTTTTTGCCCCCTACCTGCCATTTCTGAGATACGGGGTTCGGCAGTGGTGGGTTAGTATGATGGGTAATATAAAAGTTTCAACTAACATTTTGAAGATGGTACTTGTTTCTTGAAACTTGTTGTCACTTAACTCGAAGCGACATCCTGCGGAATAAGTACCTCCCATTTTATAAAACCCGTTTTAAACTTTTCAATTACAAAGGAAGTATAAGGTAAGTAGTTATGACAAAAGAAATTATTATTTATCAATAACTCAAGAAGTATGAAATTTTATGGTAAATTCATTAAATAGTAGAATTATATATGCGATTAATAAAGGTAATTTTAAATTTACAAAAAAATTAAAAATGATGCCCTAAATGACAATTGTGAACAAATATACAGTGTGAGGAAGAAACTGGTCTGGGCGGAGGTTAGACAAAATGTTCTTAAATGAGGAGAACTGTTTATTTCTCCTTATCCATACCATTTTCCTATATATCAGGAGATGTCTCGTTTTTAAACAGTAAATATATATATATATATATATATATATATATATATATATATATATAATATAAATATATACATATATATATATATATAATATATATATATTATTTAATATAATATAATATAAATATATATATATATAATATATATATATATATAATATAAATATATATATATATATATATATATATATATATATATATATATATATATATATATATATATATATATATAGAGCCAACTAATATTATTCAAGAAAAATATACAGTACATATATGTAGTAATGATGATTAGAAAACTAAACTGTAGATAGAAACGTAATTATACTACCCAAAGCAGGCGGATAGAAAACATCTTCCTAACATAATATCTTCTATTCTTTATTATATAACTAGTGACTCACCCCAGCTTTGTATGGGTAATAAGGCATGCCTACATAATTTATCTGTGTAATTTATTTATTTATTTTCTTTATCACGTAGCGACCACTAAGGACCACATGAATATCATTGGTTAGGCTTCTTTAGGAGTCTTGATTTTCTTTCTTCCCATCTCAGCTAATGTACTTTATTATATAGAAATTATAAAAATAAAATTAAAAAAATAGTTCTTTATATACAAATTTATTATCTTGCACACCAGATAATTGCACGGAATTTTGCCAGCAGAGAACTGTCTGAGGAGCCTTATGATGTCAGGTACTCGTTAAAAATGCCTATTCTAATTAAACCTGGATAGGCAAAATTTAGACCTCCCACTTTAGCATCCGATTAGCCATAGTAGCTCAGCTAAGCTAAAATTAGATGTATTTGTTAATTTTAAAAAAGCTTTTGAAAAAGTCTGGGAAAAAAATCCTGTACAAGCTTATCTGAATGAGCATACATGAACAACTCTAGAAATCCCTAGCGTTCCACATGTCTCATAGGTTCATTAGGTTCAAGTACAAAAATGGAAATCATCAATTTGAAATAAACAAAGTAGGCTCTCCTCGTTCATTGTTGATCGCTTCACTTATACTCAACGATCTTGCGAAGAATTTATGCAAAGACAATTTTACGGACTAAAAGAATCTTAAGCTAGGTCAACTTGTTGCAGACGACCTAAAGATATGTGAAAATATTATTTTAGTAACTAATCTTGAGCATTATCAAAGTAAGGTTCTGGAATAATTAAAAATCTTTTAATCTTGTCAATCGACAAAAGCGAAAAAGCTCCCACCCCTGATAAATCATAATCAAAAATATGATTGTACTTACGCAATATATGATATAAATGTTCATTACTATCTGCAGCAGATTGTAAGCCCTGACTGTATTATTGAGAACCAATGGTTTCCTTCCCTTCATGATGGCCGGACCGATGTACCAGACGAAGGCCAGGTAAGCTCCCATGATGAGGACGGCATGGTGGTAAGTGAGGAATACACGTGGAACATGATCCCCCACTTTCAGTTCTGAAATTAGTTTGTTATTGAGTTATTTTATAGTTTACTCATACTGTCATAATAAGCTAATAGAGCTCTAATTTCTTTTTTTGTCTCAGTTCTCCAGAGGTTTATGCTTCGAGTTGAGTCGCAACAAGTTCTCCAGAGGTTTACGTTTCGAGTTGAGTCACAACAAGTTTCCTCCTTCATTCGTTTCCTTTTCAATATTCTCCAGAAATACAAATAATTGTAAGCTATACTATGAAAAGAAAAAGAATGCAATCATGGAAAATGTCTATATTTGGGTATTCATTTCATCTAGAAATGAATGTTTCAACATGCGTATATCATCTATATTTTGAAATGTTATTTGAATCGTTTGTTTTTTGATGAAATGATTAAGGAAATATACACATTTCCCACGACTACATTCTTTTTTTCATTCTATAAATTAGGATTATTTTTTTATTTTCAAGAATATTAAAAAGGAAACGAATAAACAGCTTAAACTTGCAGTAAATCAACTTGAAACCTGTAGAACTGATTCTTTTTTTTTCATAATCAACTTTCAATTGGTTTCAAACAGGATTGACCAAAAATTTATAATTTTTTAGTTATTAAAAAAAAAATATTGAAAAACCATTATCAATTCATGGCACCTCACTAGTGTCAATTCATCATAGCCATGAATTGTTAAGGTGGCTTTTTTATGTGAAATTGTTTAGAATGCTAAAGCGTAGAATGTGAAATACACTTGTAAGGTACTGAGTTTTACCAAGAAGATGTCTTCAGATATCTTGGTTTACTCAAAAGCCCACAAGGTTTTGACTTGAGAATAGACAAACGACATAATTATAAGCCAGAGGGAGCGAGAGAAGATGCTGGGAACCTCTTGAAGCAATTGTCAGAAGAAAACACGCATAGATAACAAAAAATATTGCTTGTTGCTGGCTTGCTTTGAGCAGAAATATATTTTTGTAACCATGAAATATCATATAATAGAAGTAATGTTAACTTATCTCATGTAAAAATATCTTTATTTACTAAAGAACTCCTAGCCAATAAACCACATCCACCTTTCGAAAAGAGAGGGGTATGTTTTTTAATCAATAATATAGTAATAATGTGCCTCAGTTGTAACGATCTGAGGACGGCATACCATTATTATTATTATTGTTATTATAAAAATTAATGAGATCAATGGATCTTAACTTTCCCTGCTTGAGAAAGTGAGGACAACATAGCATGGTGCCACTCAAGTATTATGTAGCGAAATTAATTGGTAAAATATGCAACTTTTAATTAGGTTATCATTTGAATTATTAAAATATGAGTTTTTATTTTATTTTCTAATTTTATAATATATAAAACTATTATTGTTCTAGATTTCTGTTAGTTAATTCCAAGCTGAAGAGATAAACAAAAACATTAAAGATCCTTTGTCAAGAAGTTGAGATTCAATATTTCTTCTTATTGCGATTTAAAATTTCAAAAATGATATATTTATACATAAAATTATACTGCCCCCTCTGATCAGATGTGAATATGTTAGTGGGATTATATGAATTACAAAGTCTTACATTTTGTAATTTAAAAGATTATCGGGAACAGTTTAATAAATGAATAAACAAACGTGTAACGCTACATCCCATGAATGGTCTTGGATTCTGTAAGTGGTAGTGACTCTACTGTTTCTTAGACAACTGTTTTGCAGGATGGTGATTTGTCCTACATTATACTAGGATTCCCCCCTCCAATTGAGGGCACCTAATTTATAGAATAGAATAGAAAACCAACTTTATTCTGGGACCAAGTCCCTTTAGAATAACAATCATGAACAAAAAAATAAACGTAATATACATCTGGCCAGAAGGCTACATAATAATACGAATCATGATGTAATTAAAAGAGATAAAAACATAATAAAAATAAAAATAGAAATGATATAACTAAAAAGTTATGTTAAAGAGGCTGTAGTTATATGAAGGGTGTTGCGAGTTAATGGATCGGTATAGAAAAGCAATAAGGAAATATTATCAACAAATGGGAGGGAAGAGCCACTTTAACTCATCATAGTGATGTGACATCCGGGATCGCCTCGAAGTACCAAGGACAAATCTTAGAGAGCAGTTCTCTTTAAACGGCCCTCAAGTACTTTCAAAAGGCCCCTGTATACCACACTACAGTAGTCAAAGTGGAGGAAGATAAGGGATGATACGAGAAGCTTACGGATAGATTGTGTAAGGAGATGATGCTAAGATCGATGGAATAATTTCAGGGAACTAATTGACCGTTGGGATATTTAGGTAATATGGGGTTTCCAGGAAAGGTTTTGGTCAATAGTGCTATGTACTGATGCAGGCGGCACCATGAAAGGGATGCTGTGCGGGGGAAATGTGTCATGTCGGGACACATGAAAGGGAATATTTTTGGGACAATGAACAGACCCTTGGTCCCCTTATGGTTTTATGGTCCAAGATGGTGGAGAAGGAAGGAGAGGGGGAGAGAAGAAAACTCTTGAAATACGAGGCTGAAGAGAGCACTCGAGAGAGAGAAACGCACAGCAAGAAGGTACTCGGGAGACGAGGCCGGAAAAAAGAAGACGGATACCCCGAGAGAGAAGAGCGGCCGAACGAAGCGGGCGGAGATGTCAAGGAAGAAGAACGACCAGTAACCCAATCTATCCCTGTCCACAGATAAGTTTAGTTTACATCCTGTAATGTATTTTATGGCAATCCTATTTATATATATTAAAATCTGAATCATTAATCTTGTTGAAATTAAATAAATAAACGATCCTTATTGTAATTCTTTTAGTGCTTACATACCCCAGATACACTATTTATTCATAAATAATATATTGAAGGTATAATAGATAAGTAAATTGGTAAACACAAGAATAGACCTTTGGAAAGGAACCCAATTAAGATTAAGGAATATAAATAATAGTTTGAGTACTCATCCTAAATGAGACTCTGGCATCCCAAATATCAGTATATATATTCAAGATGTATTTAAAAGTAGTAACATAGCAATAGTAATGCCTAGGGTTTTGACAGAGGAGCTGAAACTGATGGGCTGAATGTTTAGGATTAATGTCGGGAGGATGGGGATAGCTGTAAGGAGGGAATTGGAATCTAGAACAATGGTTTGAGTTAACATTGGGTTCAATTCCAGTTTGTTCAGCTTTTCCCAGGCACTGATCCTATCTAGGCCTTGCTGAATACTGGCGAACACAAATAATAGCTCAGAAGGAGGAAAGGATAAATAGACCTGGAAGTCCTCAGCACATAGATGGTAGAAACAGTGGTGAACAGATTTAGGAAGATCGTTGATGTAACAGTCGAAAAGAGGAGAGATGCTTTAGCCATGTGCCGTACCTGAGGATAGAGTGAGGAAAGAGGAAAGGGGTTGATTGGGCAAATAGAGGCTGGGTGAGCTCCAGGAGGTTCTCCAGATCCCGCAGGAATGTTATTAGCAGATTAAATTATCTACCACAAATAAAATAAACAAAAGGAAATAATGATATTAATAACATCATAAAAATCTCTGATGTGTTTTTTAGTAGGACAAAATGAAAAGAAAATTCTAGTACTAATTCTAATACAGATGACGGCATAACATTGAGCTGTATTTTCATGTCAAAAAAATCTTTGGCATAATAAGAAATAAGAGAATTGCATTTCAAGGCCTCTTGCTAAAAATGAAACCGATATGATTAAAGTATCGCATCTTTTCTATATCTTTCAGAAAAGAACAATAAGCCAGGTTCCAAGTTTTAGAAAGTGACCTATAGGAGATGCAGATTTTATAAGAATGTAACTTTCTCAGGACAAAACTAAATGAACAGCAGGGGTTTCAGGAAAAATCAAAGTTGATAACGGCAAAGAAATGGACAGAAGAAAAAGAGCAACACTGACAACCTATGAAGGAGCTCTGGGCAGAATAAAAGCTGAGAGAAGGAAATGATGCGCTGAGAGAGGGTACTTTAAATGATGCGCTGAGAGAGGGTACTTTAAATGATACGCTTTGAGAGTATAGTTTAAAAGCTGAGAGAGGGTAGTTTAAGTTTTGATGCGCTTTCTCATAGGCCAATACGAAAAAGAAGAAACCAACTTAAACATATCGGATTCAATAATAATGGGAATGATATTGAGTAACTACTGAAGGTGAATCTTATTTACATATCTCATTTTTTCTGAGAGAAACCATTAACATTAATTAAATATCAATAGAATAAAGAATCAAAAAATGTATATAATAATAATAATAAATAATAATTTATCTGAATATTTTAATTCCAATGTCAACAACTTCTTAGTAATATTTTCTTTTATTATATCTTTTAGCTTCTTTTTTCAATTCAATGTTGGTTTGTATTTATTGATTGAATTTCAACAGCCTGAAAAGGAGTTTATAAATATTATTATCTGTTAAGGTTAAAATTTTGAATTTGTGTTTACAAAAAGAGGGAGCGGAGTGGCTCAGTGAGTTGCCATGCTGAAAAAAATCCTGGTTCAAATCCCACTCCTGCAGTCATGACTTTTATTTAGTTTCTTTGCAGCAAGAGGTGTATCATATAGGATCTAGGACCCTCCTGGGGCCCACCCAGGCTCTATAAAATATTATGAAAATAGGTTACCCAAAAATAATAATAATACCCAGACAAAATCTGGGGGTTGAACGTGACTTAGGACAAGTCCCCTCCTTGCAGAACCGATGTCCATGAAACACTACCATTTACGGAACCCCAGACCCGTTCACGCGTTGTAATGGTACAGGTTTTTTTTTCAGGTTTACAAAAAGTCTGCCTATCTCTTGAATTATGAATGCCTTCTCAGACATTTACTTTAGAGGCACGCATAAATAACAAATAATTGTATTCATGTGAAAGCTACTTCCATAATGACTCAATATTTTTTGCTGTATCTTTCAATTATAAGTGGCATTCATAACATACATTTGCCTTTGTTATTTCCATAACATAAAAACGTCTATTTGTATTGTTTTGTTTGTTTGTTGTGTTTTACAATACGCTGCCTAATTACAAAGCACAGAGTATTACGTGGAAAAAAAATGGAAAGAATAGTAATAAATTAGTATTATTCGGAGACAATTCCAGATTGATTGTTCTCATATTTATTCTAAATTGATGAGGAAATGTTTTTCACACCATATAATGCAATTAATATACCCAAGGGCGGATGATTTAAGAGGGGACGTGTCCCCCCAGACAGTTTTTTTGAGTACCTACTGTAGAGATTCCATTACAGTACATACTTATAGGCAAATCACATGATCATAGTTATTAAAATATATTAATAAAAGAACAGAAAGAACATGAGTGAAACTATTGTCCATTTCTGGCTGGAAATTTGTTCATTGCATCCCTTTCACGCACTTGAAAATGCTTACAAATGGACAATGGTGCTGCCAAATATTACAACTCTTTGTCAATTGCTGTGCATGTTTCAGTGACTACTAGTGCTGCCGAGCAAAATTTCTCTACTTAACGCCGATTAAAGTCATATCTTCTCAGCAGAATGACAGAAGAGCATTTGAATGGGCTGGCTTTAAAGCATATTCATGAAGCATAAACTGAGACTAAAAAAAGCATAAACTAAGATAACTGCCTTTATTAAACATGTAATTTTTCTATTGTTTTGATATTTTAATAAACCTTTCTATAAATACTGCAAGTTTATTTCCAACATTTATTGTTGATTTTTGTTCCCATCTGCCCGTTGCGCCCTCCCAGAAAATATCCTGGATCCTTTGAATATACCTGTACCGCATTAATGAAACATCAGCCTCTCATAAGACCATTGGTGTGATCATTTTAGGAAACCTGGACGCTAAAAATTTCATACCAGTTAGTCCTAAGGGTCTTCGAAAGTAACATATTAAGGGGTGTTTTCGGCCTAGTGGGCTCTCAAGGCACTTGGTGAATCAGGAAGAATAGGGAGCATGTTACCTCATAGGGCATGCTGATACAGTTACGTTTGTGAAATCAAAAGATTAAGTTGCCTGGAGCATTTTGAAAGGTTGCCAGAGGAACAGAGAATGAGGAAAATAATAAGTGAATTTTCAAGAGAAAAGAAGACGGAGGCGCCTCAGAATAAGCTCGATGTAGGATGTAGAATAGGATTACTAAAAACTTGGAGCGATCGGGTGGAGGAAGAAAACGATGGATCCAACGAATTGAGATGAAAGATAAAGTTCATACTGGGCTGTTGCGGGGGATAAAAAAAGAAGTGACGGTAAAAGTTTTGATTGTGAAAAGATAGTTTAAAAATTTTTGCCTGAAACTCGAGAACCGAAAAAAAAAACATATTATAAATAGTATTATATTATATTATAAATAAATAAATGAAACATAATAATATTTTATAAATAAACATTATATTAAATTATAAATGAAATATATATATATATATATATATATATATATATATATATATATATATATATATATAAAGTCGAACCTAGATAAGTGGTAATTGCTTAAGCAGAATACCTCTAAAAGTGGTACAAAACTTGTTGTACCATGATTTTTTAACATGATGACTTAAATAAACTCTGTAACTAGAATCAATTTCTATGGAAATTGCCATGTAAATGGGACAATTTTTTTTATTTAACTCTATAAGTGCAATTAACATTACTACATACTAAGGAAATGTGAAGGGATAGATGGGTTTGTTGTATGAGAATTGTAAGCATTAAGCACATGTTTACACTTTAAAATACGGCTGATGATGATAATGTGCAAATAGTATCGGGTACAGAGGACTTCAGCCACAGGATTGGGGAAAAGTGATAGGAGGTAATTATGAGAAGCTTTAAAATAAGAACATTTAAACAGTATGCTCACAAGGGTGACAAAATTATAACAGCAGGAGAACTGAATGATGAAGAAATCCTAGAAAAATTTAAAACGCCAGGTAACAAATGAAAATTTGGACAATCCCGACCAAGAAGGAGAAGCATAGAAAATGCAGAAGTGTAAGAGAGGCTACCAATCACCAAAAATGATGGACTAAATTGTATTGAGAAGTTGCAGACGTTTTTTGAAATGAATAAAGGAGCAGATGGTGAAATATTTGATAAATTATACGACATAGAAAAAAAAATTAACTGCCGAAGAAAATAAGTGATTACTTTCACTAATACAATTGTACATATATATATATATGTGTGTGTGTGTGTAACCCGCATTGTTTTATTTTCATATTACAAAATTATGTAATAATTATAATGATTGTTTAAACATTTCATCTATGTATGCTTTCTGTGTGTACTACATACACAGGTAATAAATTTTTAAATTTATAAAAATTACCATTTGTTTGAAAACCTCTTTTGGTGGTACATAAGTGAAACCTTGTTTAAGTGGAATTGAAATCCTTTCACCGAGAGATTCCACTTATCCAGGTTGGACTGTAGGTACTTGTGACTTAGCCGGTACACAGGGACACAATTACATGCTACCTAATGCTAGCATGGTGTATAGCATGTTCTGGTTATATTAATGCTATACACCATTTTTTATAACCAGAACACTGATAATGGTGATACTGATAACACCAACCTTCTTATTCATATTAATGGTTAAATAAAATGCTAATTCTTGACCGCTCTAGCAACGTTATTCTTCTTATATAAATGATTTTCCTACACTTTTGACAAAAACATCCCCATTTCTGTCCTTGCCATAATTTATTTGATTACCTTTTTCACATAATTTCATCTTTGAATTCCGAACTTCTGGAGGTATTCCACAGCTTCTCCTTTTACATATGGTAATTTTCAAAGTATTATTCTGTTAGAGAGGAATAGTTGACTGGATGATATAACGGAGAATGGAGATAGTTGGGGGTACAGTAAAAAAAAACACCAAATAAGTCAAGATTTATTTTTATTTGTGATGGCACAGTTCAGCCAGCCGCCTATCCCATTAGCCCTGAAGATGACCTACAAAGTAGGTCGAAACGTCGGCACAAATAAAAATAAGTCTTGACTTATTTGGTGTTTTTTGACTGCACCCCCCAACTATATCCATTCTCTATTATTCTGTTTATTTTAAATCGGCGATAACATAAGGAATAAGGGGCGACCTGTGGTCTAGTGATTAGCATAATAACCTACTAAGCCCAAAATCGCGTGTTCGTAGCCCGGCAGGTGGCCATAAGATTTTTTAAAGGGAGTAAAAGTAAAAAATCCTTGGTTATGCCGTCCTTCGGAAGGGGCGTTAAACGGGAGCCCCGAGCCTGTACGATATAAGGTAGTCGTTAAAAATCCCTATCCTAATTAAACCAGGACAGGCAAAATTTAGAACTCCCATTGTAGCATCGTCCGCCTAGCCATAGCAGAATAAGTGACGTTACATGAATAAACAAACACACGAATAACACAAAAACTCAAAATCAAATTTAATAATCAATAAATTAACAAGACTATAAGACTAGAAAACAATTTAATAACGCACACACAAATAACTGAAATGATGAGTTATTAGAAAGGTTACACGAGCTAAGGAGGTAGGTTTCATGCAGGGCGGCTAAATCGGATGTAGCCATTATAACCTCCCGATCAATGATCAATGTGGCCGTTGCAAAACTATTTAAGGTTATGTAAACAAAATGTACTCACCCTCAGTGATGTCTCCTCCTTCCAGTTCTCCTGTAGGATCCATTGCTCCGGCCGATGAGTTGCAGCGATGAGCGGCAATTGAGATATGAGAATCGATAGACCTTGTAAGAGATTATTAAAATGAAAAAAACGTAGTTTTAATGTGATAAGATTGATTTTATGCCTACTTTCTCACGTTTCTTACAACCAATGTAATACAATGTAAATGTGTAATCACCTTCTTATGTTATGCATAATTTAAATCAATTTTAGAGAAAAAAAAAACAAAACATTTACATATTACATTTTTTTTAAATCCATAAACAAGTTCTATACAATCCTTCTCAATCTTCTTCTTAAGATAACTTTTTTTTTTTTAATCAAAATAATAAAATAAAATTTTATTATTATTTTTATACTCAATGGTTGGATCTTAAAATGCTTATCTCATAATTTAAAACCTATCTTAATTAGCACAAATAAAGAAATACATAGCTAAAACTACACTTTTTCACTATCAAATAAAATTAAAACATTCATTAAACACATGGTTTGATTCCAATGTTTTTTTTAAGTTGATTCAAATAAATTTTGGTACGCATCTTTATTTTTTTGTTAATCTAATTAAAAATCAGACAATAATAAATAATAACTACTAATAAATTTTATAAATGACTTTAATTGATATAAATATTATTATTGAAGGAGACTGGGTATTTCAGATTGTAGAGCGCTGAGTTGCTGCACTTAAGGGCCCGGTTCAAATCTAGCTCTATTAAGTGGATACCCTTAATTAATTAATTAATCTAGCTCTATTAAGTTGGTACCCTTGAATTAATTAATTAATCTAGCTCTATTAAGTGGGTACCCTTAATTGGGGGAAATCTGGTGGCTTAGCGTAATATCGGACAAATCGCCTCCCTGCACATCCGTTGGCTTAAAAATGTCTTAAGCCTAAGACCCTTCAGGGGTTGTATTGGTACAAGTTTTTTTAAATTAACTAATTTTTTTATAAATTATTAACATGTTGAATAAAGCATGTGCATCTACCATCAACGCCTTGATAACCCTCAAGATTTAAATTTTGTCATATATTTAAATCATAGCAATGAAGTTATTTATCAATATAACTATAGTTCATCTTTATTTATTACATTTAAATTATGTGATAACCCCCTATTATCATTTAAACTTAAAAAGTAATAATATTTTTTTAAAATTTAAACGTATACAAAATCGGAGTTCATTTGAAAACGGCAAACGGCGGTTTATGCAAGGATTGATGGCAATAATCCCAAGGATATTGCAATTATAAATAAATAATAATATAAATATAAATAATAAATATCCTAATAGTTATATTAGTTGATATTATTCATATTTTTGTTTATTTTCTGCTTTCTTCGTTTCTACTTGTCATTGTAATTTGCATACATATGTAATTATCTGTTGATTCTCTTTATATAATTATTGTAATCTTATTTCTGTTATTTTTATTTCTTGTACTCTGTTTTCTTTTTCTTTTCTTTTTTAAATGTTTTTACTGGAGTTAATTCGCAACTTTTTTTCTCATTAATTCTTTCTCATTTAATAAGACATAATAATACCCTGTATTAATATACTCTAAGACATAATAATCTTACTAATATTATAAATGTGAAAGTGTGTATGTTTGTCTCTCTTTCACGCAAAAACTACTGAACGGATTTGGATGAAACTTATTGAGTAAAATAGGTTTTAGATCATAGGCTACATCAAGGGCAGATTTATGTGGGAGTATGTTCCCCTCCGTTGTAGTACATAATTAAAGGCAAACCAGGAACTTAGCATTATGAAATTTGTAGTTAGGTTGTTTGTATAGTTTAAGAAAGAAATTTGGATAATTCCACCCCAAGGGTTTCCCCTTTAATATAATTGGGGTTCAAAGGTTGTATAGAATCCGTCAGTTTTGAAGTTAGACATATGAAATTTTGGATGTATGATTAACTTATATTTTAAAATAATAATTATTTATTTAAAATGATCTTTCACGAAACTTAATAAGGCAGACCAAATTCCACGCGAGCGAAGCCGCGGGCATAAGCTAGTAGTACATAATTAAAGGCAAATCAGGAAGCATCTTGAAATTCGTAGATAGGTTCATTGTATAGTTTAAGAAAGAAATTTGGACAATTCCACCCCAAGGGTTTCCCCTTTAATATAATTGGGGTTTTAAGGTTGTATAGACTGCGTCAGTTTTGAAGTTCTGACATCTGACATCTGAAATTTTGGAAGTACGAATAACTTATATTTTAAAAAAATAATTAAATTATTTATTTAAAATGATCTTTCACGAATTTTTATGTGGCAGACCGAATTCCACGCGAGCGAAGCCGCGGGCATATGCTAGTACCCTATATAGAAACCTGTATTGTTATTCTAAAGAGACTTGTCCCAGAATAAATAAAGAATTAATTATTGTTATTATTTTATCCTAAAAAATGGATTTTTAACCAAAAGAGAGAAAAATGAATAGGGTACAACAAAATGAACATAATTAATCTACTTTTATAATTTATTTATTTTTTATTAATTGTTATAATTAATATTTTAATTTTGAAGAGAAAACTATTTCCCAGGCCGGAATTCGAACCCGGGTCGCCCGCGGCTCTAGCGCGGTGCTCTAACCAACTGAGCTACCCCGGCCAGACAAATCCGTTCTCTTCACCGATCCTATATTCCCATGTTCTCGCAATTTTGCGATGTATACAAGGGGAAGAATGTTCATTGAACATTACTTTAATTAGGATTTCATTGACTTACGTCATTATATTATTTCTATAATTTATTTTATTTTATGTTTTTATTAATTGTTATAATTTTTAAATATTTTTATTTTGAAGAGAAAGGATTTGTCCAGGCCGGGATTCGAACCCGGGTTGCCCACGTCTCTAGCGTGGTGCTCTAACCAGCTGGGCTAATTGGTTCGAGGTTCGAATCCCGGCCTGGACAAATCCTTTCTCTTCAAAATAAAAATATTTAAAAAATAATTAATTTACATTATTCAACTTAATAACTTTTTATTATAAATTAATAAAAATATCCAAAAGGAAAATAAAAAATCAGTATACGTCTTCAATAAAAAATTAATTTTTTTTTTTTATACAAATATAATATTTACTTTTTGAAAATATATATTTTTAAGTCTGAACCGAAATGACCTTTTTTTAAAATTAAATACTGACAAATAAATTTTAATTTTAAAAAGGTTTCATCTAGAAAAGACTTATTATTACAAACAGGTATGGTTTAAAAAAAACTGTTTATTCAATTTAAAAAACTTTTTTTGTTACTCAAACAGCTGTCATTTGTCAAAGTTTTTAGAAGGCCATGTTATAGTTACTGTGCTGGTAGTTTCTTTTAGCTTCTACTATCAAGACAAATCCGGACTGTCATGGCAGTAATACTAGCATATCGTACTATCGATTCGATTTGACAGCTGCTAGTAACGGTAACTATGACACATAGCGGATCAGGGGGGGGAGCACGGAGGCACGTGCCTCCCCCCCCCCAGACGGTGTTTTGTGTACCTTGGAGAATCCATTACAGTACATACTTATAAGCAATCATGTGATGTTAGTAGTTAAAATAACAGAAATAACATGAGTGAAACTATTGTTTAGATATTTTAATAAACCTTTCTATAAATACTATTAGTTTATTTCTAAGTTATTGTTTATTTTTGCCCGTTGTGCCCCCCCCAGAAAAAATCCTGGATCCGCCCTTGCTATTACATGTAAACAGCTATCATAAAATTTCTTCTTATAAACCTAAACGCATCTACGAATCGTCAGTTTGAACTTGACATTCATTGTGTGCAAATTTTTGACGCAGTTTAAATTTTGGAGAATAAATAAAAAATGAGTAGCTATTTTCCGGTGTTACTAACTTATGTTTTTTAAATTAACTTTACCTATGCCAATACAACCCATAAAGGCTCTTGTATTCATTACATGATAGAGACTGTACTGTTTCTTAGAAAACAGTACATACCACTTTATAGAGACTGGGTGAGCCCCATGGAGGTCTCCAGATAACTAATTTATCAGCAACAGCCGGATTTGAACTCGGGGACTTGGTCACAATACTGAGCTCCTTAGAAATTATGTTTCCAGACATTTCAATTTATTTTTTATAAAAGTAAGAGAAGAATTGGTTGACTGTAACTTCTGATATAAGGAAGAAATAGTTATGTTTGTTTGTTCATTTAACGTCACTTTATGCTGCTATGGCTAATCGGGCGATGCTACAGTGGGAGCTCTAAATTTTGCCTATCCAGGTTTAATTAGGATAGGGATTTTTAACAAGTACCTGACATCGTACAGGCTCGGGACCCCCGTTTAACGTCCCTTCCGAAGGACGGCGTAACCAAGGATTTTTTACTCCCTTAAAAAAATCCTAGGGCCACCTGCCGGGCTACGAACCCGCGATCTTGGGTTTAGTAATTTGTTACGCTAACCACTAGACCACAGGTGACCTAAGAAATAGTTATTTATAACTATTAACTAATAACTATTAACTATTTCTTCCTTATATTTTTTATAAACATTTGTAATGTCACTATTTTAAATAAGTTGGAGCAAAAGAAATCCATTATTTTCTCAATAGATGGCTGTAGTGATCGATATCTCGTAAAGTATCGATCAAACAATTCCAAGTTTTTCTTTGATAAAGGCAAAAATTGTGAATGGCGTTTATGGTGACGATACTGTAACAGCTCATTACGTGTAATTTTGATTTCGTCGATTACGTACGAAAAATCGGTTGTCCTGAAAAAATAGTTAAGACAGGACGAGAGCTTATTTTCAAAACGAAAGAACAATGCCGGTCGAATTCTTCCACAACAGTGGATATTTGACGGTGTTTACCGCGAAACGGACGAATACTTTCTTGTTGAAGTTCCAAACCGTTGTTTATCAGTAATGTTAGGTGCGATAACAAATCACTTCGAAGGATCAATCGTCTATTTCGATTCTCTTATAATTGTAGGAAATTTGGCAGAATTGTTCATTATTCTATGATTTTTCTCTTGCGCCCGGCTAATAATATAACGGAGAAGTATCTTTTGTTGTTATTTTGGCTATGTTTCTTATCGCTATTTTCGTAAATCCATCAAACCATTTCTTAACCCATAATTAGAAAAAAAAACTGGTATTTCGTTTATTCGCCGAAGTTTTGTCCGCTTTGTCCTGAATGACTGATTGACTGAGGGATCAACGCAGAGCCTGAACCACTGATCGTAGTGACCCGAAACTTGGAGAGTGTGTTCTTTATATGACGTAGGCATCCGATTAGAAAGGGTTTTCCGAAATTCTAACTCTAAGGGGTGAAAAAGGGGGGAATTTTCTTACTCGCAAAATCTAGATATTTTCGCTGAAAAAAAACAAATCAAGTAACATAGTTCACTTTCCCCCTCACCGGAAAAATATAAAGGTAATAAATAAATAAATGATAACCTTCCATTTTCTTATCTTCCTGTTAAAATGTCGTACAGTACAAGAGGCCCTCTCTATCCTACTTAAAAACCTTCAAACCCAAAGGGGCTAAGAAAAAAAGAAAAAAAATTCACTTCTCGCTGCTGCCGTACAAGTGAAACCGTTATACTAAGTAAGCCTTTTCAATAAATTCAATAACATTACATACTAATCCTTTACTGACACGAACAACAGTAAAATTCTGTCCGTCCCGTTTGTCAATCATTGTCAATGTATGTTCCACGGCTGTGCTGATCCGTCTGTGATGTAATTTGATATGGATAATCTCAAGCCTGGGGAAGGACATAGGCTACTTTTTATCAACACACCACACAGGCGAAGTTTATATAAAACTGTAACCTGATTGACTAACACACCCAGCGGTCAACACACAGTAGAAACCACTGAACTTAGCATCTTGAAATTCGTTGATAGGTTGTTTGTATAGCTTAAATGAGCACTAAGAAAGGAATTTGGACAATTCCACCACCAAGGGTTACCTTCTTAATATAATAGGGGTTCAAAGATTGTATGGAATCCGTCAGTTTTGAAGTTAGACATCTGAAATTTCGGATGTACGAGTAACTTATAGTTACAAAAAAATAAATTATTTACTTAAAATGATCTGTCACGAAACTTTATATGACAGACCAAATTCCACAAGAGCGAAGCCGTCGGTAAAAGCTAGTTATGTTATATAACCTATAATGTAACATATACAACCAATAATATAATATATAACCTAAAACATATATATATAACCTATATGTTGTAATTTATGTATAGTTGTTATTATAACTACTGGATACCTGAAATATTGCTAAAATGGCTTAGAAACAGTGATTTGTGTTTATGTTTTAAATATTTATTCTTAATGCATTCATCTTCCGGTTTCGACCGTGCAGTGAAAAGTGCAGGAAAACGTCGGCAAATAATTTGACTTCCAGGTCGAAACAGCTGATGGATGGATTAAAAATATTGGCTTTGGCAATTTAAAGGAGTATTTAATTCTTATATAATATTGTTACAACTGACAAAAATTATATTTTTCAACAAATCCTGTACCATAAAGGCCAGTCTCAAACTTAAAAATAATTACCATTTATACAGATATTTATGCAGAATCATAATGTGTACTGAAACAAAAAATATACAAAAAAACTTTCAACAGTGATAAGAATGCCTTTGTTATCTACCAACATTGAATTTTAATTTAATCATTGTTCTTAATTCCCATCTATTATTTCATAATTTATCTTTTATTCCTTCATTTCTTTCTTATCAATCTTATCATTTCTGTTTAAATTAACCTGCTATATTTTCTTTAGTACTGCACCGTTTCTATAGTTTTTTGTTTTATTTTCAGTCCTGACGGTTGCCTAAAAATTATGCCGAAACGTTAGCATAAATAGAATAAGTTAGACTTATTTTGTGTAAACATTTTTTTATTGCGCCCACTCCTCTCCCAAGAATATTACAATATCTTAAATATTAATTATTTTCTGTGATATCTTCTTAGGGTTATGACTTTTCGCAATCAAATGTGCCATTTAAAATCTCAATACTTATCAATGCTAATCGCAGAATTTTTTAATTAGTTTAGATTAAAAAAAAATATTTTAATTTAAATTTATTTATAGCATTAGTTGAACTTATAGGATCCCTAAGTATGGAGAACTATAATTATGTAGTTAAAGTTTAAAAAAAATAATATTGCTATGTAAAAATTCTCTGTTGAATGTTTTCTTTAGAACAAATAAAAAACTGGTACTTTTGTCTTAACGCAGCCCTGGTTACTTTTCCCTGCTTGTTCTCATGCGCGAGCAGTTATATTTTGTAACGGTTACATTTCGAACAGCTGATTTGTTCTATGTTTCATCTTGCTTACTGTGTTTTGATTATTGCTGATTTATTGTTTCTTATTTGTTGTTTATTGTTCGTTATTTTTTCTTTATTCTTTGTTATTGTTTGTTATAGATTTTTCGTTGTTATTATTTTAGTTAGTTATTTAATTAGTGTAAAATGATGCGTATTTGGGATTTGCCTTCAACAGAAGAACAAGCTATACATTTTTTGCAGGAGCGTAATATTTTACCAAAACAAAGAAAATGTAGCTATTCCCATCAAATGAAATTGTATTGTGGTGAAAGGTTTTTTTGGAAATGAATCATATTTATGCGAGTTCGTATGGCGACAGCATCTGTCAAAACAAAATACAGACTGTTTTGAATCTATATTGAAGTCTATTTCGACGCATTTTCCACCTAAATGCGATTAAATTTTTATTATTTGTATTTTGTAATTGTTCATTCTTCTTTAATTAATTTTTCATCATATATTACATTTTTCAATTTTTTTTTTTTTACATAATTTTTCATTACTTTTATTTCTTAATTCTTAATTGTTTGAAATTATTTTTTTGTACATAATTTTTCATTATTGCGATTTTTCATTACTTTTATTTCTTAATTGTTCATAATTTATTATTATTATTTTCCATTTGTCAATAAATTCTTTTGATTTGTAATTGTTCATCATTTTTCAACCCCAATAAATAGAAGGTAACTTTTAGAAGTGTAACCGTTACAAAATGTAACTGCTCGCGCATGCGAACAAGCAGGGAAAAGTAACCAGAGCTGCGTTAAGACACAAGTACCAAAAAACTTTTAAATATGTCTAGAAAAGTTTGTTGAAAAAACAAATGAAAACTTATGATTAAAATTAATAAATATTGATAATTTCCACACTCGTCCTAAGCCCAAATTTGTAAAAATGTAAATGCCTATATTTTTCTATTTTTATGCATGTTCTTTATTCCATAAATGAGTAAGTAATTTGGGATTAGCCCTTCTACAAATTATTTTTTAATTTAATTCATACTTATTTTTAATGATTTATTGTTGAAATTATAAGCAAAGAAAAAACATCACTGTTTTAAAAATAAAAATAAAATACAGGCTTTACTAAAATATGAACGTTACTTTTACGTGTAAATGATTTTATAGCATTTGTGCTCAATGTCATTTAAAGAATATTTTACAGACTTATCACTTTGAAACATACACAAAAATTTTACACACACAAAAATGAGATAATATTTGTCTATATTCCTCCCAAGAATACTATTTTTGACGATTGTATATATAAAAAAAAAATCAGAATTTGCAGTTTCAATGTTTAAGACGGTAAAAACTGTAGTTATTTTAGCACAATTAGGTTTAGAAAGCTAATTAAGACTCGAGGTTTTAAAATCTTTACGTAAACTTTCAAGGAAAAAAAAATTAGAAATTATTTTTATTCCCACCAAAATATTTTTCTGATGTTAACTTGCCATTATTTAATATTTTGGCTATGAATGCATAATATAAAAATTATATTTATATTTTCTTTTATGTTTTATTTTAATATATAAAATATTTTAGATGATTTTTTCCCGAATTCAATAAAAACATGATTTTTTTTTTTAATTTTTTGAAATATATTATTATATAACATTAATTGTAATGTTGTTTTAATTATCATAATTTGATTCATGATTAATAAACGTATACCAATACAGCCTATAAAGAGTTGAAATTGGCTTGTTGTTTTTTTTTTTTTTTAAGAACTTAATATTTACAATTTTTAAACATATTATAAATATATTTTAATAAAAATTTAAAATAAATTAAAACGAACCAGAATAATTGCGGTTTAAAATTCAGCAGAGCTAACTAGGCAGGCTGGTCTGGGAAAACTGAGTCCAAATTCAGCAGAGAATGCACAAATTACAATTTTAAGTGTTGCCACTCTTTCGAATAAGAAATGATTCCTGTTTTCGCCTGAATATTTCGTTTTATTTTTTATATAGCCTTTTCAATTATTGTATTTATTAAACGCATTTATTTAATAATAAAAACTAGTATATATTTATTATATAAACTGTTTTTATAGTTAAATAATATATTACCGGCGACCTCTAGCAACAGATACGAGAACTGCATTTTATTGCATTGTTATTAATCTTGCTCGATCAATTACATAATATAAATATTTTTAACCCATTCGAGACCGATTGCACACCGTGTGCAATTGATTTCCGAGGCTACAAGACGGCCTGCACACTGTCTGCAATAACACTAATGTGCAATTATCAGTTATTCTGAGTAAACAAGACGTCGAAATAAGATTTTTCTTGAACAAATGAAATCTGTAAAGTACAAGAAAACAAAATTTGGCATTGGTTTTACTGTGTTATTCAACTTTTTAAAAATTTTCTTTGCATTCAACTCTGTTCTTTATTATTGAAAGTAAAATAACGATTTTATATTATCTAACTATTTTTGGAATAAATGTTTATAAATTTTTTAATGATGTATTTCATTTACATTGCACAAATGGTGTTCAATCCGCTCCTCGTAATAAAAATTCTCCGAGGAGCGAGCTGCAGACCCGGTGTGCAATGATCTTATTTATGTGAATTCACTTACGAATTGGGTGATTTCCAAAGTAAACATGTTGTTTTTTTTTTTGTTGAAAATGAACAACATAAAGAAAAAAAAGTCGCTTCTGCGCGAACGTGTTCGAAAAAATCGTCGTCTCGAATGGGTTAAGATTTGACAACATACAAGAAATAGGAAATTATACAAAAACAACAACACCAAAATACAGACACAAACGAACAAAACACATACTATTATAAATAATATGCATGTTGTATTATGTTATACATAAATTTTGTCTTAAGTAAATCCTATGTACTCTCTTTTCTGTTGGTTTTTTAAATTTTACCAACAACAAAAACATATTAATCAGTAACCGTTGTAATGTGAACTCATTTTCATTGTAAGGGATTATCCCACCAATGTTTTAAAATTTGCACATATTTTAAGATAAAATAAAACAAAATATTTAAAAAAAAAATAAAAAAAAAGATTTTACATATAACCAAACCACTGTTCATGACTTCTTCAAGCCGTTACACAAAATATACGACTATTTTATAATTCAAATGGAATGCATCGATTTAAAAAATATAACAATGCATAGAATGGGCCTATGGACTCTTGCTTTACCCTCATTCCTGGGAAAGAAGCTTAGTACGGTAACCCCAGGCAAATTGTAAATAGTATATGTTTTTATGTAAAGGAGATGGTTGGGGGGTGCAGTCAATAAGATCTGTAAAGGCCACGCTTCCCATCATTCGGTATGTCTCCTCTTCATTACTTCTTTTTATTTATTTTAAACTTTTCTCTTTATCCTTTCTCCAATTTTAATTTTCTTATTTTTTCCCCTTATCATTTTGGCATACATCATATGTTGGTAATCATGTGTTCATATTTTTATACACCTATTTTATTTTTCTAATTCATTAATCCCATCTAATTTTTTTCATACATACATTGTAAACTATTGTTACTGTACTAGCGTTTTCACCTATTTTATCTTTTCATATTCTATTCCTATCTACTATATTTTCAAAACAGTCATTGTACACTGGTGTTATTGTACAATAGTTTTTCTATTATTCACATTTGTTATTGTACATATAGTTCCATACTTTTCTGTAATTTGGTAACATCATTAAGTCCGTTATCATACATTTTACACCTTTATTTTACTAGTTTTTCTGTATTATTCATATTCCAACCTTTCTTTATATGTAAATATCCTCATTTTGTTCTTTTGTTTAACTCCTCCTTTTGATTTTTCTTTATATTATTATATTGTACTGTACTATCCATTCTGTACATTTATTTTCTATTTTTATTTTATATGCGTTATTTATTATTTATCATTTCTGCTCATTTTCTTTAATTTTATTAAATCTGTCTTACTTTATTATATCTGCCATTATTTTCATTTTCTTTCCATTATCAATATCTTTGTTATATCTGTCTTTATCTTAATTTTATTATATTCTATCACATTTTCTATAATTATATCTGTCACTATTTCAATAATTTTGTTATATTTGTCTTTATCTGATTTTTATTATATCTACCACTAGTTTAATGCCTTTTCATTATCAGTAATTTTTAAATCTGTCTATATCTTTATTTTATTATAATCTGACTCCTTTTTAATATTCTTTATCTTCTATTTTCATATCTGCCACTTTGTATTTTTCTACATTATTTGTCACTAGTATTGTTACTGTACAACTTTGATGTTTTTACATTTTTGTTCTGTTTGTTTCTCTGTTAGCCCTGAAGATGACCTACACTGTAGGTCGAAACGTCGGCACATAATATAAGTATTTCACTTATTCGGTGTTCTTATTGACTGCACCCCCCAACCATCTCCTTTACATAAGATCATCCAGTCAACCATTTTCATCTCATATATGTTTTTAGAGTATTTTATTTTATTTTGTATTAGTTTTATGGAATGATTGTAAGCTGTTTAGCACTATTATTTATTACCCACAAGGGTACCCAAAGTAAGGGGTGACCTAGGACAAGTCATCACATTGCAGAACCTTCGTCCATCAAACAGTGCAGTCTCTATCATGTACTGAACCCCAGACCCGTTCACGGGTTGTAGTGGTACAGGTTTTTTTTTATTTCCATGCAGTAAATAAGATTAAGACATTTTTTAATCTATAAAACAAACCTAAAATAAAAATTATAAAGTAAAATCACTTTGTTTTTTCTTCCTTAATAAATGAAAAAAATCAAAAATTTTATAACAAAATCAAGTAGCGGTGAAATATTATTAAAACATTATAAAAGAAAGTTTTGTTAAGGATTGATTCTATTTGTTTAGGGGTTTCCCCTGAAACAAAGAAATATTAAAACCACTGAGTAAAATAACATTGAATTATCAAAGGTAACTGTAGAGTCAATAAAAGGCAAACAAGTGAAAGAGATTCAGGGAAATTAAGAAGGAAATATCAAAGAAACATTGCATATGTAATGTGCATGTGCAAAGATAACGTTTATTTATTAAATTTCAAATTTTATCGAGTTTACATTATGAAAAGCTTATTAAATGTAATTTACTTCTAATTTGAGAAAATTAACAAAGATATTCTATTCCAGGAAAATACTCTCTATTAGGAAACAATCAAGTGAATAGCTGATATGTTACCTTAAAATCGTTATCATTACGACACTATGATTTATTATATAATTTATAATATATATACAAAATATTCCTATTGCAGTGTTATCAAAGGTGCTAAGTCCCACTTCTTGTGCAGTACAAAATTTTTAAGGGGGTCGTATTTTTTAGAGGATTTTGTACTTATTATTACAACTACAATGTATCAGCTCACGAAACTCCACTAGTGCTACTATCTAGCGAAATTTTTTGTGAATAACAACTTAAAATTTAATTTTGGTACTTGTGCATTAACGCCACCGCAATTATATTTTATAACAGTTATCTTGGATAAGGTTTTTAAATATATTTATTGGGGTTAGAATTTTAATTATAAAATAATCACCAACAATTAAAACCAAAAGAATTTATTTAAAAACAAAGCATATCCAAGATGCATAATTATAATTATTAATATATAATATATAATAAGTTAATAAATATTATTAACTTATATATTAATTATTATTTACATAATAACTATTATTGTAAATAAATATATAATGGAATATATCATGAACAATTAAAAACCAAAATAATTTATTTAAAAAGAAAGTAGCCAATCAGATTTCGGTGGAAAATTGGCTGATATACAGTTTAATGTGGATTGAAAACAGTCCCTCATTTCTTCCACCTGATTGAAATTTCCATAAGTTACGTTGACCAAAATAAAGTTTCATTTCGTGCGAATTGGTACATTTTCGTGTACTTATGTATTAACGCCACGGCAGTTATATCTGCGTAAAGAGCAATCTTGTTCGCATGCGCAAGCAGTTATGTTTCTAACAGCTGATTTGTTCTTGTTTGCTGATTAGTTCTAGATTTCTTGTTGTTAGCTTATTTTTAGTGCTACGAAAATGCGTATTTGAGATTTGCCAAAAACAGAAGAAGATGCAATTTTATTTTTTCAGGAGTGAAATATTTTACCGAAAAAACGAAAATGGGTACTTGTGTGTTAACACAGCCACCGTTATTTTTGGCTACTTGTTCGCATGCGCGAGCAGTTATATTTTGTAACAGTTATATTTCTAACAGATGATTATATTATACATTATATTTCTAACAAACCACCCCCTAACCCAAATAAATAGATTTAAAACGTTATGAAAGATAGCTGTTATTAAAGATAACTGTTACAAAATATAACTTCTGGCGCATGCGAACAAGTAGGCAAAAATAACGGTGGCTTAATTAACACACACGTACCGATATAATTTAAAATTGTTAACTCTGTGATGAGATAAACATTTTAAAAAGTAAAAAATTAAACCGTTCAGTTATATAATAAAAGAGTCAAAAATCTTATTTCGACGTCTTGTTTACTCAGAATAACTGAAAATTGCAAGAAAATATATTGTTTAATAGTTAATTATTATTTGCAACATAAATATATATCTACTTCCTCACTGAGAAGAATCTAAATCCTTTTAAATATTGTTATACAGAAATGACTATTTTAGTGCAATTTAATATCACGAAATTTAAATTATTTAGTTTTTTAGAAGCAATGCCCCATTGTAAAGTGCAATTAGAAACAAAACCAAGTTAGTATCAAAATAAATAAAATTTGAAATAAGTATAACTATTCCTTAAAAAAATCAAGGAAGAAGGAGATGTCATTCCGAGATACAAAACCTAATAAGAGAAAGGGTCAAGTGCTCTACAAAACATCTTTTCAGATCTGCCGTATCCAGAATATAGCCATGATCAGGAACGAAGATGACACATGAAGATGAAGAAGTATGGATATCTAAAGTTGAATACAAAGCAGTTAGTTACGACAAATTTCGCTAGATAAGACAAGTGCAGCGCTCTGAACTGCTAAGCTAAGTATATTAGATAATAATGATATATAAAAGTTAATATTATTTTATGACTGCTGAGGAGAATATTTTATAGCACTACGCTAAGTCACTTGTTGAATTGCAACATCACTACCAAGTATGTCGAGACTGCGGCGACAATCTGGGGAAAAACCAAAATGTTATCTTTTATACAAACACACCATTTTTTGTTTATTAATATTTTATTCTATTTTACTAGTTAGTTAAAAACTATTTAACTTAAAGCTGTACATTCCCAGCGCGACTTCGCACGATAATTGACGTACATTATTCGTATAATTTTTATTTGAACGACGAATCATGAACGATTCGAACAGTTTACTCATTTAATGTCCACTTTATGCTGCTAAGGCTGTAAATCGGGCGATGCTACAGTGGAAGCTCTAAATTTTGCCTACCCAAATTTAATTAGGATAAGTACAATGAAGGATACTTGGGGCACCATTTTACATCACTTCTGAAGGACGGATTTTATCCTTTATTAGTTATCTGTAGATAAATTTTACCAAACAATTTTGTTTCATTATTATCATTTTAATTGCCTGCTCTTTTACTATTTCTTATTTCTCTTTTATCAGAAGTGTCTTTATTATGTAATATTTATTGTTTGTTCTTAATTTTAAACATTGATTCGTTTAAACTTAATAAACAATAAAATACCAGGAAACTATTTTGCTAATTCATCGTGGAAAATAAGACAAAAAATAAAGTTATATACAAATAGAATTTGAGACCCAATGATATATTTTAATGATAGACTATTTAGCATAATAATTGTACCATTGTTTGTAAAAGTTAAAATTAATAAACAGAAGCTTACCGAGTGTAGTAAAGTATAATCCAGATTGAAGAGACCACACACTCTGAGGACAGCTTTCCTCTTCATGGCGATGTGCAGTAGAAGTCTCTCCTAAGAAAATAATGGTCTTAATGTGTCGTAAAATATATATATATGTAATATGTTGATAAATACATACGTTATTAACGAGTTCCTTGCTTGTATCCTTCATTATTAACTGATACAGAAGATGGTTGAATTTCTCGGTCTAAATAAAAAAGAAAATTTAATAATTTAGCTATAATTTTCAATACGATTTCCTTAAGATAACAACAATATTAAACTTAAATTATCATATGAATTCAGTTTTATATATATATATATATATATATATATATATATATCTTACTAATATTATAAATGTGAAAGTTTGTATGTTTGTCTCTCTTTCACGCAAAAACTACTGAACGGATTTGGATGAAACTTTACAGTAATATAGGTTATACATCAGAATAACACATGGGCTATAGCAAGCGCGGATATAGGGGGGGAGGCGCACGGGGGCACGTGCCCCTCCCCACCCCCGACAGTTTTAGAGGTACTGTGGAGAATCCATTATAGTACATAATTAAAGGCAAATCAGGAACTTAGCATCTTGAAATTTGCAGATAGGCCCTTTGTATGATTTAAGAAAGAAGTTTGGATAATTCCACCCTCATTATAATAAGGGTTCAAAGGTTGTATGGAATCCGTCAGTTTTGAAGTTGGACATCTGAAATTTTGTACGAGTAACCTATAGTGAAAAAAAATAAATTATTTATTATTTTAAATTATTGTTAAAAAGCACTGTCAAGAAACTTTATGCGGTAGTCCAAATTCTATGCGAGCGAAGCCGCGGGCAAAAGCTAGTGTATATATAAATATATATATGTACTCACAACTCATCATCGATTTTCCTTCTACTATTCTACCCCCCCCCCTATATCCTTTCGATCTCCAAATGCCGTTTATTCAATCACTTAATATCATTCCGATTCTAATAGAATTGTAAATAGATATTCTGGTTTACAATCAAAATATATAAATTAATTGATTTCTTAAGAAAAACTGATTTCTGTGTTGTTTTAAAAAAAGATCTGTTACTTATGCTTTTAGTTTAAAAATATTTACTGAATATTTGAAATATAATAAACGAATGTATTTATTTCTTTATTAGTCAGTACAATTTTTACATATGCTAAGATTTATTTTCGGTTTTCAGTTTTATAACTCTTTTATTTAGCTCTTTTATTTAAGTTACAGCATAATTCATTTTTATTTGTCAATTTTTCTGTTCGTTTTATTGTAACTATAAGGCAGTAAAGTACATTATTCTTTTCGTGTATTATTATTTAAAAGATTTGTACCCCAAAATAAATAAATAATTTGTTGTTGTTATTGGAGATTGGGTATCTTTTCCTTAGGATGTCGCTCCAAGTTGAGTTACAAGTTTTAACAGTTTATTCATTTCATTTTTAATATTTTTCAAAAATACTATAAATAATAGCTATTGAATAAACACTAACCTACAAGACAAGTTATCGTGAGCTTTACTATGGAAAAGAAAATTGAATCATGGGTAATGAGAAGATTTTGGTAATCAATTCAACTAGAAATAAAAGTTTTAACATTTCGCAGCATAGTTGATATATCTTTGTTTAAACGTTCATTAATAAATTAAATGATTATCGAATTATACACATTTTCCATAATTACATTATCTTTTCCATGTTGAAGCTCATGATAACTTGTATTTTTGGGAAATATTAAAAGGAAAACGAATGAATTGTTAACACTTGTTGGGTCTCAACTCGAAGGAACAACATGCGGAATAAATACCGAATATTGTGTAATAAAATATCTTAATAGCTATCGAATGAACACAAACCTCTTCAGAAAGGACCGCACTACGATCTACAATTATCAAGAAGGCAGCGAGGCTTGAAATTAACCTAAATATCGGAAAGAATATCTTAGTGTTTATGATGTTATATCCGTGATATAAAATATAGAAAAATGTATTTATGATTCTTAAAATCTGCGAAAATGTAATAAACAGTATTTGGAAATTGAAACAATCAGAAAGATCTTCAATAGCAGAGCATAATTTTTGATGAATATTCGAAAGAAAAACCAATCGTTTTGCATGGTCAGTATTAGTGCCATGTTTGTTTCCTAGGTAGCGCTGCATGCGCAACAGCTTACTGTGGAATTCCTGTAGTAGAGCTGTGTACTGTCCGCACACTACTATAGATATCACGTTGAAGAACATTGAGATTTTTATATCTAATGGAAATGGCCAGCAAAAAGCAATGGCGGCTCCTAATAGGATGATCATATGCATTCTCCCCATTAGCGAGACTTCTTCCACACCAGTAACTCCAACAGTACGCAGGGATGAATCGATAGATCTTAAGAATCGTCTGATACAGCACAACCTTCTGGAGTAGAGGGCACTGGTACCGAAGTAAACTATAGGTTGGAACCATCAAGCTATCAAAGAAGCTAGAAGCATGTTCCTGTGGAACTTACCGGGGTAATCTAAAGGATCGCGGATATAGGTTTTTATATTTATGTAAATAAAAACACCGTTTAACGTTGCTGCATAAATAACGAGAGAATAAGACACCCTCATATGTCCACCAGTAACAGGCAGCGGGGAAATGCCGAGCGCCGCGGAAATGGAAAACATCAACTTAGTGTACATCTCAGAAGAAAAGCGATTCAGGAACTTCTGAAAAAGGTTCCATCTAGAAGGCATGTCTGTGTGATAAGCCAACGAATACAGGAGTGAAGGAGCCCTAAACGTTTATAAATCGATCCGAGTGAATTGAATGAGTTAGCCCTTCCCAGACATAATTCTATAGATTATCTCTTCTGGGACATAATAATGAAAGCCTTTTCCTTTTTGTAGGATTAAAGGAATTGAATCGCTTGAAAAAATCGGTATCAGTTCGCTTCGAGTTTAACAGATAACGAATAAAAAGTTAAAATTTGCTGTGACTTAACTGAAAGCAACAACCTACGGAACTGATACAATTTCTTGCTATTTGTGAATTTTTTTTTCAATGACCCAAACAGACCACTTACTCCTCCATGAATAATAAATTATGTTTTATTCAAAATCAATTTTATTAAATAATATTTGTATGCTAGGGAAGAATTGGTTGACTGTAACAATTCACTTGTGTTGACTTTATTTTATAAATATTTGTATGCGTTTAAATTTACTATCAGACCACATAGACTAATTAATTATTTTGTAGATAATGGATTAGCATATAATTCATATTTGGAAATATAGGTTGATTATATAATTAAATGTTATGAGAAATTCTCTTTTTATAAATTTAATATTTTTAATCTTCAAATTATGAATACTATAGAATACAAAAGAAAAGTAACTTCTCGGATTGTAAATATTATATCAATTCTCAATAACAGAACAAACATGAAGAGAAAAAGAATTATAATATACGATAATATATAATAAATATAAAAGAGGGTAAATCCAAATTTGGAAATTTTTCAGGAAACGCAAAAAATATGCGTAATTCAGGTGATTATTTATTTGAAACAATTATTTTTTTTTAAAATAGATTGGATTTAGCATATTTTGAATAGTGAACTATGTACCACCGCATAGAGGGCGCTAAATTTGTGAGAAAACATTAAAACAATTAATTGAGTTTTTGGCTCTATTTTATTGATTAAAACAATTAATGATAAACTATGATAAATGATAAAATATGGATTTAGCCCTTTTTGTATCTCCACGCTCACAGAACATAGAATAGACTATGTATTGTACATCTCGCCAGAAGGCTACATAATAAAAATCATAAAGTATTTATAAAAAAGCTAAAAGAGTAAATACTAAAATAAAATGAAATTGCAATTCGTGCCAAAATACTAAGATACTAAAAAGAAATGTGTATATTTCAGTAATCATTTCATTAAGAATTTAAACATTTCTAATATAGATGATATATGTTTGTTGAAACTTTTATTATAAATAAGTTGCTGCAAATAAAAACATGAGCCAGGATGTAATCACTTCTTTAAATATTGTATTTCTTCTTTACAAAAAATGTCTAAACAACAAAAGCCACTATTTAATACTTAATGATTCATTAAAATAATATACAATATACTTATTAATTAAACCCACTCTTTATTATAAACATTTAATTTAGTTTTAAACAGTTGTTCGGAATGGCAATACGTTTTTCAGCTTTTAAAACAAACGCAGTATTTTATTCAGATGAAAAATATTTTCAAAAAGATATTGGTGTTGAAGGATTCGATATTCCAAGGAAGTGGCTAACTCAATAATAAAATGAGCTTCCTCTGGCTGAGCTCGGCTGTGAGTCACCTTAATTCCATTTCAAATACGTTGGCTGAAAAACAAAGATGGAGATCTTCCTTCCTCGTTTAAATTTCCATCAGCGCAATAATCAAACATCCTCAACGCTCCTAGATTGTTGTAATTACACGATATAAACAAATATTAATGATGTAATACAACGCATCGATTAATTAATATATACTTATTCTTTTGTCGTTCTCGATCATTTAAATTATATATTTTTTTTTAAATTGGCAAATAATAAAGCCACTGTTTCTGAATTCTTTGAGCCGTTGTAGAAAATATTTTATTTTTAATTTTTAAAAAGGAATGCATCAATTTAAAAAATAAAATAAGAATAGAAAAGAAATTTTATTCTGTGACCATGTCTCTTTAGAATAACAAACATGGACAGAAAAAGAAACACAAGAAGGCTATATAATAATAAAAATCATGAAGTAATTAAAAACTGTCAAAAAAATAAGTAAAAATGAAATAACTAAAATGTAAGAATCATACCAGGCTACATGGTTACCTAGTTACCATACCATGCTACCTGGTTACCTAGTTACCATACCAGGCTACCTGGTTACCAATTATTGAGGCTAAATATAAGCTATATTTTATTCCACTAATTCCATATTATTTCACTGTTTTCTCAATATTGAGAACACAAGACATTTTTTGTAAAAGCTATAAGTTTTATATCCCTAAATCTTTCCTAAAATTAAAAAAAAAAACACATTATTTTATTTAATGTAAAATGGTTAATGTCTCAAAACAATACCAAGTGGCTACTCCTATTTTAATAAGCTCAAAAGGTGATTCAACATATGTACATTACTAAACTGAATGTCAATTTCTAGAATAATATCGGAATAACTCTACTAAAATGTTAAGTATTACTTAAATATACAACAGCTGTACAATTAAATGAAAAGTTGAATAATTTGTAAATAGGGGTTTGCCTGTCGGTAGGCAGGCAGGGACTACACTACTAGTAACTACATATTTATAAATCTAGCTGAAATATGTTGGATTTTTTTTTTTAATTTTAATTGTATGAACGATTTCACACAAATAAAATACTATAAACTGGTCTGGAGTTTTTATAAGTGTAAGAGAAATTATTTATAACTGTCTTTTTAGATCAGAGGTTCCCATCCTTTTCCTCTGATAGGCCACTTTCAAACTTTAGCTGATTCCGGAGGACCCTCTGCAAGTGAAGATTTAGTAATCATAAGGCGGTCTCACTCAACAAGATATGGCTATTTTAACAGAATAGGATTACCTAATTAATTATTGCAATGAAATAAACAAAGTACCAACGGCAATCTGATTCTAATTATTAAAACCATTTTTTTGTCACTCCAACGTAGGCCCCCGTCGAGTCTCCCATGAAACCCCGGGGGTCCACCTGCACCACTTTGGGAACCAAGACTTCAGATATATCTTTCAATAGACATTAGAGTATGATATAATATGACATTAGATATGACATTAGAGGGGCATACAAATTCACCACTATGAACAGAATCAGTAATCAAGATAATCGATTTAGTAATTCATTCATATATGTTTTTTCAACCAAAAAAGCATCATTTATTGTTTATTTCCCTCACAATAATAAGAATATATCCTATATATAATTCAAGTATAATAAAAAATTCTAACTAATAAAAACTTTTTAACGAGATTCATACTTTTTTAATGGGTATCTGTTCCGCAGATTGTCGCTTCGAGTTGAGTTACAAGTATTAACTGTTTATTCGTTTCATTTTTAATATTTTTCAAAAATGCAAATTATCGTGAGCTTTAGTATGGAATGTACGAGAATGTAATTATGGGTAATGTGCATATTTCAGTAATCATTTCATTAAGAATTTAAACATTTCGAAGTATAGATGATATATCTTTGTTGAAACTTCCATTTCATGATGAAATGGAATCGGTAATCTTTTCCAAGCTAAACCTCATGATAACTTGTCTTGTAGGTTAGTGTTTATTCAATAGCTATTACAATATTTTAATAAACAATCTCCGGTAATTATTCTGCAGGCAGTCGCTTCGAGGTGATTCAAAACTAGATTCAACTTTTCGTTCGATTCCTTTTTTAATATTTTCCTAAAATACAAGCTATGGAAAAGTGTATGTAATTATGGGCAATGTGTATTAATGTAGGCAATGTGTATGCTTCGGTAATCATTTCGCTTAGAAATAAAAGTTTAAACTAACATATATGATCTATGTTAAGAAATGTTATTTGAAATGTTCATTTCTAGTTTAAATGATTACCAAAATCTACTCATTACCCACAATTACATCCTCATTTCCATACTAAATGTCATGATAAGTTGTATTTTTTGAAAATTTTAAAAAGGGAAATGAATGAAAAATTCAAACTATTTGTGACTCAACTCGAAGGGACAACCTGCTGAATAATTACCAAATAATTTAATTAATATGTAATTTTTGGTCTTTAAAACATTTAAATAAGAGTAGGAAGGTTTTAATAAGGTTATTTCCTCCTCTAAATCTATCTGAAAAGTTAATAGAACAGAAATCTCATCATTGATTTCATCCTTCAATACAGAGAGGGCTAGATTTTTTCCCTCCATTAGCTAAAAGACAGTCTGATGCCATTATTTAAGAATTAATATTAATTTAGTTAATATTAAACTAGAAAAATAATGAAAGAAACTCTATTAATTCTCTGATATAGGTTAAAAAATTAATATGGAAGTATTTCTAAATGATTAACTCATCTTTGAGATTAAAAAGTAAATCTATTTTAATAAAAATGTACCTGTAATATTGAGCCTGCTGTTCTGCACCAACTACCCCCACCCCAAGCTAAGAAGTGCAGTGATTGCAATGCAACTAAAAAATTAATTTTAAAAATGTAAAAAAAAAAATTGTTTTTCAATACTATTAATTATATTTTTTATTTTTAATCATTGCAGAATTCATTTCAGAACATTTATAATAGAATATATAATTATACAATATAATAAAATTATTAATTATCTTTATGGTTTTGCATATTGCACTTGTTAAATATAAAACATTAATTTTAATAGGTTTTTAGTCAATTCATTAATTAAAAAACCTTAATTTTGTAAATTAGTATGATTAAAATTACTTTTCTTGTTCATATTTCAGCATTACAAAGTTGGTACATAATTTCTTTTTTCTTAAAAATTTCAGTAATAGTGTATTTTAGTAATTTGAATAATTTAAATTATTTTTTTTATTACTGTTATTATTTAAATGATTGAGCTGAGACAATATATTAAATTAGATAGGATTAAATTATGTTGGCAGTATTCTAAACTCTGAGCCAAATCTTGTTGCAAGCTCAGTCACCATCTTTCTCTACATTGGTTCAGTCTCTTATTTCACTGCTCTGCTCCTGATTAAAGTTTTACATTAATTGTTATTGATTTAACTTCTTTACTTGTTTTAAATATATTTACAATTATAATTAGTATGGAAAGGAAGTATTGATTTGATGGGACTATTAGGTAAATTCATATTTTATCTTATACTAATGCAACACTAATTTTTTTCCATCTTTAGGTGAAGTGAAGTCCAGAATTTCTGATTTCAATACTTATATATTATCTAATATATACATTTACACAAATCTTGTATTTATAAATATTTATTTGAATAACTTTTAAAAAAAATTGCAGTGATTTAATTCAAAGGATTCAAAATTTCACAATTTAAAATTCTGAAAGGGTCAAGAAATTAGTTGTTAAAAGAAAATGGCGACCATTCCATTTTTCCTAACGGTTTTTTGTGAGAAAATATCTTAATTTTGTTTTCTTTATATCCTATGTTCTATTCTTTTCTTATACTTCTAAAAGATATTTATCGATAATAATTCATTAAATTATACAAGATGAAGTTTTACATTTGAAAATAATTAATTCAATTTATGTTAAAAAGATAGAATTAATATATACCCCTGAAATTCTATCTTTTAAATAAATCACAATAAGTAAAAAATTTTATACAACTATTTTCAAACTAAATTTTGAGTAAATATCTGATGATTCTATTTTTATTATCTTTTTATTTTAAGAATAACCTTTTACAGATTCATATCATGAAGAAATAATAAAACGTTAAAGCTGAATTACTTAACGTTGGGCAAAATTTCAAACTTCTGTTTTGCATTTTAATTACTATAGTTTTATATTATTGTTGGTTCATATTTAACATAAGTATACTTTGCTAATGTATTTCTATTTGTAGATTGAAAAAATACATATAATTTTAAATAAGGCGATTTATATAACTAAGATTTGTAGTTTTGGATATGATCGTATGGAGTATCTCGCTCTAAATCTCATTCGCCCAAATCCTGTTATCAATTTCATGCAGCGGATCAGAAGAAAGCAGCGACAGATGTAATCTATGATTGACCAAGATCGGAGAGGACATTATAAGATGGAGGGTAAAAATATTAACATAACTTCATAGTGAATAATTATTATTTAATTAAGCGAAATAAAAGCAATGAAATGAATACTAGTTTTTCTTCAATGTAGATAAATGGTAATTTATGTGGAAATATTTCTAAATGATCAAAATCATAATTATTTTTTTTTTAATTTTAACAAATTCTATTTTTGACCATATATATATATATATATATATATATATATATATATATATATATATATATATACATACAAAAGTAATTAATCATTCCTATATTATATATATATATATATATATATATATATATATAATATAGGAATGATTAATTACTTTTGTATGAATGATTATTGGTAATTTTATTAGCAGTGGGTTCGGTTTAAGCCTTAAGCGGTTATATATATATAAATATCCATTTCTAGGGTGTCGCTTTGAATTGACTTACAAAAAGTTTTAACTTTTCATTCATTTCATTTTTAATATTCTCCAAAAATACTAATTATCGTGAGATCTACATTGGAAAAAAAAAAGTAATAATGAGAAATGTGAATATTTTGGTAATCATTTAATTAAACAATATATTTTCTTGCTTTCGCAATATGAGTTCCAAATAGCCTCGGTAAAATGTCTCTTATTAAGGTCCTAATAGCAATGAATCCAAGTTAATAATAATGGAGAGGTTTAAATGTTAATACTAACTTGGTTTTGTTTCTATTTGCACTTTACCATGGGGTATTGCTTGTAAAAACTAAATAATTTAAACTTTCATGACATAAATTTGCACTAAAATAGTCTTTTATGTATAACAATGTGTCTAACTAATTGGATTGTTTTCACCGGGCAAGTAGATATATATTTATGTTGCAAATAATAATTAACAATTATGCTGCATATTTTCTTGTTTCCGCGATGTTAGCTCCAAATAGCCACGATAAAATGTCTCGTATCAAGGTGCTAATAGAAATGAATCCAAGTTAGTAATAATGGGGAGGTATAAATGTTAATACTAACTTGGTTTCTTTTCTATTCGCACTTTACCATGGGGCATTGCTTCTAAAAACTAAATAATTTAAACTTTCGTGACATAAATTTGCATTACAATAGTCTTTTCTGTATAACAATGTGTATAACTATTTAGATTCTTCTCAGCGGGCAAGTAGATATATATTTATGTTGCTAAACATAATTAACAATTATCCTGCATATTTTCTTGTTTACGCGATATTAGCTCCTAATAGTCTCGGTAACATGTCTCGTGTCAAGGTGCTAATAGAAATGAATCCCAGTTAGTAATAATGGAGAGGTTTAAATGTTAATACTAACTTGGTTTCGTTTATATTCGCACATTACCATGGGGCATTACTTATAAAAAACTAAATACTTTAAATTTTCATGACATAAATTTGTACTAAAATAGTCTTTTCTGTATAACAATGTGTATAACTATTTAGATTCTTCTTAGGTGGTAAGTAGATATATATTTATGTACCCAAGAGTAATTAACTATTAAACAATATATTGTCTTGTTTCCGCGATATGAGCTCCAAATAGCCTCGATAAAATATCTCGTATCAAGGTGCTGATAGAAATGAATCCAAGTTAGTAATAATGGGGAGGTATAAATGTTAATACTAACTTGGTTTCTTTTCTATTCGCACTTTACCATGGGGCATTGCTTCTAAAAACTAAATAATTTAAACTTTCGTGACATAAATTTGCACTAAAATAGTCTTTTCTGTATAACAATGTATATAACTATTTAGATTCTTCTCAGCGGGCAAGTAGATGTATATTTATGTTGCAAATAATAATTAACAATTATCCTGCATATTTTCTTGTTTACGCGATATTAGCTCCTAATAGTCTCAGTAACATGTCTCGTGTCAAGTTGCTAATAGAAATGAATCCCAGTTAGTAATAATGGGGAGGTTTAAATGTTAATACTAACTTGGTTTCGTTTCTATTCGCACTTTACCATGGGGCATTGCTTCTAAAAACTAAATAATTTAAACTTTCGTGACATAAATTTGCACTAAAATAGTCTTTTATGTATAACAATGTGTCTAACTTATTAGATTTTTTTTTACCGGGCAAGTAGATATATATTTATGTACCCAAGAGTAATTAACTATTATCCTGCATATTTTCTAGTTTTCGCGATATGAGCTCCAAATAGTCTCGGTAACATGTCTCGTGTCAAGGTGCTAATAGAAATGAATCCCAGTTAGTAATAATGGAGAGGTTTAAATGTTAATACTAACTTGGTTTCTTTTCTTTTCGCACTTTACCATGAGGCATTGCTTCTAAAAACTAAATAATTTAAACTTTCGTGACATAAATTTGCACTAAAATAGTCTTTTCTGTAGAACAATGTGTCTAACTAATTAGATTTTTTCACTGGGAAAGTAGATATATATTTATGTACCAAATAGTAATTAACTATTAAACAATATATTGTCTTGTTTCCGCGATATGAGCTACAAATGCGTCGATAAAATGTCTCTTATTAAGGAGCCTAATAGAAAAGAATCCAAGTTAGTAATAATGGAGAGGTTTAAATGTTAATACTAACTTGGTTTCGTTTCTATTCGCACTTTACCATGGGGCATTGCTTCTATAAACTAAATAATTTAAACTTTCGTGACATAAATTTGCACTAAAATAGTCTTTTCTGTATAACAATGTGTATAACTATTTAGATTCTTCTCAGCGGGCAAGTAGATATATATTTATGTTGCAAATAATAATTAACAATTATCCTGCATATTTTCTTGTTTACGCGATATTAGCTCCTAATAGTCTCGGTAACATGTCTCGTGTCAAGGTGCTAATAGAAATGAATCCCAGTTAGTAATAATAGGGAGGTTTAAATGTTAATACTAACTTGGTTTCGTTTCTATTCGCACTTTAGCATGGGGCATTGCTTCTAAAAACTAAATAATTTAAACTTTCGTGACATAAATTTGCACTAAAATAGTCTTTTCTTGTATAACAACGTGTATAACTGTTTAGATTCTTCTGAGTGGACAAGTAGATATATATTTATCTACTCAAGAGTAATTAACTATTTAACAATATATTGTCTTGCTTCCGCGATGTTAGCTCCAAATAGCCACGATAAAATGTCTCGTATCAAGGTGCTAATAGAAATGAATCCATGTTAGTAATAATGGAGAGGTTTAAATGTTAATACTAACTTGGTTTCGTTTCTTTTCGCACTTTACCATGGGACATTGCTTATAAAAAACATAATTATTTAAATTTTACGTGACATAAATTTGCATTAAAATAGTCTTTTCTGTATAACAATGTGTATAACTATTTAGATTCTTCTCAGCGGGCAAGTAGATATATATTTATGTTGCAAATAATAATTAACAATTATCCTGCATATTTTCTTGTTTACGCGATATTAGCTCCTAATAGTCTCAGTAACATGTCTCGTGTCAAGGTGCTAATAGAAATGAATCCCAGTTAGTAATAATGGGGAGGTTTAAATGTTAATACTAACTTGGTTTCTTTTCTTTTCGCACTTTACCATGGGGCATTGCTTCTAAAAACTAAATAATTTAAACTTTCATGGCATAAATTTGCACTAAAATAGTCTTTTCTGTATAACAATGTGTATAACTATTTAGATTCTTCTTAGTGGGCAAGTAGATATATATTTATGTACCCAAGAGTAATTAACTATTAAACAATATATTGTCTTGTTTTCATAATATGAGCTCCAAATAGCCTCGATAAAATATCTCGTATCAAGGTGCTGATAGAAATGAATCCAAGTTAGTAATAATGGAGAGGTTTAAATGTTAATACTAACTTGGTTTCTTTTCTATTCGCACTTTAGCATGGGGCATTGCTTCTAAAAACTAAATAATTTAAACTTTCGTGACATAAATTTGCACTAAAATAGTCTTTTCTTGTATAACAACGTGTATAACTGTTTAGATTCTTCTGAGTGGACAAGTAGATATATATTTATCTACTCAAGAGTAATTAACTATTTAACAATATATTGTCTTGCTTCCGCGATGTTAGCTCCAAATAGCCACGATAAAATGTCTCGTATCAAGGTGCTAATAGAAATGAATCGATGTTAGTAATAATGGAGAGGTTTAAATGTTAATACTAACTTGGTTTCATTTCTTTTCGCACTTTACCATGGGACATTGCTTATAAAAAACATAATTATTTAAATTTTACGTGACATAAATTTGCATTAAAATAGACTTCTCTGCATAACAATGTGTATAACTATTTAGATTCTTCTTAGTGGGCAAGTAGATACATATCTATGTACCAAATAGTAGTTAACTATTAAACAATATATTGTCTTGTTTTCGCGATATGAGCTCTAAATAGCGTCGATATAATGTCTCTTATTAAGGTGCTAATAGAAATGAATCCAAGTTAGTAATAATGGACAGGTTTAAATGTTAATACTAACTTGGTTTTGTTTCTTTTCGCACTTTACCATGGGGCATTGCTTCTAAAAACTAAATAATTTAAACTTTCGTGACATAAATTTGCACTAAAATAGTCTTTTATGTATATCAATGTGTCTAACTATTTAGATTCTTCTTACTGGGGAAGTAGATATATATTTATGTTGCAAATAATAATTAACAATTATCCTGCATATTTTCTCGTTTCCACGATATGAGCTCTAAATAGCGTTGATAAAATGTCTCTTATTAAGGTGCTAATAGAAATGAATCCAAGTTAGTAATAATGGAGAGGTTTGAATGTTAATACTAACTCGGTTTAATTTCTATTCGCACTTTACCATGGGGCATTGCTTCAAAAAACTAAATAATTTAAACTTTCGTGACATAAATTTGCACTAAAATAGTCTTTTCTGTATAGCAATGTGTCTAACTACTTAGATTTTTTCACTGGGAAAGTAGATATATATTTATGTACCAAATAGTAATTAACTATTAAACAATATATTGTCTTGTTTCCGCGATATGAGCTACAATAGCGTCGATAAAATGTCTCTTATTAAGGAGCCTAATAGAAAAAATCCAAGTTAGTAATAATGGAGAGGTTTAAATGTTAATACTAACTTGGTTTCGTTTCTATTCGCACTTTACCATGGGGCATTGCTTCTAAAAACTAAATAATTTAAACTTTCGTGACATAAATTTGCACTAAAATAGTCTTTTCTGTATAACAATGTGTATAACTATTTAGATTCTTCTCAGCGGGCAAGTAGATGTATATTTATGTTGCAAATAATAATTAACAATTATCCTGCATATTTTCTTGTTTACGCGATATTAGCTCCTAATAGTCTCGGTAACATGTCTCGTGTCAAGGTGCTAATAGAAATGAATCCCAGTTAGTAATAATGGGGAGGTTTAAATGTTAATACTAACTTGGTTTTGTTTCTATTTGCACTTTACCATGGGGCATTGCTTAAAAAAACTAAATAATTTAAACTTTCATGACGTAAATTTTCTCTAAAACAGTCATTTCTGTATAACAATGTGTCTAACTAATTAGATTCTTTTCACTGGGCAAGTAGTTATATATTTATGTACCAAATAGTAATTTACTATTAAACAACATATTTTCTTGTTTCCGCGATATGAGCTTCAAATAGCGTCGATAAAATGTCTCTTATTAAGGTGCTAATAGAAATGAATCTTAGTTAGTAATAATGGTGAGGTTTAAATGTCAATACTAACTTGGTTTAATTTCTATTCGCACTTTACCATGGGGCATTGCTTCTAAAAACTTAATAATTTAAAATTTCGTGACATAAATTTGCACTAAAATAGTCTTTTCTTGTATAACAACGTGTATAACTGTTTAGATTCTTCTGAGTGGACAAGTAGATATATATTTATCTACTCAAGAGTAATTAACTATTTAACAATATATTGTCTTGCTTCCGCGATGTTAGCTCCAAATAGCCACGATAAAATGTCTCGTATCAAGGTGCTAATAGAAATGAATCCAAGTTAGTAATAATGGAGAGGTTTAAATGTTAATACTAACTTGGTTTCGTTTCTTTTCGCACTTTACCATGGGACTTTGCTTATAAAAAACATAATTATTTAAATTTTACGTGACATAAATTTGCATTAAAATAGTCTTCTCTGCATAACAATGTGTATAACTATTTAGATTCTTCTTAGTGGGCAAGTAGATACATATCTATGTACCAAATAGTAGTTTACTATTAAACAATATATTGTCTTGTTTTCGCGATATGAGCTCTAAATAGCGTCGATATAAAGTCTCTTATTAAGGTGCTAATAGAAATGAATCCAAGTTAGTAATAATGGAGAGGTTTAAATGTTAATACTAACTTGGTTTCGTTTCTATTCGCACTTTACCATGGGGCATTGCTTCTAAAAACTAAATAATTTAAACTTTCGTGACATAAATTTGCACTAAAATAGTCTTTTCTTGTATAACAACGTGTATAACTGTTTAGATTCTTCTGAGTGGACAAGTAGATATATATTTATCTACTCAAGAGTAATTAACTATTTAACAATATATTGTCTTGCTTCCGCGATGTTAGCTCCAAATAGCCACGATAAAATGTCTCGTATCAAGGTGCTAATAGAAATGAATCCATGTTAGTAATAATGGAGAGGTTTAAATGTTAATACTAACTTGGTTTCGTTTCTTTTCGCACTTTACCATGGGACTTTGCTTATAAAAAACATAATTATTTAAATTTTACGTGACATAAATTTGCATTAAAATAGTCTTCTCTGCATAACAATGTGTATAACTATTTAGATTCTTCTTAGTGGGCAAGTAGATACATATCTATGTACCAAATAGTAGTTAACTATTAAACAATATATTGTCTTGTTTTCGCGATATGAGCTCTAAATAGCGTCGATATAAAGTCTCTTATTAAGGTGCTAATAGAAATGAATCCAAGTTAGTAATAATGGAGAGGTTTAAATGTTAATACTAACTTGGTTTCGTTTCTATTCGCACTTTACCATGGGGCATTGCTTCTAAAAACTATATAATTTAAACTTTCGTGACATAAATTTGCACTAAAATAGTCTTTTCTTGTATAACAACGTGTCTAACTATTTAGATTTTCTTAGTGGGCAAGTAGATATATATTTATGTTGCAAATAATAATTAACAATTATACTGCATATATTCTTGTTTCCGCGATATGAGCTCCAAATAGCATCGATAAAATGTCTCTTATTAAGGTGTTATTATAAAAGAATCCAAGTTAGTCATAATGGAGAGGATTAAATGTTAATACTAACTTGGTTTCGTTTCTATTCGCACTTTAGCATGGGGCATTGCTTCTAAAAACTAAATAATTTAAACTTTTGTGACATAAATTTGCACTAAAATAGTCTTTTCTTGTATAACAACGTGTCTAACTATTTAGATTCTTCTTTGTGGGCAAGTAGATATATATTTATGTTGCAAATAATAATTAACAATTATACTGCATATTTTCTTGTTTCCGCGATATGAGCTTCAAATAGCGTCGATAAAATGTCTCTTATTAAGGTGCTAATAGAAATGAATCTTAGTTAGTAATAATGGTGAGGTTTAAATGTCAATACTAACTTGGTTTAATTTCTATTCGCACTTTACCATGGGGCATTGCTTCTAAAAACTTAATAATTTAAAATTTCGTGACATAAATTTGCACTAAAATAGTCTTTTATGTTTAACAATGTGTCTAACTTATTAGATTTTTTTTTACCGGGCAAGTAGATATATATTTATGTACCCAAGAGTAATTAACTATTATCCTGCATATTTTCTAGTTTTCGCGATATGAGCTCCAAATAGTCTCGGTAACATGTCTCGTGTCAAGGTGCTAATAGAAATGAATCCCAGTTAGTAATAATGGAGAGGTTTAAATGTTAATACTAACTTGGTTTCTTTTCTTTTCGCACTTTACCATGAGGCATTGCTTCTAAAAACTAAATAATTTAAACTTTCGTGACATAAATTTGCACTAAAATAGTCTTTTCTGTAGAACAATGTGTCTAACTAATTAGATTTTTTCACTGGGAAAGTAGATATATATTTATGTACCAAATAGTAATTAACTATTAAACAATATATTGTCTTGTTTCCGCGATATGAGCTACAAATGCGTCGATAAAATGTCTCTTATTAAGGAGCCTAATAGAAAAGAATCCAAGTTAGTAATAATGGAGAGGTTTAAATGTTAATACTAACTTGGTTTCGTTTCTATTCGCACTTTACCATGGGGCATTGCTTCTATAAACTAAATAATTTAAACTTTCGTGACATAAATTTGCACTAAAATAGTCTTTTCTGTATAACAATGTGTATAACTATTTAGATTCTTCTCAGCGGGCAAGTAGATATATATTTATGTTGCAAATAATAATTAACAATTATCCTGCATATTTTCTTGTTTACGCGATATTAGCTCCTAATAGTCTCGGTAACATGTCTCGTGTCAAGGTGCTAATAGAAATGAATCCCAGTTAGTAATAATAGGGAGGTTTAAATGTTAATACTAACTTGGTTTCGTTTCTATTCGCACTTTAGCATGGGGCATTGCTTCTAAAAACTAAATAATTTAAACTTTCGTGACATAAATTTGCACTAAAATAGTCTTTTCTTGTATAACAACGTGTATAACTGTTTAGATTCTTCTGAGTGGACAAGTAGATATATATTTATCTACTCAAGAGTAATTAACTATTTAACAATATATTGTCTTGCTTCCGCGATGTTAGCTCCAAATAGCCACGATAAAATGTCTCGTATCAAGGTGCTAATAGAAATGAATCCATGTTAGTAATAATGGAGAGGTTTAAATGTTAATACTAACTTGGTTTCGTTTCTTTTCGCACTTTACCATGGGACATTGCTTATAAAAAACATAATTATTTAAATTTTACGTGACATAAATTTGCATTAAAATAGTCTTTTCTGTATAACAATGTGTATAACTATTTAGATTCTTCTCAGCGGGCAAGTAGATATATATTTATGTTGCAAATAATAATTAACAATTATCCTGCATATTTTCTTGTTTACGCGATATTAGCTCCTAATAGTCTCAGTAACATGTCTCGTGTCAAGGTGCTAATAGAAATGAATCCCAGTTAGTAATAATGGGGAGGTTTAAATGTTAATACTAACTTGGTTTCTTTTCTTTTCGCACTTTACCATGGGGCATTGCTTCTAAAAACTAAATAATTTAAACTTTCATGGCATAAATTTGCACTAAAATAGTCTTTTCTGTATAACAATGTGTATAACTATTTAGATTCTTCTTAGTGGGCAAGTAGATATATATTTATGTACCCAAGAGTAATTAACTATTAAACAATATATTGTCTTGTTTTCATAATATGAGCTCCAAATAGCCTCGATAAAATATCTCGTATCAAGGTGCTGATAGAAATGAATCCAAGTTAGTAATAATGGAGAGGTTTAAATGTTAATACTAACTTGGTTTCTTTTCTATTCGCACTTTAGCATGGGGCATTGCTTCTAAAAACTAAATAATTTAAACTTTCGTGACATAAATTTGCACTAAAATAGTCTTTTCTTGTATAACAACGTGTATAACTGTTTAGATTCTTCTGAGTGGACAAGTAGATATATATTTATCTACTCAAGAGTAATTAACTATTTAACAATATATTGTCTTGCTTCCGCGATGTTAGCTCCAAATAGCCACGATAAAATGTCTCGTATCAAGGTGCTAATAGAAATGAATCGATGTTAGTAATAATGGAGAGGTTTAAATGTTAATACTAACTTGGTTTCATTTCTTTTCGCACTTTACCATGGGACATTGCTTATAAAAAACATAATTATTTAAATTTTACGTGACATAAATTTGCATTAAAATAGACTTCTCTGCATAACAATGTGTATAACTATTTAGATTCTTCTTAGTGGGCAAGTAGATACATATCTATGTACCAAATAGTAGTTAACTATTAAACAATATATTGTCTTGTTTTCGCGATATGAGCTCTAAATAGCGTCGATATAATGTCTCTTATTAAGGTGCTAATAGAAATGAATCCAAGTTAGTAATAATGGACAGGTTTAAATGTTAATACTAACTTGGTTTTGTTTCTTTTCGCACTTTACCATGGGGCATTGCTTCTAAAAACTAAATAATTTAAACTTTCGTGACATAAATTTGCACTAAAATAGTCTTTTATGTATATCAATGTGTCTAACTATTTAGATTCTTCTTACTGGGGAAGTAGATATATATTTATGTTGCAAATAATAATTAACAATTATCCTGCATATTTTCTCGTTTCCACGATATGAGCTCTAAATAGCGTTGATAAAATGTCTCTTATTAAGGTGCTAATAGAAATGAATCCAAGTTAGTAATAATGGAGAGGTTTGAATGTTAATACTAACTCGGTTTAATTTCTATTCGCACTTTACCATGGGGCATTGCTTCAAAAAACTAAATAATTTAAACTTTCGTGACATAAATTTGCACTAAAATAGTCTTTTCTGTATAGCAATGTGTCTAACTACTTAGATTTTTTCACTGGGAAAGTAGATATATATTTATGTACCAAATAGTAATTAACTATTAAACAATATATTGTCTTGTTTCCGCGATATGAGCTACAATAGCGTCGATAAAATGTCTCTTATTAAGGAGCCTAATAGAAAAAATCCAAGTTAGTAATAATGGAGAGGTTTAAATGTTAATACTAACTTGGTTTCGTTTCTATTCGCACTTTACCATGGGGCATTGCTTCTAAAAACTAAATAATTTAAACTTTCGTGACATAAATTTGCACTAAAATAGTCTTTTCTGTATAACAATGTGTATAACTATTTAGATTCTTCTCAGCGGGCAAGTAGATATATATTTATGTTGCAAATAATAATTAACAATTATCCTGCATATTTTCTTGTTTACGCGATATTAGCTCCTAATAGTCTCAGTAACATGTCTCGTGTCAAGGTGCTAATAGAAATGAATCCCAGTTAGTAATAATGGGGAGGTTTAAATGTTAATACTAACTTGGTTTCTTTTCTTTTCGCACTTTACCATGGGGCATTGCTTCTAAAAACTAAATAATTTAAACTTTCATGGCATAAATTTGCACTAAAATAGTCTTTTCTGTATAACAATGTGTATAACTATTTAGATTCTTCTTAGTGGGCAAGTAGATATATATTTATGTACCCAAGAGTAATTAACTATTAAACAATATATTGTCTTGTTTTCATAATATGAGCTCCAAATAGCCTCGATAAAATATCTCGTATCAAGGTGCTGATAGAAATGAATCCAAGTTAGTAATAATGGAGAGGTTTAAATGTTAATACTAACTTGGTTTCTTTTCTATTCGCACTTTAGCATGGGACATTGCTTCTAAAAACTAAATAATTTAAACTTTCGTGACATAAATTTGCACTAAAATAGTCTTTTCTTGTATAACAACGTGTATAACTGTTTAGATTCTTCTGAGTGGACAAGTAGATATATATTTATCTACTCAAGAGTAATTAACTATTTAACAATATATTGTCTTGCTTCCGCGATGTTAGCTCCAAATAGCCACGATAAAATGTCTCGTATCAAGGTGCTAATAGAAATGAATCGATGTTAGTAATAATGGAGAGGTTTAAATGTTAATACTAACTTGGTTTCATTTCTTTTCGCACTTTACCATGGGACATTGCTTATAAAAAACATAATTATTTAAATTTTACGTGACATAAATTTGCATTAAAATAGTCTTCTCTGCATAACAATGTGTATAACTATTTAGATTCTTCTTAGTGGGCAAGTAGATACATATCTATGTACCAAATAGTAGTTAACTATTAAACAATATATTGTCTTGTTTTCGCGATATGAGCTCTAAATAGCGTCGATATAATGTCTCTTATTAAGGTGCTAATAGAAATGAATCCAAGTTAGTAATAATGGACAGGTTTAAATGTTAATACTAACTTGGTTTCGTTTCTTTTCGCACTTTACCATGGGGCATTGCTTCTAAAAACTAAATAATTTAAACTTTCGTGACATAAATTTGCACTAAAATAGTCTTTTATGTATATCAATGTGTCTAACTATTTAGATTCTTCTTACTGGGGAAGTAGATATATATTTATGTTGCAAATAATAATTAACAATTATCCTGCATATTTTCTCGTTTCCACGATATGAGCTCTAAATAGCGTTGATAAAATGTCTCTTATTAAGGTGCTAATAGAAATGAATCCAAGTTAGTAATAATGGAGAGGTTTAAATGTTAATACTAACTCGGTTTAATTTCTATTCGCACTTTACCATGGGGCATTGCTTCAAAAAACTAAATAATTTAAACTTTCGTGACATAAATTTGCACTAAAATAGTCTTTTCTGTATAGCAATGTGTCTAACTACTTAGATTTTTTCACTGGGAAAGTAGATATATATTTATGTACCAAATAGTAATTAACTATTAAACAATATATTGTCTTGTTTCCGCGATATGAGCTACAATAGCGTCGATAAAATGTCTCTTATTAAGGAGCCTAATAGAAAAAATCCAAGTTAGTAATAATGGAGAGGTTTAAATGTTAATACTAACTCGGTTTAATTTCTATTCGCACTTTACCATGGGGCATTGCTTCAAAAAACTAAATAATTTAAACTTTCGTGACATAAATTTGCACTAAAATAGTCTTTTCTGTATAGCAATGTGTCTAACTACTTAGATTTTTTCACTGGGAAAGTAGATATATATTTATGTACCAAATAGTAATTAACTATTAAACAATATATTGTCTTGTTTCCGCGATATGAGCTACAATAGCGTCGATAAAATGTCTCTTATTAAGGAGCCTAATAGAAAAAATCCAAGTTAGTAATAATGGAGAGGTTTAAATGTTAATACTAACTTGGTTTCGTTTCTATTCGCACTTTACCATGGGGCATTGCTTCTAAAAACTAAATAATTTAAACTTTCGTGACATAAATTTGCACTAAAATAGTCTTTTCTGTATAACAATGTGTATAACTATTTAGATTCTTCTCAGCGGGCAAGTAGATGTATATTTATGTTGCAAATAATAATTAACAATTATCCTGCATATTTTCTTGTTTACGCGATATTAGCTCCTAATAGTCTCGGTAACATGTCTCGTGTCAAGGTGCTAATAGAAATGAATCCCAGTTAGTAATAATGGGGAGGTTTAAATGTTAATACTAACTTGGTTTTGTTTCTATTTGCACTTTACCATGGGGCATTGCTTAAAAAAACTAAATAATTTAAACTTTCATGACGTAAATTTTCTCTAAAACAGTCATTTCTGTATAACAATGTGTCTAACTAATTAGATTCTTTTCACTGGGCAAGTAGTTATATATTTATGTACCAAATAGTAATTTACTATTAAACAATATATTGTCTTGTTTCCGCGATATGAGCTTCAAATAGCGTCGATAAAATGTCTCTTATTAAGGTGCTAATAGAAATGAATCCCAGTTAGTAATAATGGGGAGGTTTAAATGTTAATACTAACTTGGTTTCGTTTATATTCGCACTTTACCATGGGGCATTGCTTCTAAAAACTAAATAATTTAAACTTTCATGACATCAATTTGCACTAAAATAGTCTTTTCTGTATAACAATGTGTATAACTATTTAGATTCTTCTCAGCGGGCAAGTAGATATATATTTATGTTGCAAATAATAATTAACAATTATCCTGCATATTTTCTTGGTTACGCGATATGAACTCCAAATAGCCTCGTTAAAATATCTCTTATTAAGGTGCTATTAGAAAAGAATCCAAGTTAGTAATAATGGAGAGGTTTAAATGTTAATACTAACTTGGTTTCGTTTCTATTCGCCCTTTACCATGGGGCATTGCTTCTAAAAACTAAATAATTTAAACTTTCATGATATAAATTTGCACTAAAATAGTCTTTTCTGTATAACAATGTGTATAACTATTTAGATTCTTCTCAGCGGGCAAGTAGATATATATTTATGTTGCAAATAATAATTAACAATTATCCTGCATATTTTCTTGGTTACGCGATATGAGCTCCAAATAGCCACGATAAAATGTCTCGTATCAAGGTGCTAATAGAAATGAATCCAAGTTAGTAATAATGGAGAGGTTTAAATGTTAATACTAACTTGGTTTCGTTTATATTCGCACTTTACCATGGGGCATTGCTTCTAAAAACTAAATAATTTAAACTTTCATGACATAAATTTGCACTAAAATAGTCTTTTCTGTATAACAATGTGTATAACTATTTAGATTCTTCTCAGCGGGCAAGTAGATATATATTTATGTTGCAAATAATAATTAACAATTATCCTGCATATTTTCTTGTTTACGCGATATTAGCTCCTAATAGTCTCGGTAACACGTCTCCTATCAAGGTGCTAATAGAAATGAATCCCAGTTAGTAATAATGGAGAGGTTTAAATGTTAATACTAACTTGGTTTCGTTTCTTTTCGCACTTTACCATGGGACTTTGCTTATAAAAAACATAATTATTTAAATTTTACGTGACATAAATTTGCATTAAAATAGTCTTCTCTGCATAACAATGTGTATAACTATTTAGATTCTTCTTAGTGGGCAAGTAGATACATATCTATGTACCAAATAGTAGTTAACTATTAAACAATATATTGTCTTGTTTTCGCGATATGTGCTCTAAATAGGGTCGATATAATGTCTCTTATTAAGGTGCTAATAGAAATGAATCCAAGTTAGTAATAATGGAGAGGTTTAAATGTTAATACTAACTTGGTTTCTTTTCTATTCGCACTTTACCATGGGGCATTGCTTCTAAAAACTAAATAATTTAAGCTTTCGTGACATAAATTTGCACTAAAATAGTCTTTTCTGTATAACAATGTGTATAACTATTTAGATTCTTCTCAGCGGGCAAGTAGATATATATTTATGTTGCAAATAATAATTAACAATTATCCTGCATATTTTCTTGTTTACGCTATATTAGCTCCTAATAGTCTCGGTAACATGTCTCGTTTCAAGGTGCTAATAGAAATGAATCCCAGTTAGTAATAATGGGGAGGTTTAAATGTTAATACTAACTTGGTTTCGTTTATATTCGCACTTTACCATGGGGCATTACTTATAAAAAACTAAGTACTTTAAATTTTCATGACATAAATTTGCACTAAAATAGTCTTTTATGTATATCAATGTGTCTAACTATTTAGATTCTTCTTACTGGGCAAGTAGATATATATTTATGTTGCAAATAATAATTAACAATTATCCTGCATATTTTCTTGTTTACGCGATATGAGCTCTAAATAGCGTTGATAAAATGTCTCTTATTAAGGTGCTAATAGAAATGAATCCAAGTTAGTAATAATGGAGAGGTTTAAATGTTAATACTAACTCGGTTTAATTTCTATTCGCACTTTACCATGGGGCATTGCTTCTAAAAACTAAATAATTTAAACTTTCGTGACATAAATTTGCACTAAAATAGTCTTTTCTGTATAGCAATGTGTCTAACTACTTAGATTTTTTCACTGGGAAAGTAGATATATATTTATGTACCAAATAGTAATTAACTATTAAACAATATATTGTCTTGTTTCCGCGATATGAGCTACAATAGCGTCGATAAAATGTCTCTTATTAAGGAGCCTAATAGAAAAAATCCAAGTTAGTAATAATGGAGAGGTTTAAATGTTAATACTAACTTGGTTTCGTTTCTATTCGCACTTTACCATGGGGCATTGCTTCTAAAAACTAAATAATTTAAACTTTCATGATATAAATTTGCACTAAAATAGTCTTTTCTGTATAACAATGTGTATAACTATTTAGATTCTTCTCAGCGGGCAAGTAGATATATATTTATGTTGCAAATAATAATTAATAATTATACTGCATATTTTCTTGTTTTCATAATATGAGCTCCAAATAGCCTCGATAAAATATCTCGTATCAAGGTGCTAATAGAAATGAATCCAAGTTAGTAATAATGGAGAGGTTTAAATGTTAATACTAACTTGGTTTCGTTTCTATTCGCACTTTACCATGGGGCATTGCTTATCACAACAAGGCCTCCTGCAACATCAACTGGCAGTCATCTCTGTTCATTGCTGCGGCTCTCTATTTAGGGATGTGTAAGGTGGTCCGAGCGGCTGCAGCCACACCATCTGGCCAACCCCCTCCAACCCTTCTGGTTCCATGCACTTTTTCTTCATTTCTTCCCATAGGCGCAATGTGTCCTGTCCATTACAGCCCCTCCTATTTTTATAACCCTAATAATATAGGCTTCTTTATACATTCTTATTATTTCTATGCTCAACCATTTCCTTCTGCTGTGAAAAACTTCTCCCAATATTCGCCATCATATTTTTCTCTCTAGCCGCATGATAGCGACGAGCCTCTTGTGCTTTTTGAGATTCCAGCATTCTGTAGTATATGGACCTTAGAACGGGACTTATATATGCCTTATCATGGTTTTATATATTCTTATCTTTGTGGTCCAGTTTAAGGCATTACTTCTGAGATGCTTTTGCAATCCAAAGAAGCATTTATTTGTCGTCCTTATTCTTCTTTGGATTTCTGGTTGCATTTCATTGTTAGCATTTACCTGGGTAACAAGATATACAAATTTGTTCATGTCCTGGAAGGCATAGTTTCCTACTTTGATGGTAGGATTAACAAATGCAGGCTGTTTTTTGGTAAGTTTAGTTGCATTATGTCAATATCCCTGCAGTACGATGTGGATGTGATGTTTCCATCTCTTAGTTGAAAGAAGAACTGAATTATTCCTGCCATTGACCACCACACAGGAACCAATATTTTTTTTACTGGAAAATTTCTAAAATCAACAGTGAACGGTCTGTTCATTATAATTTCCCCGAAAGCAGTGGTAATGTTTCTTGCAGCTTGGGCAGCTGATTGTCCAAGTTTGAAGTCATAAAAAAATGACACTAATCGTATGTTTGATGATAAACTAAACGTACGGTTCAATTGTAGTGATGGTAAATATTATGAAAAAAGACAGGATTACTAACGGATTATTAAAATCTGTAAACATAGACATAGTGAACAACAGAAGTCACTTATTCCACTTTGAATTTTAGAAATAATAAAAATGCAGATTTAATATGACATGAACCAATAAATTAATATTGAAAAGAGTTTTAATATACTAGTTGCAATCAACCAATGTTCTTCAGGTTGGGGGAGCACAAGGAAGAGTTTAAATATTTATTTATACCTAAAATCAGGATTTCAATTTTTTATTTATTAATCTGTTAATATTGACATCTATTATACTTTATAAATATTAATACATTATTATTTAGACTGAGAGATTTACAGGTGCAGAGCAGTGGTGATTAGTTTGCTAGGGTTAGGTTGTGCGGTTCGGGAGTTTCGATCCTATTTTTTTATTTATTCAAAAGTGTTGAGTGAGTTGTTTGTGTCAGTGAATTAACTTAGTTTCCGCCGTGGATTTACGGTTCCTTTCCGAAATCTGCTGGGTTTTAAGACCTAAGCGGATAGTGTGGTTATAGTGATAGTGAAGAAGAAACCGACATCTTGGAGGAATCAAGGGTGAGTTACTTATCATTAAATTTATTTTTTCTTCTATTTGTTAAAAAAATCCTTACATGCTTTTTTTATACAATTTTGTATTATAACTTTATATATATTATAAATAAAAGGAAATTAATTATTTTTTCCAATAACTATGTTGATTTGATATAACTAATTTTTATAACTGATATTTTAATAATACAATTTCAATCAAAACTTTTGTACTCATTTATTTAATTCTTAATTTTATTTAATAGTAGTACCAAAGTTGAAAAGAAATAATACATTTAATGGGAATATAAATGAAAAAAATGAAGTAGAATAAATAAAAATAACAATAGAAATCATAAAAAGTAAATAAATTCTAAAATTATTAACATTATGAAGCTTTAAAACATCAAAATATCTGTAATTGTTTTATAATTATTGGTCATTTTTTATGAGTTATAAATATTTTTATTTTTTAAAGAGAAAAGATAGTCGCCCGATAGATAGATAGATCCCGGTCGAGGGCCTATCTTTTCTCTTTAAAAAATAAAAATCAAAATATCTGGTTCGTCTTCTTTGATTATTTATGACTAAAATGATTTTACATATTATTTAAAAACTTGATTGTTTCTAAATACCAACCAATTTGAATTAATATACTAGAGGTAAAATTGCACTGTAATTTGCAAAAAAAAAACTTCAACTTTTTATAATTGAATTCATGATTAAGTTTAATTTAAAAATAACATAAATATAAAATATTTGGAAGAATAGATTTCATTCATTTTTGGCTAATGAGTTGTTGATTTTCTTTTCAGATAATTACAGAGCTGTGTGGATTATGGATACCTGAACTGATTATGGATACCTCAACAAAAAGTAAATCAAATTTTTCTTTATTTTACCTATGTTGTTAAAAAAGTCTTTGTGCATTAATTCATTATTGAGATGTCTTTATTTTAATCTTTATCAACTTTGATGTATATAGGCATAAATAATTCTTTACTTTAACTGATGCATTATTTAATACATTGTGCTCAGTATACATAAAAATACACTTTTCACAAAATCTAGGTAGTTGACATTTTTATAACATCTATTCCATTTGTAATATCAAAGAAAAATTTTCCATTTGTGATATTTTGAGGCATTCCTGGGAAATAAAACTAAGTTGAAGAATTCAGCAGTTGAAGAGCATTTTGGTGTATGAAAGGTAAAAATGATTATCGAGAGAAGCAAGATTAATTTAGCCACTTCTCATTTCAGATACACTCCTCCTTAGAATAACTGTTGACAATCTTATAATATTACAATTAAATAAGTATTATTATCTTATAAGGTCATATGGGCCCAGGATAGCTAAGTTTGTAGCCAGCTGGCTAATAATTTCTAAGTTTGTAACCCGCTGGCTAGAGATCTGTAAGTTCCGAGTTCGATATCTCTATAGTATAGTGGTATGGCCGTGGTACACAAGTTATTTATTTTGTTATCAGCTGTAAATAGACCCTGGCAATTCTCCTGGGGCTCACCCAGCCTCAGTAGAGAGTGTGACCTTAAAAACTGGGGTAGGAGGGTTGAATGTAATTTTTGCCAAATGACCTCTGTTAGCTTAAAAACAATATAGCCCATGAACTGAACCAATTATACTTAACCAATTAATATTGGGTTTTAGTACTGCAAATGTTTATAAGATGAAAGGCATTTTTAATAGATCTTTCGTCAAATAAAAATTAACCATAGTGTTGTCATTATATTGTTACAAACTATGTGCGTCAGGGATCAATTTTGGTTTTTCTTCTTTGTTGCTTCAATTATTATTGTTGAATTGAAATAACTTTTTTATTTATCATCATCATCATAATATTCTGTAGTCTTGATCTGCCTTAGCAGTGTGAGGAGGAATTCTTTACAGCTCTCTCCAGCTCTGCCGGTCTTCCACCAACTGTGATCTGTTCCATTGGAATACCCTGTTCTCGAAGTCCTTTTTCACCTTTTCTTCCCACCTCTTCCTAGGTTATCCTCTTCCTTGTTTTCTTTCCGCTTTGGCTCGGTAGGTTTTGCTGACAATCCTTCTAGGATTCATCCGCAGGAGATGTCCAAGCCATCTCAATTGGTTTATTTCAATTACCTCGTTGACTGGTTTAACATTTAGGTTTGACCTGATAGTGGTGTTCCGGTCTTGGTATCTTCTTGTTTTACCATCAATCTTCCTGAGAAATCTCATTTCTGCTGATTCTGGATTGGTGCTTCTTTGTCAGCGCCCATGATTCTGAAGAGTACGTGAGGATAGGGAGGAATGTTGACTTAAGCACAGCCACTTTCGTTTCCTTTTCTACTACTCTTTGGTCAAGAAATACTCTCTTAACCGCTTCAAACATCCTGCCTGCAGCTCTGATTATCCTAGTCATTTCCAATGAAAAAAGATGTGCCTGTTTTCATTTTTTTTTTCAATTTGTCATGTTGCTTGTTTTGGATTCCAAGATATTTGAAGTTCTCCACGTCTTCCAGGACTTTATCTTCAACTGTAACGACCTTCATTATTCTCCTTGGCTTTTTTCCTACCCTCATCACTTATGTTTTAGTAGGTTTTATAGTTATATTTATAGCCAGCAATTCTTCTTTTAGCCTGCTAACATTGTGCTGAAGGTTTCTGTCCTTCTCTGAGAAAATAACAATGTCGTTCGCTAATGCCAACAGTAATGCAGTCGTTCGCTAATGCAAGCTTATTGGGCTCAGATTGGCATATCCTAGGTGGAATCTCCTCATTTTTGTCTTTGCTTTTCGAGCTGAATCCATGACCAAAATGGGGAGTAGTGTGCTGAGACTACATCCCTGCCGGATTCTAATGGCGGTCTCAATTTCCTGAGGGGCGCAGTTGGCTTTTATTTATTATTAATTTTATTGATAAAATTTAGAGAAATGTTTTTCACTTTCAGTATTTATTGATTCAATCAATAATGTTCTCAACAAAATCAATATTTAGAAACTGGTAAATTTCAGATATATGGTTCAATTTCTTTTCTTTTTATAAAATCCTACCAAAGATAACCTGCCAACTTTGCCATATCCCAACAAGAGTTTATGTTATATTATTTTTCTTATTGATGAGTATCTACTTATCTGAATATATGACAATTATTTGGGAATAATTTAATATATTGCCTATTATTCCTGACATTATTAATATTTTATGTTATGGCCTTATCCATTTCCGACATTGTTCGGAGTGTGGGGATTCGCACATGGTGGAGGCTAATAAAAGAGCCCTTGACTCAGCAATAAATTACTAATAATATGAGTAATAAGTTGTTACCTCGTTAAATTAGACATTTTCCATTCAACAAAACAACTTAAAAAAAAACGAGGAAGTGTGATTAGAATTTCATTAGTTTTCTGCCTCGAATATCTAATGCTCTTGTAACCACAAATTTCAATTTCAAGTAATTGATAGTGTTTCAAAGAATAGTTTGATATGTATATATTATACTGAAATTTAAGCAATACTTATTTTATGTACAAAGACTTTTGTAACAACCTAGTAATATATTTATTTTTATATAGATAGTGCATGTTGAAAGTAGTATTGTTATTGTATTATTGTGCATGTTGAAAGTAGTATAGTTATTGTATTATTGTGCATGATCTTCTCTTATCAAGATGTCTATAATATTATTTTTTATATCAGATTTTTTTTAGTTTTTATCTTTAGGTATTACAATGTTTATAATATGCTAGGTTACTTTTGGTTCTTAACTTAGTCGGAACGCCTTCACTTTGAGGGAAAACTAACCAGCACAACAGAAACATGTTGCTGTTTTAGAAGTCACTCCAGATTGAAGGGGTCGGCAAAATAATTCTATGATTTTTTATCTCATAAACTTCATCATTAATTATTACATTTAGTTTAGTACTAATAGGGAATAGTGCTATACCTTGGTTCTAGTGGTTCTCTGATAAGGAAATAAACTTAATTAGAATAAATCCTTTTAATTTCGATAAACATTAGGTTTAAACATTTATAGCATATATAAGCATTACTATTACTTTTTATTGATTGATTGTGTTTTATATCTCATTCAGTTGAATCACTGGTTATTAGCGAGTGATTTTTTGTACTTAAATTTTAATCATAAGATAATGTTGAGTGGGTTCGATTGGAGATAAAGCTTCGTAGTTAACTTTAGGTCACAATCTAAAACCAATTAGGACATTGAATGAATTTCGTGAAAAAATCTAAAAAAATATTAATACCGAAAGTTATAGAAAACTGACAATCAGAAATGAATGTTCATTTTGTAATTTCTAGCACAGTTACTTACGTTATTTCTTTTTGAAATGTAACAATAAAGTACTCAATTCTTTATAAAAATGTTATTATTAATATATTTTAACTTATATATAGGTAAAAGATAATAATTGAGCATAGTCTATATAGACTATAGACAGTTATAGTCATAGTATCAACAGTTTAAATTATCCTGAAATAATAGGTCGATAGGGTCGAAAAATTAAAAAAATGTTTATTTTTCAATGTATTGTGTCTCGATACATTATTACATTATTTAATTTAATGTAACTTTTGATTTAAATTATTTTATTGGAAGAAATTACTTATCAGTGCTTTGGAATTGGAAATATTTTGTCCTTTTCTAACAAACTTCATGTTATAACAACGATATGAAAAGAATAGATATTTAAGAATCGAATCGATTTATTGTATTGAAATTTATCGATAAGCAATTTTATTAGATTTAGATGTATATGCTATATTTATGTACATCACATATATGTATACATAAATTTAAAAAAAATATTCTATTAACAGCTGGGAATTGACTCTCTAGACCCTTTACGGGACCGGAGTCTATAGAGTACCTTAATTAGGAAAATACTTCCTTGCACAACTGTTTGCTCGGAAGCTGTACGGCCCCTTTCCTATAATTCAGTAACCTATAATGAGCAATAAGATTAAGATATATTACCTTATTGGGTCTGGGGTAGCTCAGTTGGTAGAGCGCTGAGTTGCTGTAGTGCAAGGTACAGCTGTACCAGGTTAGAATCACGCTGTGGCAGATAAATTATGCATTCTGTTATCGATCGAGGTTGGACCCTGGACCTGACAACCCTCCTGGGACTCACCTAACCTTTTTAAAGAGGGTACCCTTAATTAGGGGAAAACCTGACGGTTGAGCGTGCTCTCAGATAAGTATCCTACCTGTACAATTGTTTTCCTAGAAACAGTTTAGTCTCTACCATGAACTACATTAACCATGTCTTGTAGTTGTAGATTTATTTATTTTTTTCATCATATTTACCAAAAACAGATAATTGACACTGAAAAATCATATGAATAGTACCTTAAAATGTCAGGATGTTTCGATTAATTTGGACACATTATTATTTGACACACTTTTGCTCTGTAGACTAATCACAATAAATCGCTTGAATTACGTCAGTTTATGCTTCTGTGGCTAATCAGACGATGCTACATTAATTTTTAATGCTTAATTAATGCTACATTAGTTAATTACTTAATTTTGCCTTTACAGGTCTAATTAGGATAGTTATAAATCTATAACAAGTACCTGCCACCGCACAGGCTTGGGGCACCCATTTTACGCCCCTTCCGAAAGACCGTATAACCAAGGGTTTAATATAAGATCGTACAACTCCCTTTAAAAAATCCTAAGGCCAGCTGCTGGGTTAATGGTCATAGTATGCAACATAATTTGGTTATGTTGGCAAAAATAATAATCAGCACTTATTGTCCATAAAACCAAAGTTCAGAGTTATTCACACTTTTGGGATTTTAAAAATTCTTCGCTCGCAGATCTCGACGCGAACTTCTTTTCCTTCAGCCCTAGATAGAGTACACTACAGATATAGCGATAGAGTCCACTCTACCTAGAGATAGTGGGGGTAGAGGGCCGCGAAGTAGAGAAGTGTAGAGAGCGGCGGGGCTCAGTTAGTGCTGTGGTGCCGTGCCGTCATGTCCCGCTGCTGGGACCGGTGTGTTCACTGGGGCGATATCCTAGCTCGTGGCCAGCCTCATGTCAAAGTAAATGGCCATATAAGTGAGTAATACCACAGTATAATATATTCAATTTACATTATATATTATAGCTAATTATATGTATTTCGGTAAAAAAAAAATAGTTTTAATAAAAAAAACCCAAATATTAATACAAAAAATAACCCTCTTTTATCATTGATTATAATCAACTAACTATAATTAATATATTCTATAATAATATATTCTATATAATATATTCTGAACTAACTGTAATTAATATATATGTATAATTATATATATTAATTATAGTTAGTTCAGAAGAAGTAGATACTAAAAAACTCAGATCTTTAACTTATAAATAAACCAAATATAAATATAAAAATTAATAATTTTTTTATATAAATAACTGGCTTTTTTCATTGATAATGTAAAGAAATATTGTTGATAAATAAAATTTTTTTTAAGTTAAAAGAAACCTATTATTGTTTATACTTTCTTCAAAGGAAGAATTAACAATTAACCTGGAACCTGAGTTTTTTTAATTATACATAAACAAGTGTAATGTAAATAACGTATTTTTGTCGTGCATACGTTAAATAATCTAAACGAAACAACAAAGTTGCTTATTATAGTTTCTTCAGATCAATATGAACCTCAGATCTTTAAATTATAGGTAGATGTAAATGTAAATAAACAAAAAATTAAAAAAAAAAATCAAACAAACACAACATTATTTACTTACAAACTCGGATTTAAATAAATTATAGAATATCGAGTAATTTTTTTCAAGAAAAATCTTTTTTCATTTGATAATAAAAAAATAAAAACCTCATTGTTTCTTATTATTTCATAAGATCAAAAAGAAAAGACATTCAGCTTTTTAAATTATAAATAAAACATGTAGATATGTAATTAAAAACACATTTAATTTTTAATGGTTCCATTAAAAAAACATTACTTATCGCATCTTCAAAGCATAATCACGAGAAATAAAAAAAATATTGAGTTATTACTAATAATTATAAACAATAATAACAACAAGTAAATATAAACTTGTTTTGAATTGATATTTTTCGGTTATCCCAAAAGTTCGCATATTCTATTTCTATGAAGTAAAGTATATTGGGAGGTGACAAGCCAAAGTTTACTGGGGGTATTTTAAGCTTAAATCCTTTTGATGAAGTTAAATCAGAGTATAAAATCAATTATTTATGATAGCTGTATCATGGGAGTACTGTTTAAATATTGAGGATCGTGTTAGCATTAAATATCCATAAACATACATAAGAAATAAAAACAAAAAACTTATTGAATCCACGACTTATTTTTGACCTGAAAATTTAATTGTGTTAACTTTAAACTGTAATGTGCATATTATATACCCACTTCTTCTTTTAAACACGTAAAACAGAATTTCCTTTTTAAAGAATAGGAAATTATCGATGCTAATTACTGAATAAATAAACTAAAGATGGCTTTAGACAACTATAATATTTAGAAAATTATGATAAAAGATTTGATCGAAAAAAGTTTTTTTTTTGTATGAATGTAAAAAATAACTATTATGATATTAAAGTTTAAAATATATTCCAATAATAGAAAATCCAGAGATATAAGAATTATTCAAGAATCGCCAATTTGCTACGTACGTAAATAATTGATGACTTCCGGTCTTCTATTTTTTTTTTCCCTTCCGTTTTTCTAGACTACACTGACTGCAATGAGTCCATATATTTATTTATACGCATAACGCTTATGATTGTTGCATACTAACCATTTTAAATTATAAAATTTTACATAGTTTATAAAAGATATGTGAGTATGTATTCGTTTTTGCACGAAATAAGCTCAGAAATTGTTCATTGTTATAAAAACAATCATATTTGATATATAAATCTAAATAAACTTAACGAAATCAGATAGCATTTTTTTTTCAGATTTATTTTTTCTTTTCATACGTGTCAGTAAAGTTGACAACCAATGAATTTTCTTAGTAGGAAATGATATTGCAGCATGATGAAGTGTAATAACCAGCGGCAGCAATTCCTATTTTTATTATTGTGGATAGCAAAGTAAGATCTCTTGTCCATCTCTTTTTCAGCCTTAGCGATGTCTTCTGGTCCTTTCCTGTAACAATGAGTTAGGATATTTTTGTAAGCGATTTCGATTTGGATCGTTGGGTACATAATATGCGTATATAATATTTGCGTATGTCAAATTGATATTTCAAGTCAGGGCTTGGTTAATTACTAAAAGTTTTTGTCTGAAATGTTGGAAGGTTACGTTTATGTTTTTGTCATTGGTTGACTGCATATATATATATATATATATATATATATATATATATATATATATATAAATCATATTTAAGATGGTAGGATCCATATAGGCTTGAGTAAGATGGTGTTATTGTGCCTGATTTCTGTCTTAGTTTAAATTTCGAACTTGAAATATGTTTTCGTCTATGGTTTAGCGATTATCGCTTATGATGATTAGCTCCAGCCCAGGTCATCCTTCTGTAAAATGTCAAGCAAAGTTATAGAATTGTGTATCTTGTGGAAGTGGGCAGGTTCTTATCAAATAGTAACAGTAATATTTCGAGAATAGTCAGAATTAAGTTGGATTTTTGCTACTTATGGACCTTGTGGATCTGGAGAGCCTACTTGGGTTCACCCAGCCTCTATAAAGTTTTTACTCTTAATTGGGGGGAACCTCGTAGTGATTGAGCGTGGTTTTGCACAAATCACTTACTTGTACAATCGTTGCCGTTGAAACAGTACAGTCTCTACCACGTACTGGACCCAAGACCCTTCATAGGTTGTAGTGGCACAGTTTTTGTTTTAACTTAATGCGTTTTTACAGATGATGAAATGTATATGAAGCATTAAATTAAATTTTCTATAAAAATAATTGTTTTTAAATTAAGTTCTGTGTTTCATCTTTGGGCAAAAATAAATTAAAAGTAGCTTACAACTAATTTTAAATTTTTTTTTCACATATTTCTCTCGAATCGCATCGCTAGTTTAACCTTTTATTAGCTAGGTTGTTATAGCATTGTAAAGAGTTAAATATAGATTGAAGGCTGATGACTAAGAAACATAAAATAGCCCATAATTGCAAAAATATAGTTCAACAATTAAACTTACAAAAGCTAAAAATTACTTTCTTCGTTGCATTAAATGTTATTATTATTGTTGGTGTAGTATATACATATTTTATTCTTAATACATATATTATTATAGGTAGATATACTTTGTTATGTATACATAATTAAAAGCTAATAAGCGTTGTGCCGACTGGTAAATGTCTGAGGGGTTGATGAGGCGTATGTGGGATGATTACATTAAAAATGATCTCGCGGATTTGGGTTTGGGTAGTGGTCCGTAGACGAAAGTTTAGATGGGTGGTATAGGCATTGAGCCTTCGGGTAAAAATATAAATTTATAATACTCCTTCTGTTGATAGGGTGGTTAAGTGATTTGTTGTGTTGTCTGAAACGTTGTCGTTAATTTATAGATCTTAAGAAGTTGATATTCGACAATAAAGTATTGCCTATAATATTTGGTACGAAAACGGAGGACGGGTCCATCCTACCAATTCCATAATTTTTATGTAGTTAATAATCGCTGGTTAATAGTAGACTGGTTAATGTTCAAGGGATAGACTGAGGTATAGGTGGGAGGATTACATAAAAGGTTATCTTAAGGACTTCGTTTTTGGCTGTAATCAAGAAATTGAACTTTGTAAAAATCGACTAGTGGTATCGGCGACGAACTTTGGTGTTCGTTAGGCCTTCAATGCAAGACTATTTCCTTCAACCTTTTTTTGTGTCTTTACTTTACTATTCATTTTTTTGTGTTTTATTAATAATAATGCATTAATTGCCTTTGAGAAATACAAGATACAAACAAACTTTTATGTATAATATTATTTATTCATCATTCTAATTATAGAAATCATTTCTCTGACCTCAACCCGGACCAATTTCTTCCCGGGTGTTGTCTGTTAATTATCAAGGAGCGGGGTGGCTCAGTGGTAGAGCACTGAGTTTCCATGTCGAAAATCCTGGTTCAAATCCCGCTGCTGGTAAAACTTTTATTTAGCCTGTTAGTAGCCGGAGATAGATTGAATGGGATCTAGAACCATCCTGAGGTTCACCCAGCCTCTATAAAGTTGGTAGCCAAAATAAGGGGGGGATCTGGCGGTTGAGCGTGATATAGGAAAAATTAGCTCCCTGCACAACCATTGTTTATGAAACTGTACAGCCTCTACTATCTACTCCAGACGTGTTCACGGGTTGTAGTCATATTTTTATGTTCATTATCAGCAAAATATTTACTATGCATTATTAAAAAAATAGAATTCTCTACTTTTTGGCAATCATTGACTCGCGCCTCCTCCCACGAGTAGTCAGATTTTATTTTCATTTCCAATGTGACAATAAGATTTGGTTATTCTACTGCCCAAGCAGCGACGACAAACAAACTTCAATTGTTTGTACCGGAATCGAACCTTCGGGTTACACTCACTCCAGCACATCTCATATCCTGTCATACCGTTAAAGTCTCCACATCTTGAAGACTCGACAGTTGATTGAAACAGGTCAAATGCTGTTACCCTGGCGGTCGTTTCTTCTGTAAGATGTACCGCCTTCCAGGAGTACCGTACCTTCAAGAAGGCTGCTAGAAATTGCACTACATTCCGTGCACTATCTCAACTCTATCATTAGGATCAACGTCTTACCTTCTCTGTCTTCTTAGAACTCCAGCAAAATTGCCTTTTTCTTTTCTTCAGAGGCATTGTGGGTAACCTCAATCGGTATTTTATGTGATAGATATAATGTTAGTAGGTCCGTTAGTTTATTACTGTACATTGAGTCAATACTGATGTAATGATTTTTAAATTTACTTTTTGAAATTATTAACTGTATTATGTAACATTTTTAAATGTTGTAAATACAACAAATAACTCTTGTCATAAAGGCAAGTAGAGAAACTACTCCACTAAGTCATTTAAGTTAGAAGGTCACGAGGCCATCTTCTTTTCTGGCGCCTCGGAGGATTATCAGGAATTGATGAGGAAGCTAGGATTAAAACTAGTGTTGTCATCTAATGATTGATATCGAGTCCGGGAGAAATCTGTTACAAATGGAACATGAAGGTCATTATGGATGATTTTATTTGTGACAAAGTAAGGAGCATTGACGATTTGCGATTTTAAGTTTTAACAGCCCGCATGGTAGTCTTGTATATGAGTCTTCTGTAATTAATTAGGATCTTATAGCGTTTGTCTAGTACAGTGTTCTTCAACCTTTTTGCACCTGCGGTCCGGTAAAAATAGGATAAATATTTCGCGGACCAACTGAAAGCTAAGACAAATAAAAACCAATGAGCTTGTGGATATTATTTTTTATTATAGAATATGTTATCCAGTTACATTTATTAGTGCGATATCAGCTGATGCTTCTTTGATATAACAGTTGATATTCGAGTCTTCTGCGTTGTTTCTGAGAGACGAAGCGCTGCATTAACATCTATTCGGTTTCTCTGTTTCGGTTTTTTTACAGACATGGCTGAAAAAGTCTTCACATAAATAGGAAGTCGAAAAATTTACTAATAATTTGATAGCTTTATAACTCAAAGTTGGATATTCTTTTTCTAGCGATTTCCAAAATTGAGGCAATGAATGCATTTTATGTCTGGAGATCAGAGTTACATCAGAAGACAACTCGATCAGCTTTTCTTTTTCATGAAGATCAAAAAGAAAAGTGCACATGATTTTATGTCTTCCAAGAATGGATTATTAATCCAGTGGTTATCTTTACGAGGATCTTCATTTTCTGGGAAATAATTATTCAAATTTTCAGCTAATGCTCTTAAATGTTGCTTTATTATGTTAAATATGACTTTCGTGTTCACATCAGCAGCAATCGAAAATTCATCCAAAAGAGAAAACATTTCTACATCTTCCTCTTGTAAGCGACTATTCCAAAGAGCTTCTTTTTGAACGCATCCATTTTATTTCTTAAAGTACAAATATTTGTATATGAACCCTGCAGAGAAATATTAACTTCATTAAGCAGACTGAATATGTCCGCCATTATATTGTTATTATACATTGTATTTGTATAGTTTTGTACATAATACGTCACGGTGATTTACGATTTGACCAAAATTTTTCGCGGACCGGCAGGAAATTTCTACGGCCCAGTATTGGGCCGCGGACCAGCGGTTGAAGAACACTGGTCTAGTAAATGCCGAAGTAGCCTGTACGAATGTAATAATTACGGATTAAGATGGGCATATACAACTTTTCTTTTTATTTGTTAATTTTTTTTGTAATACCAATTTCTATATAATTTATATTCTTTATATATATGAAAATGGTTAGAACTGCTGATGGTACATGATATAAATATGTATAAATAGATCAGTGGTGAGGTTAATAATTATTAGTCTGTTTAATTTCATTTAGCGCACCATCGACCAATTTCTATTGCACTTTTCCCTGTACCTGTTTAGTCACTATCTCTTCTGAGCTTCATTAACTTTTAATTGATTTTAGTTTGTCCTACTAAAACTCTTTCCGTTTGCTATTCTCATTAATTAAACCTATGTAATATAGGCTATGCGGAGTGGGACAGCTCAATGGTAGAGTGCTCAGTTGTAAAGCCGAGGATCTGGGGATTATATCCGGCTCTGACTGATAAAATATTTAATTTTTGAACAGCATTACGCTGCCCCTTTTGGACCTGCAGACCATCCTGGAGCTCTCCCAGTCTCTATGTAGTTGTACCATTAATTGGGGGGTCTGAGGGTTGATCGTGATCTCGGAAAGATCTCCTCTCTGACTTAGAAATAGTATAATCTTTACCAAGTTCTGATTCTGAGATCCTGCTCGTTTTCCGCATTCTTCTATATCTAGGCAGTTTTGTCTGATATTTTTAATTTTCTGTTTCCTCCTTATTTCCTCACATATACTCTTACGCTCTTGTATTCCCGGAATTTGTCAAAGACTTCTTTCTTGTTTAGTCTCCCTTGGTCCATTGTTATCACGTGCCGTAGAATCTTAGTCTTCTGATTCCTATTTCGGTTTCTAGGTCATTCATATCCCTGTAGATTTTCTGGTCGGGTCTTAATCTGTAGACTTGCTGTGCTTTTTTAGGCCGATAGGATCCTTCTCCCTATTTTCAGTAATTTTTCTAATTAAGGGGGACATGCGACAGCCTATTCAGTACAAAATTACTGGGTTTGTCACCATGTTGTACTGTCTTATTTTTGGAAAAAAATTAAAATTTTAATATTGAAACCTATAAACTTACAGTACATATTCTGAATAATTTTATTGTAGGAGTAATTTATGATATAAGTTCCCCCCCGTTACTATGTTTCGGAAAGTAAAAAAAAAATGAGTATCACATGAAGTGGTGAGATTAGAGAATCAACAATCCCCCCCCCAAAAAGTTTTTTTTTCCTTTGCTATTATTTTCTTTCTTTTCTGATGATGCCTGAATGAGACTAATATTGACAGGTGTTTTTGTTTCCTATCTTAGCTTAGATACTCGAGTCTTTTTGGTTGGAATTTGACCACTAATGCCTTAAACTATTTTGGATGTGGCTTTTGAGCTTTTGATCTTCAATTTTAATAACTGAAATAGTATATCGTAATTAGTTACAGAAGTAGTTATAATGTCTATTTCATTGTAAATATGCATATATAATTTATATATATCTGAATATGGGTATGTCTTCTTTTAGGACGACCTAATAATTCGAAGTGATTAATTAATCATTTTATGTAATAAAATTTAACGTGACAGTTATATTCCTGAGAAGATAAGGGGGGAGTGAAATGAGGCTAACTGAATGCTATCTATGAATGAGTTCCTGAACTCAGCGATGCGATTGAGGAAGGCGATCTTAAGTGTCTTTTCCCATCACGTTTCTTACCTTTCGCCATTCGGAGCCTAATCAATCGCAGTGTCGTTAAAACGGTCCCCTAATACAATTGGGTCAGGCTTTTCCAGGTAGGTGAGTTTAGTGTACGGGATCTGGGTCGTGTACTAAAAAAAAAAATATTTTTATTAATTGTCTTTTTTTTTGGTAATTATTTTTAAATATTTTTGTTTTGAAGAGAAAAGATTTGCCCTGAGCGGGATTCGAACCCGGATTGTCTGCGTATCCGTTGCAGTGCTCTAAACCACTGAGCTACGACCCCTGGCAGCTCAGTGGCTTTTCTTTTTATTTATTATCATATTTTATATCATATGTATCATATTACATAATATAATCATATGTGTCGGTTTTTGAAAAGTCCTAAAAATACGATAAATTTTGCGATCAAACTTTATCTATTTCTACTTACAATTTATCTAGAAAAAAGTTGGGAACGGTATCGATTATTAATAACTTAAACACCCGATAATTGTATTTTTCTTGACCAGAACAATATAGGAATAAATATGACATCAGTTACGCAGGTTGTAAAAAAAAAATAGTGTAATTATGGGAAACGTGTATATTACAGTAATAATTTCACATAATTACACCCTTTTTTTCATGCTAAAACTCACAATAATTTGTATTTTTGAGGAATATAAAAATGGAAATGAATGATCTGTTAAAACTTGTTGTAAGTTAACTCGAAGCAACAACCTGCAGAAGTGATACCAAAACAGTATAGGCATCTTAACATATCACTGTGAACAGTAAATAATAATAATTATGTATGTATGTATGCACACATATATTTGTTATAATTTTCTACTCCCGTTAGGAAAAAAGGAAGAACGAGATATTGTTATGGGTTGAACCTATAATAGTAAATAGTTTAATTTTTTGAGTTACATTATAGAAACTTGTATGTTTCAACTCAAGAGACCTTAAAACTTTTATTAATAAAATGAAAAAAATTAACCTAAGACATTTTTACTTTAACCTATGTCTTTATTCCCATAAAAATGCAAATTCAAACATGCTGCAACCCAAAATATGACTTTATTCAAAAACAGTTAACTGAAAACGGTATATGAGACATATCGTTCCTGCAATGAAAAGCTTCAAGCAATACAATTGCTACTGAAGGCTTAACTCTAAAATGGCAATCTTTGAGTTGTCATTTTTATTTTATTGAGCGATATGAGGATAAGATAAGAATACAGTAGATATGGTGTTGGTTGCGAGATCGCTTACTTGTAAACCTTTTTTTCCGGGTTCTATCATCCTCGACTTCTTGTGGATCTTGAGGCAGTAATTCGCGCTTTGTTCGGGCCCAATTAGTACGTCGGAGTACGCAGTGACCTTGTGTTTGGCGTTTCGTGCTTTTAACAATTACACATAATTACCCTCCGCACGTCTTATCTATAGTCAAAGCCAGTCGTAAGAAGGGATACTAAATATATAAGTTTAGTCTAAACAGCTTAATCTGTACTTAGTTAATATTAAGATTCTAGGTTCGAAACCGTTTGTGACAGGTAAATTATTTAATCTATAGATGGATCCTGCGGGATCTTCAATCCCTCCTGGGGCTCACCCAGCTGATATAATATATAAAGTGGGTACCCTATATTGAGTAAAAAGCCTGACTCTTGAGCAGTCGCTATCATGTACTAAATCCCAAAACACTTCTTGGGTTGCAGTGGAACAGAAGTTGATTAATTGTATAAGTTTGGTTCATTATTAATTAATGGAAGTAAGAAAAACAAAACTAATATTATGAATGATACACTCTTAAATGTGGTTTAAGTAAAAGCAAGTAGAAAATATGCCCACTGGTAGTACTCTAATAACAGATTCAAATTAAAAGGTCACGAGGCCATCTTCTCTTTAGACGCTTTCGGAGGGTTATCGGGAATTGAAGAGGTTGCTAGGTTTGAAACTAGCGGGTTTGAGTGGGAATGAAGTTTGCCATGGAAGGATAAGGCCTAATAGGTGTTATAGTGGTCGTGTATATGATGTATATACGTATGAGTCTTTTGTAATTAATTTGGAGCTTAGAGCGATTGTGTAGGAAATATTGAAGTATCCTCAAACGGCGAGCAATGTTATAAATTAAAGTCCTGTTTAGTATTCTAGAATACTAACCCAAATTAAACTCAGGTTAAACTGCAGTCTGCATTTAATACATGATAAATAAATTAACAATATTTACCCTATTTTTTGTTCTTTCCTGGTTAATCGTGTAATTATTGTTAATTTTACTTACGCCTAAATCTTTTTATTTTAAATTTATATTATTTGATCTATACAACGTTCCATTATGATTTACTGTTGCCTGTGACTAATCATAAAATTATAATCTAGTAATGAAATAATTTCATCGCTTGCCTTTGCTAGGGCAGTGAGGTTACGGTGGCATGAAGTACCGTTAATCCATTCCATAGTGATACGGTCGCCTGGAGGACCTTCAAACGTTGCTCCTCAATTATTATATAATGTTACGTGTATATATATATATATATGCATATCTTTAAAATTAGTGTAAACATTTTTGTTTTAAATATCTATTTTATTTAAATTTGTTTAACGTCGCTTCGACTGCTCTTCTTAAATTAAATCTGTAGCTTTTAAATGCATCGACGTATTTAATTCTGGATTTTATTAATTTCTTTGAACGTTATACACGTTTCAATATTCAAATCCATTCTTTTTTTATAATTTTTACATTCAAACAAATGCTTCACTGTAAGTTTTGACTTTGACATCCCTAAAAGTAGAGGAATCAATTAGGTATGTCCGATTCTTAGCTTGTTTATTGTGTTGCATTCTTTTGACGTTTAATTGTTTGTAAAATAGTTTATATTAACTATTGGTAAAATAAGATTTATTTATTACAAGTACAATAAAACTTGGTTTGACCTTCACCGCTTTGACCAAGGACGTTACGGTTTAACGAATGACTGATTACTGTTGAGAAGAGATCTTAGAACTTTAATTGTTTTATTAAAAGTATAGAGTTTTGAAGAGATATTGCCTAATGATATAATTATTATGATAAATAAAATTAGTATCATATTAATTAATAATTAATAATAATTTTTTTTTAGTAATATTCTGATCAGTGTATGGATTAGAGATATATTTATAAACTAAATAACTTCGAACTTTTAGTGTATTTTTTAAATCTTTTTTACATTTTCATTTTGTAACGGATGGATATATGTATATGGTGCTGTGTTACTGATCTATAGCTCCCTAGAATGAGGCAATCGGTCTGGTATCACTTATTCCTTTGAATCGTGAAATGATTATCCCTTAGGATTATCCCTTATCCCGTGAATCGATCCTGTAACATCTTGTGCCCGTCTAAACTTAACGAATTTGATAATTTACTAAAGGAGAAAACAAAATATATTTTCATATGTTGAAAATTGATCAGAAATAAAAGTAGTTGCATCAATGTATATATATATATATAGGAATTTGTATTTAGGAATTTTAATCTTTCTTTATATTAACTCGGAAAGTGATTTTATGGCCTCCTGGGGGTCACTCAGACTCTCTAAACTGAATATTCTTCACTGGAGAATAATCCTGATAGATGAGTATGGCCTCGGCCGAACCACCTCCCTGCACAATCGTTGAGTTAAAAACAGTACTATAGTAATAATAAAGCACTATAGTAGTTCTTATCATGAAATGAACCTAGGGACCCTTTTTTGGGTGGTAGATTTTCATGTTGACTTGTTTTGTTTTCGTTCTTTCTTTCATGCTTGTGCAGATTACAATCGACTTAACTTCTCTAATAGTTAGTTTTTGATGGTTTTGGTTACATTTCTGTGGTAGTTTTCAGATTTTGAACCCAATACTACGTATTTTCGTATACCTAGATAATCTTGTTAACTAAGGAGATCGTGGAAATGAAATAATTTTATAACTTTTATATACTTTTATTAATAACTTTTTATTAATAATTTTTCCATTGAAGAAACAATAAATACATATAAACAATTATTTATTCCGTGTAGAGATTGGGTCAAACTATTCTGCGACCTTGACACTATTAACGGAGTTCCTCAATGTCTTTACGGTACATAACCACCACTAAGATAGCCCCACGTATACCGAATACGTCCCATTAGGAGCTAGTACTGCTTCTTGAAGAGGATTTCAATGTTCCTCATAAGTGAGCTACGTGAGACAGCCGTGCCTAATTCTGCCATGCCAAATTACGCCATGCCATAAGTAAGGCACTGGATGGCATTGTGGCCTTAATGTGGCAAGAAGAGGAGCAGCGAAATCATTGCCCTAATTGCGCCTTCCGGAACTGGAGCAGGCGCCATCTTCATCTCTTCAATTGTCGATTTTTTTTCGCGTAATGTTAACCTTTACCCCTTCTCCATATAATCTTTTAGATTTGTTTGTTAGTAACTTTTACCATTTTTCTCGTGCATTCATCCATAATAGGTTTTAGTAATATTTCTTTTACTTAATAAGTTTTTCTCGTTTTTTTTCTGTTTAACGATTTTTTATGACATGGGTGAAATATAATCTTCACGTAAATCTTCCTGCACTCTAGAACGGAAGACTTTATTTCCTTAAAAATTTAACTATTCACGCTGCCCCTGAATCCGAAATGTTTAGTTTTTTTTAATAATCGTAACTATATTTTTAAAAACATTTATTAAACATGAATTTAATAGCAATAAAGTTCCAACATTGTGCTAAAAGTATCGTTTATGGATGGAGAAAAATCGATACTTATCATAATTAAATAAATTTATAAATTTATGCTCATGATATTTATAAATATCGATAATATTATGAAAAGAGAAAAAAACACAAGCTTTTAGGTTTTTTTGCTATTCTTTTACTTAGTCATTCTTTTTTTTATTTATTTATTTGTTATTCAATTACGATATCGGATAAAAACTATTGTTCAAATTTATATTTATATGTTTAAAAATCCCTTCTTTTAAAGCGACTGATTTGAAACAGCCACTAAATAACAAGAATAAACCGCACAAATTTGTTTGGTTCTTGGTTTTAAATGTCCTGGCATTTTTTTTTTAATAATGATTCTAGGTACACTGAATTCAATATGGAATTGAATAGAATTGAAGAGAAAAGTAACTTTTTTTTGGGACTAAGTCACTTTAGAATAACAAACATGAGCATAAAAAGAAACATAATGTATATCTGGCCAGAAATCTGCATAATACTAATCAAAAAGTGTTTATAAAGCGCCAAAACATGTTTAAAAAAAAAATTAAATGAACTTATCATTACAATATTAACCAATTTAAGAGAATAAATTAATTAATAACAACAATTAAATGCATGAGCTAGGATATAATAATTGTTTACATAATGTTTATCTTCTATGCAAAAAATAAAAAAATCAATTATTCAATAATGATTCATTAAAGAAAATGATTAACCTGCTTAGGGAGCATCTTATTAGGACGTTATGGAATATATGTTGTTATTTATCGGATAGAAAGTCTCCTGATTGTTCTTAACCGATTAATCGAAATATTGTATTTTCTTTTATTGTAATATATCATATTAAATAGATAACATAATATAACTATTTAATTTGTTACTGATAATATTATTAGTAATACTTCTATCAGGACAAAGCAAGTGGCTTGGTGAGCAAGAAGATGCTCGCCTAGTTATGAGAAGAGGAGGTAAAAAAGGACCCTTCTTGTAGCGCATTCCTCTGGAGCATTTTCTTCTGAAGGCATAGTGTCCTTCTTCCTTCTTATGGTTCCTATTTACGAGATGTCGTCCTGCAGCGAGCAGAATCGTAAAGTTGAAGCCAATATCTTGTCTCCTGGTGTTGATAGCAAGTGTTTTTTTTATCTTATTCAGTCTTGTTTATTTTTGCCTTACAGTCTTATATGTTTTAGGTTCTATGCTTTTATGTAGATAATTGATGTAGATCAGATGTACTTATCTCTAACTAATCAAAAGCCGAAACTATAGTGGTTTTTAGAAAGGCTTTACATATCTGCTCATATATAAAACGATAAGGGATATTTATTTAGCATGTAATCGGAATTATGATCGTTTAACCGTAGTATAAAAAAAGAACTTAAACGAGTGAAAATAGAATACAATGAATGGAAAATAATTTTTTCTTCTGGGACCAATCTCCTCTGAGTAACAAAATTAAAAAAAAATCAATGCCATTTGCTTGGCAAGATGACCTTTAAGAGTTGTGGAATTATAAATAAAAAGGCATTAGCGTGTACTATCATTTACCATGTAATTGTGTATATGTATGTATATTAAGATTATTATTATTTTTAAGTGCGTATGAACTCTTTTACATTATCACAACAAGCATTCACTCTGAATACACGTGGCTCATTGTTGTGTATTGTTTCGTTTATTTTTAAGATGCTTCCATTATTTTTCCTTGTTTTGATTTTCTTCTGTTCATATTTTCCGTGATCTCTCCGGATCATCTTTCTATAACAGTACATTCCTTTTTGTTTTAACAGCATTTTTCAATTTGCTTCTATTTATTTGTCTCCAATATCTGTTGTTTGTTTTTGTGCCTTTTGCAGATCTATTTTCGTTTGTGTGATCCATAGAATTGTTGATTTAACTATTTGGTTTGCAAGTAAGAATTCTTTTGGTGTCCTGTTTGAGGAAGTCTGTTGATGGGCTAAAAGAATTTCAATGGTCCTTCTTTCATATCCGCTGCTAAATTAGGCGTCTTCACTGTGGGTTTTTTTAAGTGCCGTGTATATCTTCTTCTAGGTTCAAGAATTGCACCTGTTTAAACTGTTTTCAGTGATAGTCATTTTTTTATTTTAGTCGTTGTTATTGTAGTTAGTTGATAAAAATAAAATTGCTAATCTTACTAATATTATAAATGTGAAAGTTTGTATGTTTGTCTCTCTTTCACGCGAAAACTACTAAACGTATTTGGATGAAACTTTACAGTAATATAGGTTATACATCATAATAACACATAGGATATAGCAAGCGCGGATGTAGGGGGGGGGCGCACGCCTCCGACAGTTTTTTGGTACTGTGGAGAATCCATTATAATACATAATTAAAGCCAAATCACATGATAATAGTGGTAAAAATAACAGAAAGAACATGAGTGAAACTATTGTTTTGATATCCTACTAATATTATAAATGCGAATGTTGGTATATATGTTTGCAACTCATTCACGAAAAAACTACTGACCGGATTTGGATGAAACTTATTTAGTAAAATAGGTTATACATCATAGGCTACAGCAAGGACAGATTTATATGGGGGCACAGAGGCATGTGCCCCCACCCCGTTATAGTACATAATTAAAGGCATATCAGGATCTTAGCATCTTGAAATTTGTAGATAGGTTCTTTGTATAGTTTAAGAAAGAAATTTGGATAATTCCACGCCAAGGGTTTCCCTTTTAATATAATGGGGGTTCAAAGGTTGTAGAGAATCCGTCAGTTTTGAAGTTAGACATAAGAAATTTTGGATGTACGAGTAACTTATATTTTTTTAAAAATAATTAAATTATTTATTTAAAATGATCTTTCAGGAAACTTTATGTGGCAGACCAAATTCCACGCGAGCGAAGCCGCGAGCATAAAATAGTATTTTAATAAAAATACAATAATATCGAGAAAAGTTTTAGAGCGAAAAAAAAGGAAAATTCGATGATGATGGGGCACCTTAGGCGATTCCATTTTATTGAAAAATTTGTGACATTCTAAGGTTATATATTTTATTTCAGTTTCGTAGGATGTTTAGTATTTTAGCTTTCTGAGGGCGAGTTGGGAAGCTCTCCCCTCTGTCTTCATGGGATGTACCATTCTATATTATAAGGTACAGCATTCATGGTTAGATATCATCATCCTCCACACCATTCTCTAGGTTAAGGCACCTACCATGCAGTAATGATGGTCGACGGACCCCTTAACCTTAGAGAGAGAAGGCTCGCCTACTTTGAAGTAGTCCGTGTTTTGAAAGAGGCAAGAGAAAATGCCATAAAAGCAATCTCCTAAATGTCATGTCGCTCAGGAAGGACTCCTTTCACGGCGCGGTTCGATAAATGTCTCCTTTTTCGATTACGGTTAATAAATAGTTAACGATCAATTCTATTTTCAATTATTTAAATCCAAGCAGGGTCAGGTCATGGGTCGGACATAGGGTCCTGGGTTACTGATAGGTCGTGAGTTCGAGTTCGTGTGACAGGCAAAATATTCTTATATCAACCGTTAATCGACTCTTTGGGATCTGCAAACCCTCCTGAGTCTCACCCGGCCTCTGTAAAGTATTGGGGGATACCATTTATATGATTATTAAGCGTGATTATCTCCTTGCACAGCCGTTGGATTAGAAAGAGTTTCTAAGATGAACTGAGCCTTAAACTCTTCATGAGTTGCTTTGCCAGGGTTGGTTTAAAATAACGGCATGGAGGTTGTAATTAGGTTATATTCCTTGGTGAATAAATAGACCACCAGATTGTTTCCATTCATTAATTTAGAGACGTCTTTTTAAATTAACGATCACATCGATGGTGGTGATTTCATCACTGAAATTAGAAACATAGCCTTTATAAAAGCAAAGCTGTAATGATATTATAATATTACACTATTTAATGTTTTGCCAAGAATCCTTAGCTATATTGTCCTTCGAAGGGGGCGTAAAATGGACTAGACCGTATAGCAGCTTAAAGTCACGTTAAATAGAAAAAAACAACAACTATAAGGTGACATAAAAAAGTAAGAACAGAATTGACAACTATTTGGGAAATTAAAAAAAAAAAAAATAAATCAAACCCAAAGAATGTTTCGGGTTTGAGTGGTTTTTACTCTTATAACTAAGACATATCGTTGGCCAACTTCACTAAAAGCTAGATAGTTAAATACAAAGTGTACGGTATGTAATATTGATATTTTGTCCATTTTGTTTGGAACTACATAAACAACGTTATATTAACAACGTACAGAAAAGACTTGGAATGATTTATTTTCATTGCTACTACCAGCACGGTAATATGATCTATTCTATTTAAAATTCATAGAGTTATATTATTCTGAGGTTAAGGCAGAGATAAAATTCTGAAGAAGTCAGGGAGTTATAGCTTGGTAGTTGGAGCGAAACCACTAAATATCTTTCCTCGTTTCGGCCAATCAAATTTCAGCAAACTGGAAGGCCTGCGTACGCTGTATAATGAGACTCCATGGTATAAATAAAGACTGGGTTCGGTTCCACAGGTTTTATTGTGTACATTTATTTTGAGAAATTGTTCAGTATATTCCCTCGGGTTAATTTAATTTCTGCCAACTGTTGAGTTGGAAAAGAATTTAGATTCTGAGTCAAGATATAAATCTTAGAAGTCGGGAGCGATTTAAATGGAAAGCTGCAACTGCGCTTATATCAACAGTTACCTTCCAAGTAATTTCTTTACTAAATGTTTAACAAACTTGGAAGTGTTCGAATCCCAGAGCAGCAGGCATTTTATAGAATTAAATACTATTTAAATTTTTTAAATCGTATGCAATTAAAATATATATAATACTAATGATTAAGATTCCAGGAAATAGTACCGGAATGGCTAAGAAAAATGAAACGATTTAGTCAAAAAACAATTATAGGAAATAATTAAACTTTAATAAATATTGTTTTACTGTAGTGAGGCTTAAATATAACTAATAATAATAATAATAACAATAAGGTAAAGCAAACCCGAAGGTTCTATTCCGATACCACCACCTTATCCACACACTACTTAAACTAAACAAACCTACATCCGTAAAATCAATTTTTACGCGATCCTCCCATCTTCTTCTCGGTCTATCCCTAGGAACTTTACTAGACATTGAACCTGACATAAAAAGTGATTTACTTATTTATGCTATTTCTCTCACAATCTTATTTGGTGGCCATTTTATATTGATCAATTGGCTCATTAGAGCACCTAGGGTATCCATTACTATCGTAAATTGCTAAATACACTGGCGTTATCCATAGTGTCAGGGAGCGGGGTGGCTCAGTGGTAGAGCACTGAGTTGCCTTGCCGGAAACCCTGGTTCGAATCCCGCTGCGGGCAAGACTTTTATTTAGTCTGTTTGTGGCGGGAGATGGATCATATGGGATCTAGGACCCTCCTGGGGCTCACCCAGCCTATATAAAATATTATAAAAATAGGGTACCCAAAATTAGGGGGAAAAATCTGGCGGTTGAGCGTGATCTAGGACAAGTCACCTCCTTGCAGAACCGTTGTCCATGAAACAGTACAGTCTCTACCATGTACTGAACCCCAGACTTGTTCACGGGTCGTAGTGGTTACAGGTTTTTTTTTTATCCATAGTAGTATATTTTTATTTTAGCACATTAATACTTTTGCATAAAATTCTGTTTTATATTTACTCATGAATATATTATTATTTTTTATCATTCACTTATTGAATTATGTCCAAAATCAATGAGAAATCAGGGTAATGTGAAAGTTTTGATGCGTATGAATGGTCCTGGGGTTAAGTACATGGTAGAGACTGTACTGTTTATAGGACAACGGTTGTACAGGAAGGTTATTTGTCCGAGATCACGCTCAACCGTTAGTTTATTCTCCTAATTAAGAGTGCCAAATTTATAGAGGCTAGGTGAGCCCCCGGAGGGTCTGTTGATCCATCAGAGTCCATCCGTGACTTTCAAGAGATGTAATAATTTATCTGTCACAGTTGGATTGAAATCGAGTCCTTTATCATAAGAACTAAGTACCCTACACTTTGAACTACCCTACTCCCTTAGTACTTCTAGCTTGTTAAATCTATACTGAGGATGAACTTATAAAGAACTGTTGTGATACATTGTCCACTCTTTATTACCTTTGTTTCTTATTCTGTTCATCTACTTTTCTTTGGAATGACCCTTTTAATTTTACCAGCGTAAGTAAATGCCTTCACAAATTTTGTAACACGTTGGTAAAGCAATGTAACGACCATTTACGAAATCGACCTTGACAATAACATAGGATCAAGCTTGCTATTTCTACTTGACTTGATTTCTGTAAGGACTGCTTGCTAGTGTTGAAACTCTACGAATAGCACAATATAGCATGGATTAATGGATTAAAGGGTATCGCAAGCTTATCTCTACTGTATAACAAATCTCTAGCTCTGGGTTGGCCTACAAGATTTAGAGTTTACGCTTAGCATTTTTAGCAATTTTGATTATTTATTATATTTCGTTGAGTTTTCTCGTGTTTTGGAACAGCAAGCTGATGAAAATAGTTGGGTTGATGAAGAGCTGAGTGCGGTTGACAGTTGATGAGCTATCTGGACCGCAATGACCACGCTCCGGCGGTTCCTAGCTTCTCATCAAAATCTCATTACCCAGCGCCACTTCTTTATCTGTTATATTTATTATTTATTGTTTTAGCTTTAAATAATTCTCAAGATTTAAGTATATATTATAAATAATACTTATAATCATATGGAGTAGGTTATTGCTATAGCGCACAAGGCTCTCACTCAGCCCCTTTAATTGTGGTAAAATCTGGTGGTTGAGCGTGATGTAGGACAAATCACCTTAGTACAGTTCTGTCTCTACCACGTACTGAACTTAATGTGGAAAAGTCTGCCAGCCGCGGGATTCGAACCTTGTACTTTCGTTACGGGTATTGAGCGCTCTCACCAACTCCCGCCCATAAAATTTATTCATTGAACTAATAACTATTCTAATCGTGCAATAATAAATTGAACTTTAAGGTCAATCGAAACAAAGGCGTGATACACGAGCAGCTGACTCGAAGAAAAGTAGATTCATAAAATTATATTAAGTAGGTTTATAGCCGGCGCGTATATAGTTTGTCAAAATAAATGTGGTCGGTGTAGGGCGCTGAATATATCAGCTTTTCTACACTCTGTTCCCACAACTTTCGAAACAAACCCACGCGTCATATTTGATTAATATCCACCTAAATCAAAACAATCGCGACCCGGGAGTTGGCGCAAGAACTAGAAGCTATAAATAGGAAGGAAGGGACACAGGAGGAACAAGGGAACGCTACACAACGCGGGTCTGTTTCGGTCTGAAGAAAGTGATTTGTCTCTCCTTCTGTAGGCAACCCACACGCCAATCGACTTCGTTCCATTGTGCTCGCTCAGGAGTGAGATGGTTATTTCGGCCTCAATCGTTCCATTGACTCGATTGGAATGCGCGCCGTAACGCGATTGTTATTCACTCCATATTCTACTTAGTATTCTCTTTGGGGGTTATTAGGCGTCGCTCTTCGCCAAAAATGGTTCCTAAACTTCAAGTCTTGGTTACTGATTGCTTTTTGGAAGGAAGCGACTAAAAACTATAATATAGGTATCAGGCAGAATAATAATAAAATTTTTGTACGCATCAAAGTTTAACATAATAATCGAAATTAATTAAAAACATTCTCATTCGTTTATATCTGAATAAAAAAAAAACCTATAACAGTATGATCTATGAATGGCCATGGCTTAGCACTTGGTAGGAACTGTACTGTATTTATATGCCAGTGGTTGTGAACTGTAGCGGTCACACTCAACCGCCATTTTTTCCCCCCAAACATGGGTATTTTAATAAGCCCTGTGCCTACTTGTAAACGTCTAAGGGGTAGCCCAAGAAGTAGGGTTGGTAGGTTGGGCTAGCTTTGTGTAGTACTCAATACTCAATACTCAATACTCAGTGGAAGGAAGTTTGTAATCAAAGATTGGTCGTATCCGCATCGAGCCTTCGGTTTCTCTAAGGCTTATTATTATTGTCTTAAAAAGATCGCTCTTTACTAAGTGCTAAGTGTTAAAAACATAAAGTTTGCCGATTTTTAAAATTAATTAAGATTTTTTATAAATTTCAACTGGACTCAATCATATAATAAATTCTTTAAATAGGAGAACAAAAAACCTATTTCCAGTAAAAAAAAATTTTTTTCTTTATTTTCGAGATACGTTTCGGCCTAGGCCATTCTCAATCTTCTATTCTAATTGTTTCATTTTTTTTTTTTTTTTTTTTTTACTTATATGGTTAACAATTTTACCATAAGTCATTCATCTCAATATAAGTTGTTTTATTCCATTTAAACTCTTTTTCAAATTCAGAGGAAACCATATTCTCTATAGTCATTTAATAATTATTAATATTAATAATATTATTATTATTATTATTTAATAATTATTAATATTAATAATATTATTATTATTATAAAAAAAAAAATGAAACAATTAGATTAGAAGATTGAGAATGGCCTAGGCCGAAACGTATCTCGAAAATAAAGAAAAAACATTTTTTTTACTGGAAATACGTTTTTTGTTCTCCTATTTAAAGAATATATTAGTTCAGATTCAAACTCTTAAATATCCCAATACATGAAAAAATGGACTTGTGCCACATTCAAAAATAACAGCTTCTGTACAGATTGTAAAAAAAAATCAAATTATAATAAATCAAGTATGAGAGGAAAATAGTTGACTGGATTATAAAATGGAGAATCATCGTGATTGTTGTTCAGCCAATCACCATCAAGCGGCTCCTCTCCCAGACGCCCTGAAGATGGCCTGCACTGTAGGTCGAAACGTCGGCACTTACTAAATATAAGTCTTGTTCTTTTTTGGTGTTTTTTTCGCTGCACCCCCCAACTATCTCCGTTCTCCATATAATAAATCAAGATGGTAGTTGTTTATTTATATCAAAAACAAAGCACCAACTTACACTTAATATACTGGAGATAATCTAATGTCTTTAACACCCCCCCCCCCAAAAAAGGAACTATTTAATCTGTTAAAAGCTTCATTTCGATCCTGTGAAATCTTATGACCCTCATGTGGCTCATCCAGCTTCTTTAGAGTCTTTTGTATTTTACTCTCTTTTACTTGCGATTATGTATGATTTGAACTAATATTGATTAATTTACTCAATGAAATAGTCTTCTAAAAAAGGAAATCAATGGAACTCTTATCACTGTTTGAGGTTACTCTCTTATAGTCCGGGTGTAGGTCAGTGAAATAATTCATTAAATAGGGTTGAACTATTTATTTGAAAGTGAAGGTTGGAAGTAACTTTCAACCTAGAGCAAGAGTATATTTGGGGGGAAACAGAGGGTTGAGCAAGGACCAACTCACCTTCCTGCAACTGCATAAAAGATAAATTTGAAAATCCTTAATCGATTAATCGTTGTTTAAGAATCCTTGAAGATTCCCGTTGAATGTGGGTGTTCCATTGTATTAATATTTTCCGATCGTCTCCAACATCTTCCCACGCGTTCTTCTTTTGGCCATTGCGTCCTTTTTAATAAACCGCGAGCTCGCGAAGAATAAATGGATTCTCGCAAAGGTCTTGGGCACTTGCATCAGAGGCTGCAATGTGACAGAGATGGATGGAGCACGCATGAGATTAGTCTAATGTTGCAGTCGGTTGAATTCATAAGCAATTGATCAGGTGCCAAGTACCAATGTCCCATTATGTACATAGGAGCGGTACATCTTACGAATATAGTCACCTTTACTGAAATTCTACAGTATATTGCTCCTTAAAACGAAAATAGACATAACTCTTGATTGCTGTCAAAAATTGATATTTTTTAGTTAAGTTTAGTTAATTGTATTGTTTGAAGCTTATATTGGCCTCACTGCTCAAACAATTATTTCAGGGAAAGTTAATAATAGTTAAATAATAAAATTGGATGCCTCCCTCAGATAGTTACCATTCAGGTACAGTAATGATATAAAAAAATATGTTTTTTTTTTAGTTATGATGTTTTTTTAATGATGGTAATTCAAAAATGTTTGTTTATTTATTGTTAACGTCACTTTATGCGACAATGGCTTATCGAACTGTACTAAAATGAATGTTCTAAATTTCGATACGTGTGTAAGGACACTATTTACTAGCCTAAAAGTCCCATATTTGAGACCGACTGTAAAGATAAATTATCTATTCTGTTACCTATCCTGAATATGACGAAGCTCCTTGGCCTCACCTAGCCTTTATGATGTGGGTATCCTTAATTTGGAGAATAACCTAGTGGATATGTATCGTCTTGTCTAAAAACCTCCTTAAAACAGTACCTCCTCAACCCGATTTTTTGAACTGACCGGACATGATTCCGTAAGCGGTTATCTCTGGAAAGAGTTCCCTGGATGATAGTGTTAGCTAAGAATTGCGTTCCTCGGAGGATTCGAGGCCCGGCTAAAGGTCCCTTGGGTACGTGAGATCGAGAGGAAGGTGGAAGAAGGCTAAATGAAACTAACTGGATTGAAGTGCATGATCCTCCAGTTTTATCTTAAAGGTCATATCGCCTTTCCAGTACGGTTGATCTATTGCATAGATCATCATCAACATCTATCTGGGTGAATTGAAGAAGGTAAGAAGGTGTAAAAGCAAAAATAAAGAAAACAGATCATTCAACTTTCACTTATATGTCTATGTTGATGTTTATATGTATATACCTACTCAAGGCGACCTGCCCTTTTTCCAAACATGGTTTAATGGCCGCCTAAATCGAAAAGAACCGTTTTCTTTGCCATTTTTATTAAAGTTGTTGCAATAATTTAAGAATCTCTAAGAAATTTGTCAATTGCACATCTATGGATACATATTTGATCATAATCCTTCATCCATGACAGCCTTAAAAGGTATCTGAACTACATTAAGATAAAGTAAAGAAGAAGATTAATAACTGCAACAAGCACTTAAATACACTTGTTTTGTTAATTATTTAACTATCTTAAATAAATAAAATGTTAGTAAAACCTAATCTTATATTATAATATTAATCCTTTCTAAGTGTTGCAATATTTTTCGAACCAAAAAATATTTCTATACTTCAAAAAAAAAACTTGTATCGCAAAATCCATGAAGAGTATTGGGATGCAGTACCAGTTAAGGACCGTACTGTTTCTTATCCAACGGTTGTGCAAGGAGGTGATTTTGCTGATATCACTCTCAATGATCAATTAAGGGTACCCATGTATTACAGGCTAGGTGTGCTATACTAATCAGATTAGTCGTCATGACTAGTCTGTTAGAATCGATTAAAAACTGCCAAACTGTACAATCCATGTAGGATCTTGGGTTCAGTACATGGTAGAGACTATAGTGTTTCTAGGAAAACGGTTGTGCAGACAAGTATTGTTGCCTACGTTCAACCACCAGGTTTTCACCCGGATAAAGGTCCCCAATATTTAGAGTTCCATAAGCTTCATAGATCAGTAGTCAGTGCCCTTGCTCTCCCGCTCCCAAAACTAAAGTAAAGGCAGAAGAATACTTTAGCGAAACTTATCTTTAAGTTTAAACTTATAGCACGAAGCTTTCTCTTAACAATTGGTGCTTTTACTAAATCTAGTATTTCCGTGCAATTATTTTAGCCTCGCCCATTATTTGTTTACGGATGAATCTTCACAACGAATGGCTAGATCAATTATGTAAAGAAGATTTTGCATGACCGAATGGAAAATTGTTTTAGAAAGTAAACCAACGGTTCTTTGAAATTTATTAGCATACTTATAGAAATGTATTCATATTATTATTACTTTAAAATAAAAAATAAAAATATAATCACTCGTGTATTATCGTTATACAACGGAAAAGAACAAGGGTGGATGTTACAAGTTACGAGTAATGCTGATGCTGTTGCAAGTCTTCAGCCTTTTTTTAGCTGCTTATTTTCCTCATTTAGGTTAAAGAAGGTTTTTACTTTCTTTATTTAGGTTAAAGATGGTTTTTACTTTCTATTTGCTATTTAGGTGTCATTAACACACACTTAAGGCTTATTTACACGAGAGTTTTTACTGTCGTAAAATCTTCATCAGAGAAATCTTCATTAGTACTTACACGAACAGGATTCAGGATAGGTGTAATACCTATAGTTTATACTCCTTTCGGTATTCTTCGACAAACATTGTTACCGTAGGTATAACCTTTTACATTACATAAAAATAAATAAAAAATGAGTCAAAATTCAAAAATATTTAAATAATCACCAAAAAATAAAAATAAATAAAATATAATTTATAAATTCAAAAATAATTGAATAGTTGCCTGGAAGAAGGGCATTTTTCAAAGTTTACGGGAGAGCCAAAAAGCCAAGAGAACGGGTCATTTAATTAGGTGACTGTCACATAGGCCCTTCTTCCGTTTTATAGATTTTGCACTTACGCCCTTGTAAGTAACACTAGTAAGGGTAGGATATCTTCACATGGGCCTTTCTTCCTCTGGAACTTGACTCTTGAGAGACCGATCATCCTCTGATATGGACAACGATTGTGCTATCGCTGACTTCTAATGACTGTTTAGGCAACTAAAAACTAACGTCCATCACATGGACCTTGTTCAACAAAAAAAACAACGAAAACTGAAAAATGTAACATACGCCCTTCTTCTAGGCATCTATTGAATTATTAGAACGCAACAAGAAATCTTTAAAAAAATTCTCTGAAGTACTGGAAAATGACTCCAAGTTTCGCGAAAGCAGAGAAAAAAGCACATCTCACACAAGCAGTCCAAACCTTCTCATCAATCAGAGAAAGCACCATTACTCCAAAATGATCAATCAAATATTCTGTACTTTAAGTAAATAAGGGGCATTTAATTGATTGTTTTGGAGTGATGTTGCTGTCTATGATAGATGATTATGTTTGTACTGTTAAAGTGAGATGTGCTGCATTTGATCTTCATTTATGAGTTCTGATGACCCCTTGATTGTTGAAACGTTGACTGGATTATTACTTTTCAGTATTGTAGAGACTTCAGGATTTTTTTTTATTTTTCCAATGTTATCTAATTATAGCTTAAGTCAAATATTGTTTTCTATAATTTAAAATTTACTTAATTTTTTTATTAATATTTGCGTGTTTCGAAATCGGTTATTTACTTAGGTTATGCATGTATTATTTTAAGCTAGTATGAAATTAAAGAATAACCTGTTTGAAACGATAATAAATAAAAAACTGGCTGTGAACTGTTAAAAAGTAAATATAATTGTCAACGATAATTAAAACACTCATTAACTGCCTTAATTCTTCTTTCAATTACTATTTATTCAATTATAACGCAGATAGTTAAGTATTCGTTGATTTTACTTTAGTAATAATAATAGTAATTCGAATTATATTATAATATTTATAAATTTGTAAACAGTCGTATAATAATCCTTAACAGTCCTATATAAAATACTACTTAAATTAACAAAATATTTGTTATTAGATGCAATTATAAAAATTGCAACAGAAAAAACAAAACAGATATTCAGAAATATAATGAATAGGACAGTGATATTTTTTTTTTAAATTTTACTTGTGGCTCGATTTATGTTATAAGGGTTATTTTATTTATGATAATAATTATTTATTAAGCCGTTGAACAGGAACTATGAAAGTTCCATCCAATTGTGTCTTAGTGAGGCGAGACCAAGCTGCTCTATAAATGTCAGAAGCCGAGTGCTTCATTTCTGAAAGTGATTTGCAAGCTCACCCTCGTTTCGCAATGTCCTACCTTATTCATGATTACTCTAAATTATTAACTCATTCAGGACCAGGTCGTGATAAGGCATCAAATGTCACGATTCATAACCTCCATTACCATTTTAATTCGGTATAAACAAATTCTATAAATGAACGTCCATCTGTATAACTTTATGGCTGTAATAACTATTAAAAAAGTACGTTTTTAAAATCTACTTGAATAATGCATACATAAAAATAATACATGAGGATATATATATTTTTATGTTATATACCTAAAAATAATAATAAATAATTACAGTACTAAAAATTATTGGTGATATATAATATTAAAACTTGCAGTCTTTTTGATTTATAAAGCTGAAATAGAGATTTAAAAAAAATCTTTCAATTTTTTTATTATTTCACGAATAATAATGTTAGTAAACATTTAAACAAATATTATAAAGTGCTGTGTGGTTTAATTTATGGGTTCACAGCGGAAATTGATTTAATTTTATTTATTTATTTTTTTAAAAATTTATATATTGATATTTACAACTGTATTACAATTATACAACAAGTAAATAGAATGCATGTTACATAATGACATGAGAATGACAAGTAGAGAAACTACCCACTGGTAGTACTCAAATCACAAGTTCAAATAAGAAGGTCACGGGGCCATCTTCTTTTCAGACGCCTCGGAGGATTATCGGGAATTGAAGAGGAAGCTAGGTTTGAAACTAGAGGGTTTGAGTGGTAATGAAGTTTGTTATGAAAGGATAGATACCGGGTTCGGGCCAAATCAGCAACAAAAGGGACATTAAGGTCGTTATGGATGACTTTATTCTTAACAAAATAAGGAGCATTGAGGATTTTACGAAGGATTTTGGATTGTAAGGATTGGATACGAGAGGAATTCGATGGCTTAGTGGAGCCCCAAAGCTCTACTCCGTAAGTCCAAATAGGTCGTATGATGGTCATGTAGATGAGTCTTTTGTAGTTAATTGGGAGCTTAGATCGTTTGTCTAGTAAGTGTTGAAGTAGCCTGAAACGTCGAGCGGTTTCTTGTCTTTTCAGTCTTGTATGAGGATTCCAGGTCAATCATTTGCCAAGGTGCAACCCTAAGTATCGGATCTGTTCTACAGGCACCAGTTGGATATTATTAAAGGATACTGAAGGGCAGGAACTTATTTTATTTGGTTCAGAAATTATTGATAATATCCGAAAGCTGCTTTTCAATTTGAATAAATATTATTTCTTTTTCTTGTTCAGTTAATTATAAAAGCCTTTCAAATTAAATATTTATTCGCTTTATTGATACAACACTTTTATTTTTTTATCCTTTTCAACTATCTACGAAGATCCTGAGTATATTATTCATATTATAAATACACACAGTCATTATAATGAATTGTTTATTGTAGACTATTACTGAAACCACTAAACTTTTTTTTTTAAATGTCTCATTTTACTAAGTAACTGGGCTACTTACTTAAGTTACTATTCAATAATAATAAAGATAGGTTATTACTTATTACAGTTAGAACTGTAGAGGTATAATATTCAAGAGTGAAATGATAACGGACTGTGAAGGAATATAGCGGACACGTAACCTCGATACAGGGCCCAAGATAGTAATATTGTGCGCTCTTCCTTTCTACAATAATATAACGGGCCCTATAATAATATATCTATAATAATAAATCGGTGACCCGAGTTTCGAAGGGAAGATATATTATATTATAGCTATCTTTCATCTATTGATTGCCCCGCAATAACTTGTTCCGTTCTATCAATAAAACTGTCGACGATATTGAAACAAAATTTATTACTGTTGAGGAAAACTCAGTCATTCTTTATGAGAAAATTAATTACTTTTCCAATTTAAAGATTAATGTTTTTTTTTATATTCTTAGTTTTTTTATAATGTTTTATTTATTTATGATTTTTACATAAGTAAAATACACTTATTCGGTGTTCTTATTGACTGCACCCCCCAACCATCTCCTTTACATAAAATACAGAGGGTTTGGTTAGAAGTTGCAAAAATAATAGTTCATAAAATAACAGAATAGTAAACATACAGAAAAAGAAATTATAAGATAATTATGATATTAAACATTGTAATGAAGGTAAAACCGAAAATTGTCTACTTAAAAATATGGAAAAATCTAGTAAAGGAAAACTTAAATAATTCAAAGGTATTATTTTGTGGATAAACAATCTCATATATGTTTCAATGGGTCAGAGATTAATAATATCATTGTTGTGTTTAGGATTTAGTACTGTATACATATTGTGATCGTATGAACTAATGTATTTATTTCAAGGTTCTGCATAAAATGGAGTCGAAAAAAATTCGGTTTAAATCGTCACGTGATTCATTTAAGCATAGATGACAATTGCCTTCAGTATTAATTCTGTGTTTTTTATTGTAGTAATTAACTATTTGTTTGGTGGGGGAAAGTCTTAATTGGGCTTAGAAGTCTTATTCTCTCTGTAAATCTGATGCCAGGTATGGCTCAAATGTATTTATACAGAATACATTTTTTTTACAAAACATTGTACTGATAGATGAAGAAACTGAATCGCCAAAAGGCTGTTTAACATCCTGGAAGGGGCGACCAGTGGTTAGCATAACAAACTACTAAAAGGAGTAAAAAATCCTTGGTTATGACGACCTTTCGGAAGGGACGTTACAAAGGGGTCCCGAGCCTATACGATGTCCGATACTCGTTAAAAATCCCTATCATAATTAAACCTGGATATGTAAAATTTATAGCATCGTTCGATTAGCCATAGCAGCATAAAGTGACGTTAAATGAACAAACAACATCCTGGATAACCCTACGCGATTTACAATTGTCACCTCTCCTCACGCAGCCGGTCGTTGTGCGATGTCTCCTGTAAGCTGACCGACATTGCATACCTCAGGGTGGATTATGTTCTGGGGAATATCTAGCTTCGTGGTTTTCCTTGATAGTGCTAACTACCATAATAGACCTTGATTGTCCCACTTACATATTCATATAAATATAAAAAAATATACATAGATATATCCTTACATTAGTAAAATAGGGAAATCTGTTATATAGTACTACGGCAAGATTTTCAAATATTTATGCTCCAGTAGATTCAATATCGATATCGACAAAGACCGACACTGACAGTTAGTATAACTGTCTAAGAATCGATTGCTAACTGGCTCACTATCGATAGGGGACCGTGTGACAGGCTGAGTGATCTCGAACTGATAAAAAAGTGCGGTTGGCGGCCACTATAGATTATTGTCGATCAGTTGCCTTCCGGCCGAACCGCTAGTCTCCCGTCTTCTTGCCACTTCTTTGCCAGTAACTGTCTCTTAGTTGATAGTAACTTCTTGCAGTAGTGGAAGTAACTGCCTGCACCAGAGGAAGGTACGTGAGGGAGGCTTTTTTAAAAAAATATTAATTGAAGATCCCTGAAGGAAAAAAGAAAAAACCGAGCAATCGGAAGTGAAGAAAACTTTCTGCTAGGAAAAGAAAAATACATTTGAATGATGTTTAAAAGGTCCTTGAAGGCTTTTAAAATAATAATAATTAAAAAAATGTTTAATTTGTTAGAGAATGATAATAAAATAAACATAATAAACACGCTGTTAACGATTTATCTCGGGTAACAGATCAATTTCAAATCCGTAGAATCGCCCTTAGCATAATCCTCCCACCTACGCCTTGGTCGATCCTCGGACGTCCACAAGTCTGCACAATGTTTATTAACTTTTCATGACTTGGTTCGTTTCTAGTCCAAAAACTTTACCAGCTCATCTTCATCTTAGCGATGCAATCACTTCAATTCAATGAATATATATATATATATATATATATATATATATATATATATATACGAGCTGACCCGGCCACGCGTTGATTTGAATTTTAAGCTTAAAATTTGAATTTAAAGAAACTATGAATATATTATGGCTAAAAATATATATTTTTAAAGTATAACTATTCATTTAAACTTAATTCAGCGCTAATCGATGCACAATTTTTATTAAATATACCCTTTGCTAATACAAATATATTAGATACACTTGAGGATGCAACATATAATTTTCCACTGGAAAAACATGGATCCAAACCGCAAATGGACATTGTCTGGCCTTGATAGTGATAGCAAAAGTCAAGCTTATATCAAATTGAAGTCTTTTGAACGGTATCATAGGGTCTGATAGTATCATCAGAACACGTGGCTACAGGAAGACTTCTTTAAAGATTCCAGTCAACATTGCTGCTTCAATAACATTCCCGGTGATATTTTTGATGACCAAACGTGTAAGATTTCATAATTGGTGGATTAAAATTACACATCATCACTAATAATGGCCGGCACGTATCACTTAGGGAAATGAAAAATAGTTTACATCCTATTCTCAGACCTACTGAACATGGACACAAAATTTCATAAGAATCGGTCAAGTCGTTTCGGAGGAGTTCTGTAACAAACACTGTGACACGACAATTTTATTTATTATATATATATATATATATATATATATATATATATATATATATATATATATATATATATATATATATATATATATAACTATATACTCATATAGACATTTTTATTTTTCCGATTATTCAATCATACTTTTTTTAAGGAAGCCCTTAGGCCATTATTCTTCTTTAAATGTTATTAGACAGATTTCTTATCCATAAAGAATAGTTGGAGGGATAATAGTTTTTTTGTTAGAGATATATAAGTAGTGTCAAGACCAAAAATAACAAAGTTATCATGGACTTAACAATATCCTATTGTTAACAATATACTTAGCCTTATCATAGTTTATTTCTAATCATAATCACTTTCATCAACGTTAATTTATTTTGCATTATTTTTTATTCATCGTCACATAAGTTTACTAAATTGTTGTTGTGTTATATGTTCATAATGCTGTCAAAGGTTGATTTATCTTTAATTATTCTCAACTATAGACTGTTCTCTTAAAAGATTTACTCATATTATTTACTCTAGATTTATATATAAGTTATGAGATAGATGTTGGTCAGTTTTTTTAGTATTGGGTTACTGAATTTTAAATCCTATTTTCGAGACCGGTTGTGACAGGTAAATTATCGATTCTATTATCAAGAAAGAATCTTTTCTGTAAGAACAGGAGGCCCACTTGAGGCTCGTCCAGCTTCTGTAAGTGGGTACCTGTAATTACGGGAAAAACCTGGCTGTTGAGCATGACCATTGCCAAATAATTTCCCTCTACTGCTGTTGGCTTAGAAACAGTACAGTCTCTACCATGTATTGATATCAAAACCCTTCCTAAGTTATAGTGTTACTCAATTTTTTGTTTTTTTTGTAGAATCGCTATTATAAGAAAGAACGGATTTATCTATGCCTGCCATTTACTTTCTTATAACCTCCTGAACCCAAGGCTCTAGGAGGCTGTAGTGCTGGGTTTTTTTTTTGGGGGGGGGGGTTTATCGTTTAAGATTCAGAGATGTTTACTTTATAATAGAACCACCTCCTCAACTTACAATTGTGTACTGTCACAGATCGTTTTCTCGTTCAGTTATGAATTGTATGGCTACAATCATCACCCATTCTCACATACAAAATAAATACAAACACATGGACACAAAAGCCAGTAGTAAGTCGACTTGACAAGCACTTACAGTTAAGAATACAGTTATCCCATTGTGGTCCACTGTCGTACTGTCACCTTGCGAGATCTCTGCCACAGCAATGGCGGCGATACGACATGCTCTGGATGCCCCATTTTATGTCTCCATCGAAAAGGCACGACTCAGTTACAGTTGCCTCTTAGCCTAAATATGAATCCTTTTGTGTGCAATGTCCTTATTTTCCCACTATTAATAAAATGCAAGAAAAACTATTCTGAAAGACTCAATAAAGCCAACATAATTCACAATAAAGGGAAATGGAATCGAGGGTTTTGTTCTTCAACAAAAATATTTTTTTCTTCAACATAACCGTTTGAATGAACCATTTATTTATTGGCACATTCCATACTTCAGTATACTATGTGCCTTTTAATTACTTATTATTTAATTTCAGAGTGATATAATAAAATATAGGAAAATTAAAATGTGTAAAAAAAAACACATTATTACTTACATTCTGATACAATTATTACTTGCATTCTGATACAATTAACAAAAAATTGCATTTTTTAAAAACTATATCTATTTAAAAAGTATATATTTTAGATATTGTTATATGTTATCAATTTGATGTCAAATTTTTAAAATCAATATCATTAATGTATTCGGGGTCTATTGTATTGTATTTGGCACTCGTCAGTAAAACAATTTTCTTCTTATGAGATGAAACGTCGGCACATAATTATAAGTTAATTACTTATTCAGTGTTCTTTCTGACTGCACCCCCCAACTATCACCTTTATAACAAATTTTCTTCTTAATATTATTGTAATAATCAATTTTGATGCTATCATAAATTACGTGTTTAAGTATTTGTTCTTCTTTGTCTATTGAAAAAGTATCATTGATTATGCGAGATCTGTTAATGATTCGGGATATCCGTGTTAAGTTAAGGCCTGTGTTAGTATATAATTTCTGAATTTTGTTAATTTATAGTTGCTGGTTGTCAGTCATGGAATGAACCTATGTAAACTATTGGAATTAGCCCGCCGTTCGTTCCATCTCAAAATTTTATTACAAACAAATTAGTAATAACATAGTACATACAAAAATTAAAAACAAAAAAAAGTTAGCTGTATTATTTATAACCAATTTATTTTTGTTAGGCATGATATATGATTTGATTGTCAATTTTAATTATCAGGTAAAAAAAAGAAAATAATTTATACTTCTGAGAACTTTGATGAATGTTATGTTAGAAAAAATATAAAATCATGATAAATAAATATATTATTATACTGTATTCCGCTGCTTTTATCCGGAATTTGATTTACCTAACACTACAATCCATAGCAGGTCCTAGATTCATTTCTGTTCAAGTGACTGTTCTAGTATTAGGACAACTATTGTGCAGGGTTCTCATTTGTCCGCAGTCATGCTCAATCATAAGGTTTTTCCCCACTTAACGGTACTCAATTCATAAAGGCTGAGTGAGCCCCATGAGGGTCTGTACACGGCGGTCAACAGATTTCAACGTCAGCAATCTTCTAACTCAACACTGAGTTATCCTGCTTCCGCTCGTTTGGCACACACAATAAACAAAATTAATTTAAAATACTTATTTGATATGATAACTGTTTTATCATTTATGTATCCATTCAAAGCATTTTTGTGTTTCGGATTATTGCAGCACTCTTTCTTTATTTGATCACAATAAACATATCGAAAGTTGCGTTATAGCAGGTAGTACCAACCAGGGTACAATAAAACAAAAACGTGAAACTGTAGTATCATTTTTAATATAATAAATACATTTTCATTTTCTATTATAATGCAATTAGGAAAAAACCACAATGCAAAGCCTTATGTTTCAAATCCAGTAATACACCCACTTACCAGTCGACGTTTCGCCTATTCAGGCATTATCAAGACACAAAAACAAAAAGGGGTTATGTGAATCACATCTGGAAGAAAAAGGTGCAATATATCCCAACGATCAACAGCCCAAATAGGCTCCAAACATGAGACAGCACCCCACCACCAAGACGTTCAACATACATTGTTAGAGTAATGGAGCCTGTTTGGGCTGTTGATCGTTGGGATGTATTGCACCTTTTTCTTCCAGATGTGATACACATAATCCTTTTTTGTTTTTGTGTCTTGATAATGCCTGAATAGGCGAAACGTCGACTGGTAAGTGGGTGTATTACTGGATTTGAAACATAAGGCTTTGCATTGTGGTTTTTTCTCAATTGCATTATAATAAATAATAGTGTTTCTTTATGAGTTTTTGGCTCTAGTTTATTGGTGTTCATTTTCTATTTTTATAGCATAGAATTAGTAATATGGTAACACCAGTAACAACAAAAACATATTTCTGTACCTCAGAGGTAAACTATCGTAACTGACATTTTTCAAACTTTACAGGAGAGCAGTTTTAATGTTAAATTTTCCTTTTTATTGTTGTTCAATGTTTTCAATGATAATTAGAGGTCGTCAAGATCAAGATTAATGATGATCTCTAATTATCATTGATAATCGTGAACAACAATAAAAAGGAAAATTTAACATTAAAACTGCTCTCCTGTAAAGTTTGAAAAATGTCAGTTACCATAGTTTACCACTGAGATACAGATTTTAGTGGAAAAATTTTTTGCGTGCGGTTCTTTCATCCTTTTTGATGATATTCCCTCATTTATTTTCAATAATAATATGATAATTGAACTTTGTTATTCAAAAGTTATTTGTCATCAAAATGTAACTAAAATTTGGAATATATATGAAAAAACAAATGACATCTTACGTAGCATATTCAAGGTTGTGTTTACAAGTTTACAAAATGCATTGCTAATCATATTCTTTTATATTGTATTTGGAACAACATATTAAGCCCTCAAAATTAGGATATTTTTGTGCTCAACCTAATGAAGCTTGCTCATAATTATTCAGAATAGGTTTAAATTTATTAAAAATTCTTTTCGTGTCTTTGAAGAGAAAAATAAACTAAAATCATACTAACGTGAAACCAACGTAATGATGAGGAAATACTTGATTTAGTTAGGTAGATAATTGTCCTGGGTATGGTTAAAATAAATAATGTGCACGGATAATAATTTTCCCGGTGTAAGTAGGATAGACAAAATTATTTAGTTTTATACTTTAACCAGGACCTGTTATCATTCAGGCTGTATATTAAGTCTCCTTGGAAGGCCTCTGCTATAACTAAGAATTTTTGGTATCGGTTGTCGTCTTAACATTTCATTCATTTTCCTTTTAATATTTTCCAAAAATACAAGTTATCATCAGCTTTAATATGGAAATGAGAATGTAATTATGGGAAATGTGGATAATTTGGTAATGATTTAATAAAGAAAATCAATGTTTCAACGAACATAGATCATCTATACTTCGAAATGTTTGTTGAAATTTTTATTTCTAGATGAAATCATTACCGAAGTATACACATTGCCTACAATTGCATTCCATTTTCCAAACTAAAGCTCATGATAACTTGTATTTTTGGAAAATATTAAAAGGGAAATGAATAAAAAGTTTAACTATATTGTAACTCAATTCGAAGCGGCATTTACTGCCTTTAAGAAATCCTAAGACAAACCTACCGGGCTTCGAACACACGATCTCGGATTTAGAATGGTGTTATGCTAACCACTACACCAAAGATAACCCCCCGTTAATGTTGTGTTGTATTTATACACTTAATTGTTATAAAATATACATTAATAAAATAATAAACACTTGCTAGTGTATTTAATTAAAGAATATCTGATCTGGACAAACAAGACTTTGTTCACCTATAAATAATAAATTGTTCAGAAAGTGATTTTTTATTAAATTAAAATCTACATGTATACAGATCAATTATTTTAAATTATTATTTACTATAGCATAATATATATAATATGATTACAAATACATCATGTAAAGGAATTATCCCAAGCTAGCTCACGCATTTAACGGTTGTCATTGATTTATATATTCTCTTTAATTGCTTAATATCCTGTCAAGATTTCTACTGTTTATTTACTTATTATTATTTCTTTTTAAACTGTTTTCTGTCAATTTTTTCACGCTTTTTGATTTTTAACATTTAGCCTTCTGGCCAGATAAATATTATGTTTATTTTATTCTAAAGGGACTTAGTCCCAGAATAAAGTTAATTTTCTATTCTATTCTATCTATACCTGTCAGTTACTTTCAGTAACCAAAGTTGCTTATAACCTACTGAAGACTGCAGGAGATTATTGAGCTGCGTTTTTTTGGGGGGTTTATCGCTGTTTAAAATTCAGAGATGTTTACTTTATAATAGAACCACCTCCTTAAGTTATAGAAGCGTGTACTGTCACAGATTCGTTCTTTTTATTTACGTATTATTATTTTTCTATTATTATGTAGCCTTCTGATCAGATACATATTATGTATTTTTTTTCTGTTCATGTTTGTTATTCTAAAGGGACTTAGTACTTTTCTATTCTATTCTAAACTATTCCGTAATTACTAGTAACTACTTATTAAATACTAACCGACCTCAAGGCATCTAGGTCAGGCGAGAACAATATAATGTCCGTTTTCCTTTTCTTTTTCTAATTCGATATTATTTACATATTGTAATTGATAGCTGAAAGGTGATAGATAGAAAGTAGGACGATACGTTGTTATCAGTAAGCTAGCCAATAAGCCTGTGTTCCTCCACAGCCTTCTCACACAGATTGTCTCTCATTGGGAGGATTATCTTACATTATATATCTATATCTATTGCTTTATTATTATTATCATTAGCGGTTGTTCCGGCATTGCAGAACAATAAACAGGCGATTTCAATTTTCCTTAGAGTTCTTCTTGTCTTGTCCTGCATTTCTTCATACTCTCCCAGAAGGGCTTCTTTCTTTCTTCCATCCACTTTGATCGCTATGGTTTTGATTCCGTTTTACTAGAGTGAATTTCCACTTATTAATATTATTTTCAAACATATCTTTATCCAGAGATGTTTCTCCAGTATCAATTTTTGCTTTAGCTAAATCTTTCTTAACTTTATTTACCAGGGTATGATTTTTCATTAGAAGTCACATAGTCTAACAGAAATTTAGTTGATTTGTTTTTAAGTAACTTTTCGAAGTATCCATAGATCTTAATTGCCTTTTCCTAATATCAATTTCGATGTTTGATATTTTTTCTGTTTCGATAGTTTGCAATATGTACTCATCTTTGCGTTAAAATTTTCCTAATATTCTTTCTCTCTTATTTATTAATTCCTTGTAGCTCTATTTTTTGATTCCATGCAAGTGCTACACTTGCATATGCCACTACTGGTTTAATTATTGTATTGTAGTGTTTAACATTAGTAATTTTTTAAAGATGTTTTTATTGCTTTATTATTTGAAATTTATTAATTACATTACTTAATAAAAGAAAACGCTGTGCTATCACTTCAATTAACGTGTGACATCTATACAGAACAGTTGAAAGGATTATAGCTTTATAAATACTAATTTTTAAATTTCGTGAGAAGTTCTTTAAAAGGCACGAGCTAGGTAATGTCGAAAACGAATATTAGCTAGCCTTTAATTTCGTTTTATCAATTTTATAAACGGTCTTAAATACTTTATCTTCAAAACATGTTCAAACTTATTTCCGTCTGATCACCAGAAACACCAAAGTTTCTGTGACTTATTATATGCTTGGTCCCCCCCACTTAAGGATGCCAACTGTAGACTGTAAACTGTAGAAATAGACTGGGTCCGACAGTCGGATTTGAACCCGCAATCTTCTGCTCAGCAACTCAGCACCCTACGCTCTGATCTACTTCTTTCCCGCAAATTTTTAAAAACCTTAAAGTCTTCCTCTTAAGTCTTTAACACGTATTGTCTAATTGATTGATAGTCTAATAATTGAGTTCATGCAGAAATTTTGCGGACAATAAAACAAATTATTATCCTTTTATATTGTCATAAATTAAAAAGTACTTTAAGCCATCAAGACTGCTTGAGTTACTGCCTTTTTTGTTTATGCCTAAGGCTTTGAACCCTTAGGTCAAGGTTATGGTCTGTTATATATTATAACCGAAAGCCTATGGTCTGTTATATATTATAAAATTCATGCCTGATTAAGAGCCAATTAGACATTTCCCCTGAACAGACATCGATGCTCCGAATTATAGAAGTGATACTCCCATAATTGCTATCAAGATGAAGAGCAACAAGATGAAAACTCTTTGGGAAACAAGACAGCCTGATTCCCATCAAAGGTATTCCGTTGCACGCAGACCCAATTGGTACCTCTTCTCTTCTCAAAGGTTCTCAATGGCTGGCCTTGTACCTCCCCTGCGAAATGGGTAACTAGATCTCATGTTCCTATCTCTTTGTCTTTCCTTTCAGAAAGAGAAAGATCTCAAAGCCTTTTAATTCCAGGCGTCCAGTCTTCTCCAGCTAGGATATGAATATTAATTTCGGCAGTCGAAAAAAAAAGTTCTCCATTACAATTAGGATGTGAGAACGGTAGCGAACATATTCGGACATCTATTTAGCCAGTCACGAGATCCTCTGCTTCTGTCAGTGCTCTTCGTTAGGTTTCAATCAGCATGCTAAATATTACAATTTAGCAGATATTATGTTCCGAATTGAGCGTCACTCCGCTAAAAGGCATATTGCTTTGTAAACTACATATACTTGAATTGTGTACTAATATACGTGCAATTAGGAAAGGTTTTATTTGAATACTTGTTTTTTTTTTTTCAATATTAGATTTCATGTAATGAAAGAATATATACATTAATATTAGTTTACTGATTTATGAAATCTTATAACACAAATAATACACTACAGCTCAGTGAATAAAGGCCTAGGGTTAGATTCCGGCTGTGAAAAATTTACTATGCAATTGGTTAATAGCCATCGATTGAACCTGCGTGGTCTGATGACCATCCCGAATAACTCTTGGTTTCTACAAAGTGGGGGGACCCTTAATTGGGGGGGGGACTGGCACTTGAATGTAATATCGTCCAAATCTTTTCCTTGCACAACCGATGTTATAGAAACAAATACAGTCTCTGCCATGTACTAAAAACCTTCGTAGGTCGTTTTAGTAGTTGAACATGTTTTATATATACATATATATATATATATATATATATATATATATAAATAAATAAATAAATATATATAAAACACACACTATGAAGACTACAGGGATATCGTAACACGCACATACCGCAAGTGACGTCACAGAAGGTCCGGTTCTCACGGTTCCTTGGTACGCTATTCTCAATGTCAGCATAGCTTCCTCCCTCACAGCATCGATGTATATGTATATATACATGTGTATATAGCAATAAAATAATAGAAAATACCTTAATATCTTAGACATTTTTTTGAGATTCAATAAAATCTAAAAGACGGTATAGAAACTTATTATCATAATAATCACTTGGTAAAAAAACAAAACAATTGTATCCTCTATTTACTTATTTACTGTTTACTATTTATATATACGCACTGTTATTTTCTATTTCTCTACCCAAAATAATAATCTTTACCTTGCCGATCGTCTAAAATTTTCAATACATTCTTTAATTATCTAATTAATTATTTGCTATAACATTCCTAGGTTATTTTAGAAAATTTTCGTAATGCTTCGTATGCCATGCTAAAACAATTAGATAGTAAAATCAATAATACCCGTTTGAGTATAATATATTTTAAGCCTTATCTGGACCAAGTAATAAATTTGACTACTTGTTATATTTATACTGAGAGAGTCGTCTCTTTCTGAATATTAAAAAAAAAATTATTTGATTTTATTATATTTTTAAGTATTTAGACAGAGATGATTCCCGGTTTTATAGAATACCAGCTGGGTTACCCGGCTTCGCCAGGGAGATGATATGAGTTTGTGTGGTAGTTGGAATAAAATAATAAACTTTAAAATATACGAGATACAATTTCTAACTATAATACTTAGTTATAGTTATCATATGATGACATTTGGTATCATTCATAAATAATAAATTAGCTTATGTGTTGTTGGTTTTTGCCTCTATAATTATGAAAATAATAATTTAAAATGAATTTTCAAGACGGCGGAGCTGGCCGTGGAGAGAGGACAGTCCATAGAGAGCTGGTGATTGGCTCATACAAAGAGGACGATCGACCAATCCCGGGAGAGGACTACCTCAAGCTCAGCTCGCGTTAGTATCGAGCAATCTTATTGGTCACTAACAAAGCACTTTAGAACCAAATCGCTCATTGGTCACCGCTTTCTGCAATCGTCCAATCCAAGCAATGGAAAATATTTCTTGATATTAAGATATACAAAATCCAATAAAGTGTATCAATAAAAGCACTTCACTAACGCATCTCACGTTGCACTTCACAGGTTTTTGTTTGTCATATATTATGGCTTGATGTGAAATACTAACTTTATGTTGTGAGCATGTATTGTTTGTTTGGTTTGGTTAACATTTTGATTTCTTAATAAGTTTTTAGAATTATTTCTTTTTGTTTATAGATCTTCAATTTTTTTGGAAGGATAGTATTTTTGAAAAGGTACAACTCCTTTTATCTCACACATCAAGAGAAAGTTTTAGTTTAATTTCAATAATTTTAATAATTCCAGTGATAAAGAATTATACAGTTGAATTAAAATTTATTCGTTACACTTAGTGCAGTGACATGAGTTGTAGCAATTTAAATTTTGATCGTGGATTAGTTTGTTAAATTTTATTTTTCAATTCTCTGATGTATCTTTGTCTTCATATTTTGTCATTTCATAACAGAGAAGAGTAATTCATAAGGGTTTTCCGGTTTCAAATCCGTATGTGGCAGATGAATTGTTTAATCCCTCAGCCCCCCCCCCCGTATGGACCATGTGGGATCTACAGACCCTCTGTGGCTCACCCTGCCTCTATAAAGAGAACCCTTAATTGGACATTAATCCGTGCACAACCGTAACTGAACCCATGGGTTTTAGTAGTACAGGGATTTTTAAATTTGTTTAGTAGGTCAATAGTAAGACTAATTCCAATCTTTAATTGGGTCGAAAACAACTAGAGTGTTTTATGACTAAGCGATTTGTGACAAAACAAATAAATAAATTTGTATACGAATAATGCTTGTATGAGGATCAAAAGCGGTTGACTCCGAAATTTCAAAAATTGACTTTTTCACTAGTCTACTTAAGTAACTTTATGCTCCTCAAACTGAAATGAAATCAGTTCTGAACTGGATTAAAACCAAAATTAATAAGTCGATAAGGTATCGTGTTAGACAAAATTACTGGATTAAATTAGCGAAAAATATGAAATAATCGATTTTATAAATTTTGGAAATAGCCTCTTTTATTCCCGAACGCTCCTTCACTTCTATAGTGTAATCTTATAACAATTAAGATATTCAATTTTCAGAATTTAAAAAAAAATCCCTTAGTCCTAAAAAAAAGGTTTCCGAGGCATGATAAATTTATAATCCTGCAGTATTGTGAAGGCACTGTATTAAAAAAACCAACAAGTCAATTAAAAAATGAAATGTCAGTTTTTGAAATTTCGGAATCATTTTTGATCCCAAACTCCTTATATAATAAATTAATAAAACTAGGTGTCTTCTTTTTTTTTTTTTTTTTAAATTTAATTTATTGATATTTACAACTATAATAATATTACAATAAGTAAATCTACTATATGTACATTACGACTTGAAAAACACTTGTGGAGAAACTACCCATCGGTAGCACTCCAAAAAGTTCTATAGTAGATGATCTCGAGGCCATCTTCTTTTCAGACGCCTCGGAGGGTTATCAGGAATAGTATGGGAAGCAAGTTGAGAGACTAGCGGATTCAAGTGTGTATGGAGCTTGTCATGGAAGGATAGTTATCTAGTTTGGGCCAAATCAGTAACATAGGGGATATTAAGATCATGATGGATGAGTTTGTTTGTGACATAGTAAGGAGCATTGAGGATTTTACGAAGGATTTTGGATTGCAAGAATTGGATACGAGATGAATTGGATGGTTTAGTAGAGCCCCAAAGCTCAACTCCGTATGTCCAAATAGGCCTCATAACTGTCATGTAAATGAGTGGGTGTCTTCTTAAATCTGAAATTTCATATGAACGAAGTATTAAAAATGTGGATGGCTATCGATAGTCACAAAGCATTGTCGGTCAAACATCCCTATTTGTGACTACAGGACACGTATCACGTAACGGTTATAAGACATACGCTAGCTAGAAATGAATGCAAGTTATCCTAGTATAGAACAGCTGTTACTTTATCGAGGCTAGTTAATGAAGACAGCTGATATATTCCACCTTACTAACAGTCGCGATAGATTAGCAATCATTAACGAACCGTTCAAGATATTTATAGAGCCCCGTTGAACCCGAGCTAGGTAATAGTCGATCGCTGTGGGAACATCGATCCTCGACATCGATAATCGGCCTATTCATGCAAATCTTGTCGCGTACCTTTCCTTTACATCTTCTATGGCTTGGATCTGCTGAATAAAATATACTTCTTAGCCGGGTAAACATCCAACAAAAATATCCTATATATACTTTTTAAAAAAACTGTACCACTACAAACCGTCAATGGATCAACGAGTTTTGTACATTTATTTATTTAAACACCCTTCCTTGCCTTACGGCAACAGGGGTTTTGGCAATGTTAATTACCACACAATAATTGTATTGCCTATAACCTTTTCAATCTAATGTTATATTTGTCCACAATACCTCTTACTGTTCATTTCCACGGGCTCTTCTTCTAAGATTGAAGAGTGTTGTTCCCACTTCCGCTTTCCACTCGTACACAAACTCTTTAAAGTACAGGTAATTGTCTCGGGTCTGAGGGAATTCATCCTCGGAGATGACATAGATCCCGGTTCACCCCCAGCAATTTGGATCTTAGCGACTCAAAGGCTAGACATGTTCTGTGTCAGATATTATTAGATAGTTCCCTATCCTAATACTGAGCTAAAAGTTAGGACTAGTATCGTCTGATTAACTTTAACAGCAAAAAGTTACATGAATAAAAAAATATTCTTGTCCATGAAGGACATGCTGAGACTCTTCGACTCTACCAGAGACCCGATGGCATTACCCGGACAAGGTTAATTCGCGATGGATGAAGAAGAAGAGTTCGTTCGCCCGGAGCTAAGCCGTTACTTTAAGACAATGCTACAGCTTCCGAACCAGGAAAAAATCTCGACTGATTGTTCTCCAGTTCTCTGTCCTTTCTTATGTCCTCGTCTTTTATCTTAATAAATATTTTGTGGCAAGAAAATGAGTGGCATAACGGAATGCGAAAATTGCCTCTTGTTCTTCAGAGATGACTCGCCAATCTTTCACTTGACACCGAAATCAACACCGTCTCATTAACCATATCGAAGGCTATCTAAGAGATTGAAAGCTGATAAGAAAAATTCTTCTGTTAGCAATATGTCTGAATTTTTATCTTACGATGCTGTTCTTTCATGTAACTCACCTACAACATAAAATTTCTGACGTGGACAACATGTGTAAGTTTTTTGTTATTGTCTTTCAATGTTCTCGTACGTAATGAAGTTAACACATTGCAGATAATTCACAGTCTCTATGAGATCGTTCTCAGATAAAATCATTTAAATAGTTTCTTTACTAAACGTAACTATTAGTTTTTTATATGTTCTGAATTGTTATATAATTTATAAGAAAACAGTGGCTTAGAGTACCATCAAAATAACAAATAATAAAAATAAATTATAAATAGTACATTGACGTAAGTCAACAAGATCTTAATTGAAGTAATGTCCAATGAACATTCTTCCCCGTGTATACATCGCAAAAATTGCCAGAATACGGGGATATAGGATCGGTGAAGTGGACGGATTTGTCTGGCTTGGATACGAGCCCTGGTAGCTCAGTGGTTTAGAGCACTGCACTAGAGATGCTGACGACCCGGGTTCGAATCCCGGTCAGGGCAAATCTTTTCTCTTCGAAATAAAAATTATCACCATCAAAATAATTAATTAAAATAATTGATTTTAGTAGTTTGAATACATTTTGTGTTTTACTCGCAGATATTAATTTTATTCCCACACACTTCGGGGGGGGGGGTTATTTTTCCTGTACCACTACAACCCTGAAGAATCAGAGTTTTAGTACACAGTAGAGACTATTCTGTTTCCGGGACAATGGTTTATTGACAATATGGTTGATTGGTCCGAAATGACTCTCAACCGATTAGGGAAAAGCCGCTTTATAAAGGCTGTTTCAGACTGAAGAGGATCGGTAGATCCGACAATATTCGATTCATTGCTGTTTATAGACCAAATCATTTATTTGCCACAGCTGGATTGGAACCCGGAACCTTTTGATTAGCAATTCAGCGTTGTAATCACTCAGCTACTCCGCTCAAAAATTTATTGTATTTTATAAATATATATTATATATTTTATAAATGGTATGACCACTTTATAATTCATACATATTATAAAACAAAGTCCACAGCCGCGTCTGGCCGCGGTATACTCAACAACTACTGCACTGATTTTCAGGCGATTTTCACCAATAGATAGAGTGATTCACCAGGAAGGTTTGGGTACATTATAATTTAATATTATAATTAATTAATTTCTATATTATAAAGTATATTAGCTGAGATGGGAAGAAAGAAAATCAAGACTCCCAAAGAAGCCTGACCAATGATATTCACGTGGTCCTTGGTGGCCGCTACGCGATAAAAAAAAAATACATCACACAGGCAAATTATGTATGCATAATATGCTTTATTACCCGAGCAAAGTTGGGCTGGGTCGCTAGTTAAATTGTAAAGTGGTGATGCTATAAGTTACAAGTACCGAATATACTTACTTATAAGCACTCTATTCCAATCCTAATTTGGTAACAAGTTACAAACTTTTTTAGGAAACTTTTAACCAAGTTGTAATATAATAATCCAACATAACATTAGATTAGATTAGATATCAACCGCCTTATCATAGGAATGCTATTTATTGCTTGATTAAGATCATTACCTTTGCAGAACAAGTTAACGTTTCAAAGCGTATCCCTTTTGATGAATCACATTACATCGCTAAAGCCATTGCCGATGAAAGCAAGCGATGCAATTAGAAACTTAATTGAGCCTAGATAGGCAGTTAAGGGTCTTTTTTATTGTTGGGCATTGCGTTGCACCACCCTACTCGCATAACGGTACTCTAAATCTTCTTTATTGCAATGTCCTAAGAGATAATATAGTAGCATATATCGACATGATATTTAATGTTTCCATAAAATATAATTGTTATTATAATGTCTAGGTAATTGAAAAGGGTGTGTTGGGTTCAGCTGAACTACGAACGTATTATTTAAGTCAATGACCTCTACGAGAAGTCGAAAACGTAGGTGGGAGGATAATATGCTCGGGCTTGTAAATTTAGGTTTAGGTGGATTCAGTGTAGGAGATGATTGGCAACCTGGGTGGTATCAGCTAGATAAGGTTATAAACATCGTTTATACTGTAAATTAGTATTTTTAAATTTAAATATAAATCTTCAGGATTTTTATAATTTATAAATTGTTTTCTATCATTGTTTTGATAATTATTCCCAAGGTGTCGAGTCACAACAAGTTTTAACATTTCATTTTTTCCCTTTTAATATTTTCAAAAAATACAAGTTATCATGAGCTTTAGTATGGAAAATAAAATGTAATTATGGGAAATGTGTACACTTCAGTAATCGTCTCATCTAGAAATGAACTTTTCAACAAACATTTCTCATCTAAAATTCGAAATGTTAGTCTAAACTTTTATTTCTTTATGAAAAACCATCTACAAAATGTTTCCCTATTTTAATAAAAAAAATCCAGACTATGCCCCAAACACAAGCTAATCCTTTATAAAACAGTAATCCGCTCAGTGCTGACCTATGCCTCACCTGTCTGGAGTTCAACCTGCGCTACAAATTATAGAAAGTTTGAAAGGGTACAAAACCTATGCATGAGAATTATTAATAATTATCCCCGCTACACGAAAATATCGACTATGCTCAGAGATCTTGAACTTCCCACGGTAAAACAATATGTTCCAGCTCAAACAAAAGCATACTTCGAAAAACTCCAGCTTCCGAAAACCCATTAATCCGAGAAATCGGTAACTGTGATAAACATTCACTACGACGGTACACGCACAAAAGAACAAAACATATACTTCTCACTTAACAAATCACTATTCGTAGGTATCATAATCCAGTTATCTGTATTTATTTTATAGTTATTTTTAATTGTGTATTTATTTTCTATTTAATTATTATTGTTATTATATTTACTTACTTTATTTAGTATTATTTTTATGTATTTTAAATTAGAATTACTATTATGGTTCATTTTTCTTTTTTTTTAAGTGGGTTTTTTCTACATTTTTCCTGCTATTGTAAAATTTACTTATAAAAGACAACTCTAATTAATTAAAATCACTGTTGTTTAAACATGTAAAGAAAGTCCGGAACATGTGTTTACACTTATTGCTGCTTGTATACGTAAAACTGTAAATAAAGGTTTTTTTTTTTTTCTTTTTTCTTTATGAAGTGATTACCGAAATCTACTCATTATTAATAATTACATTCTCTTTTACGTACTAAAATTTATGGAAATTGAACTTCGTGAAATGTTAAAAATGAAACGAATAAACAGTTAAACCTTGTTGTAGCTCAACTCGAAGCGACAATCTAAGGAACATATACTTTTTTTCTTTTTATTCTTATAGTAAATAAATTTTGTTTTATAACTGCTAAGTTCAGTAGCAGTAATGGCTCAGGTCCTAAGCAGTTAAAATTTATTTATGATTTCCACTTGCTTAGGATTTTATCTCATTTCTTTTCGACTGTTTTTTTTTCTATTCGGCAAGACTCAATGTGTCTTCAATTTTCTTCGTTGGAGTATCAATAATATATTCAATAATATATCAATAATCAATCAATCAATAATATATCAAGGATCAATAATATATTCTTTATATTTATATTTTTTATAGTGGGGTAAAGGATTTTGTATAAGGGAGATGGTTAGCTCGGTGTTTGGCCTGCTCAGTTGCTATACTGAAGGTTATAATCCAGGTTATAATCCATATAGTTCCGGATAACCTACTTGGGCTCAGTACATGGTAGAGACTGTACTGTTTCATGGACGACGGTTCTCCAGTAAGGGGAAGGTCATTTGTCCTAGACCACGCTCAACTGCTAGATGTTACCGCTTATTTTGGGTACCCCATCTTTATAACATTTTACAGAGGCTGGGTGAACCCCAAGAGGGTCCTAGATCCATCTTCTGTTGCAAACAGACTAAATAAAAATCTTGCCTGCAGCGGGATTTGAACCAGCTCCACCACTGAGCCATCCACTCCCCTTTAATGTCACTTAATCATGACGCCCGAACCAAAATCAGCCTATGCTTCACTCCTGCGTAGCCTAATGCTGCCTACTGAAACAAACACCTCCACAGTCCGGATACACAATATATTAAGGAGTAAATATAGCTTGTTATGAATACATAAATTTTATGTGCTTTTAATAAATAGTCTTGTGATCTGCGGAGGTGTGGAGAGGTCCTGGTCAGTGCCCTCTTCTTTAATAGTATATACATATCTATATATGTGTATACGTACATCTATTGTGTATGTGTGTGGATCTAAATGTATATTATTATTTTCCTGATTAAGTTGATGATTCCTAAGTTGATGAAATATTGCCAAGTATTTTCTTTTCCGTTATTTTTGAAACTTAAGGCTTTTCAATCGGGATTTTTTTCCACTTCTGACCTAATAATGGTTTAATATATCTATGAAAATATTTAAAGAAATGACTATACACGAAGATAATGAAGAATAGCAGAGAAGATAAGTCGAAGGTGAGAAGCCAAACCTCGACCTGGATATGTGAGAGATAGCGGTTGTCTGTATCTCTGTCTTAGTGTGTTAGTGTTAATATGTGTCTGTGCTATCTTCTCATGTTAGTTAATTTGCATAGCCTACTTCAATTAACTAACACCACGCTAGTAATTGTATATTCATATCTCCAGGCTCATAGTCTAGTAATTGTTAGCCTGGCCTGGTTTGCATATACGAAGAACATTTAATATTTCACCTGCAATTATTCTAGTCTAATTAATTACAATAATTACAATTAATTAATTATATCGAAATTTAAATGTATTTATTTAAATTTACAAATGTGTTATAATAACTCAACGATTAAATATAATGAATGATACATATTGGCATGATATAAAGGTTAGAGGTATATCATCATCATCATTCTGTAGGAAATTACTCCAACAGCAAATTCATCTTATTCAAATTCTTAGACGCCTCGGAGAATTATCGGATATTTAAGAGGTAGGACTATTGGACTTGAGTTGGGATAAAGTTTATCATGAAAGGATTGGTATCGGATTTTGGCCAATTGAACAATTGAAAACTTAAAGCATTTGTCTAGTAAGTGTTGAAGCAGTCTCAAACGGCGTGTAAAAAAAAACCTGTAATCACTACGATGCGTGAACGAGTCTGGGGTTCAGTACATAGTAGAGACTGTACTGTTTCATGGACGACGGTTCTGCAAGGAGATGACTTGTCCTAGATCACTCTCTACCGCCATATTTTCCCCCTTATTTTGGGTACCCAATTTTTATAATATTTTATAGAGGCTGGGTGAGCCCCAGGAGGATCCTAGAAACGGCATATAGTTGAAATTAGAATATTATACGGATAAATAAGAACAATTTTTAGTCTCAAATTGTTCCTCTAATGATAAAAATTTAGAGGGACAACGAGTAGCAATAAATTTTGGAGCTTTAGCCAGTTTGTCTTCGATTCATATCACAACACAGATTTTTTTAAAATGTATGGATGATCGACTGTATTACAGGTTTAACGCGAATATTTAAGGCTAACCGTTATGTTGGCAATATATTTACATATCAGTTGTGAATCTAATGCTATAAATTGTGCTAATGCAGGAAAAGTGGTCGGAAAAGTGGGTGCGAGGGTCAAAATGTATTGTTATAATTGCTACTATTGTTCCAACAGTCCGAGAACCGGCTATAATTTCACCCTAAGCTATACTTTCTGTAAAGTGGGAAATAGCCTATGTTTAAGGAAATGATATGTTTCGCGGGAGCGGTCCTTGGATAAGGTCCTTAAGGATACTTTACCTTTATAATGTTATTTACAACTTACTTTGGCTTTATATTGTTATTTAGAAGTATATCACAACAGTACGACTTAATATTGTCCCTTAATCTTTTATTGTATATTACTATCACATCAGTGTTGATATCGGTAAGATCGATAAGGTATTAGTAACGGTTTTTTTTAAAGATGTATAATAAACTAAAAATATATTTATATAAAACTTTGAAGAATAGAGCTAAAGATAGATTCGTATAATATATTAATAATAATAAAAATAAATGGATTGCAAATATATGAATACTAATGAATCATATGTAATTAATTATTACATTGATCATTTAGATAAAAAATTTATATAAGCTACCTCTTTTCTTTCTGATCTTCTCAAAAGTAATTGCTTGAAATAAAGATGAACTTGGGACATTTTATTTTTTTGACAATTTTAAATTTTACAATTTAAAATGAAAAGAGATTTTGGTAATTTAATATTTAAAAATTAAAATAGCTGACCAATAGTTATAAAAAAAATATTAATATTTTATAATATGATATAATGAAGATTTTTTATAGTTTGTAAAATGGCGGGGTTGGTCCGTCGTTAGTTTCTTGTTATAAAATTAAAGCTGTAGAATTTAACTTATAGTTTATTTTTTTAAATTAACCAACAAATTTTGTAGGGAACTAAATATTTTTTCGTATTGACCGCTTTGGATCACTTAACAACTTAATTTTCCTTTCTTCTGCTGGAGTTTTCTGTCTCTTATCTATTCCTTCATGAGTTCACCAGTCCACGTTTCTTTTGATCCTCTGACTCTTCTTCTACCAGCCTTATCTGGTCTTCATTTTGAAACGCTTCCAGATTTTTCACAATTTCACTTCCTTCCAGCATGTGAGACTCTGTTATGTTCAACTTTTCAAAATCTTTCTTTACTTCATTGGTCCATAGAAAGTCAATCTTTATTCATTCTGCATAAAAGTACGAAGAATTTCAGCCTCCTCTTCCGCACAGTACCAGAGATTCTTTCCATTTTCTGGTAGATTTCTTTGTTACTTTGCAGTTTCCATCCATCTTAAGTTTGAACTGCACGATTAATTATACTTAGAATTCTTATTTCCAGAAAATCAGGTTCTTGATATTATAGTTCATCGAGAGGCATTCCGTTTTTACGGCTGTAATAAAAATTCGTATAATTAATGGTTATTAATAAATAAAACATGCATAATGAAGTAATGCTGAATAGTTGAGATATGAATGAGACTTGTATTGACCTGACCCAGCCATTGAGAACTATACGATTGCCTCACCTTGGCACTCGACTGACAGTCACGACTGAGAGAGCGATGTTGTAATGAGCCATAGTCCTTAGGATTGTCACAGTCGCTATGTCCTTGACCGGAAGGATTATCGGTCCTGACTATCAGTCTTAGGGTTGGGTATCAATAAGCTAGGAAGTGACAGCATGAAGGATAAAGAAGGATTGTGGCGTAACTAGACGGAAGGAGAAGGAATTGCGAATGATAGGAAGCCAACGAATAAGTAATTAATTAAATATTAATTATTATATGTAATACAATTAAGGGATGGTTTAATGGTTTTGATGTTGATATTGGACGATCTTAAGCATAATATCACGAAATAGAACTGTGCTCAAGTCTTGGGCTTAGTCCATGGTAGAGACTATACTATTTAGTAGAGTAGCGGTTGTACATGGTGGTAATTTGTCCGAGATCGCCTTAAACCACCAAGTCCTCCCCCTATTTTGGTTATACAGTTGATAGAGGTTGGGTGAGCCCCAGGAGGGTGCCAGATCCCAAAGGACTCACCTCCAGTTGTTAAAAGATTAAATAAAACTTGCCTATGTCGGATTGGAATCCGGGTCCTATAACAACAAATGAGTATGTCTAGTGGTTAGCATAACAAACTGCTAAGCCCAAGATAGCGGAATTGGTTCCGAGCCTATACGATGTCAGGTACTCGTTAAAAATCCCTATCCTAATTAAGTTTGGATAGGCGAAAGTTAGAGCTCCCACTGTAGTCCGATTTGCCATAGCAGCATAAAGTGACGTTAAATAAACCAACAAAATTTAAATATCCTAAAATATCTTGAAGAAACATCTAAAGTTAATTTGGAAATTCCAAGGAATTTTTGTTGGTTTCCTTTTTACGAATATCAATTGAATACTTTATTGTTTTTATTTCAATTTTCTGGCGGTGGCGTTGTGGTCTGCTACGGTTAGTAGTCGACTCAGGGACTCCGGAATGTTTTTTCAAGAAAATATTTTCTTCATTCAAGAATGTCTCAAATAATCCTTGGTACTAAACTGATGAATGCAAGCATGTAATTACTAGATGTTATTGGGATATACTAATCTCTTATATGATGATATCAAGTAACTTTTTTTAATAAATATTTAATAAAAATCTGTAAAATCGCTCCTGCAAACGAAGAAACTGGAGAAGATATGTAGATGAAGCCGCGGCCTAGTTAGCAGGTACAGCTCTACTTGTTGGATGCCCTAGTAACTCAAGTTAACGGCCCCCCCTCACATACTGGCTCCTGGGTCCTGGGTCCTTTCCACTAAATATCTGTTATAATGTATTGTGTAACATTTAACAATTAAGATAATAATAATAGAGTAATATCGTCTAAATAAGTTGTGGGTTTTCATTAATTCAAACATAATTATAATTATTTAAGTTCCCAATTAATTTCAAAAGACATAAATACACGACTATTATAAGACCTATTAGGACTTACTGTGAGCTTTGGGGCTCCACTAAGCCATCCAATTCCTCTCGTATTCAATCCTTACAATAAAAAATCCTTTGTAAAATCCTGGATGCTCTTTTGTTACGAACAAAGTCCACCCATAATGGCCTTAATGTCCCATTACTTGCTGATTTGGCCACAACTGGATATCAATCCTTTCATGACTAATTCATACACATCTTCAATTTCTGATATCCTCCGAGGCTTTTGAAAAGAAGATGGCCTCGGGACCTTCTAAGTTGAGTTTTTTATTCGAGTACTAGCATAGGGCAGTTTCTCTACTTGTCTTTATCTCTTATCATTATATATCTTTCATTATATTTACTTGATGTATTATTATTATACAGTTGTAAATTTCAATGGATTTAAAAAGAGTATTGAGTTTTTTTTTTCTTTAACGCCGCTTCGACTGCTGAGGCCATTAGCGACGACTGCTCTTCTTAAAGTTCTTCGATTAAGTTTGTGTGCTTTAAGTACATCAGAGTTCTCTGTAGTTTGTTATTTCTGAACGGTTGACACGTATCAATATAAAAATTTGTTTTTTACATATGATGCTTCTTGCATTCAAATAGTGGTTTACCGTAATCCTCACAGCTTTGGCAGGTTGGTTGATACAGGCCTAAAAGTAGATTCCTTTGGCGTTAGGCCATTTGGAGGGATCCAAGCAATATTTTAATATTGTATTTGATGAAGGTGGTTTACCGGAAGTCTTGAGATTAAGTCGGTGCTAAAGGAAAAATGATTGTTCAAAATTCATGTATTCTAACCCTAAGCCATTGAGATCATTTCTAAAGTCCGATACATTAATTCTAAGTACTGCATCGTTGATGAAAGCCATATTTCTTCTTATCCTTCAACTGTCTTCCTTGCATACATCCGTCCATTGAGATCCGGCTAAGAGAATTAAATCTGACAGGACAATCAACATGAAGGATCGTAAATGTAAGATTTTTTCCCATCCGGACGTTTTACTGCCACGGAGGAATAAGATATGCGATAGTTTACAACTCGCCATAAGGAAGAACGTTATTATAGTCCAGCTATTATTTCATATTAAAGAAGAAGGACTCGGAAGGATTAGAAGAGATGTTATCCTGTAGCGGGGTGGGCGAGTGTCCTCAACTGATCTTGCAGGTAATTAATGATCCTGGAGGACTCGGGATAATGAGTGTTTGCTATTCCTTCTGCGCTCCTCGGCAGGATATTGTGTCATCGCCATTCCACTTCTTCAGCTCAGAGCAGCAGAGTTTATTTATGGAAGGAACTCCTTTCCCTGACCTTATTATTGACTTTAAGAAGCGCTATTAGCGTCTCTAGCTAATTTAGAATAATATTTATTTTTTTGAGCGAAATGATGATTATCATAAGTTATATAGGTAATATAGTTGTCAAGGGAGATTAAAATACAACTTGCTGTTTATTGCTTTTGGGCTACATTTCAAATAAATTCAATTATATATGATTTCATCGTTTATGAGAAACGAACGCATATAAACTAAAAATAGAAAATAAAATATAAAATAGGAATTAATAAATAAACCTTAATTTCTTTTTATTCTCTATTTGAATAACGCAACAAAAGAACAACGATATTCGAAAAGTTGGCATTTTTTAGTAAAGCCTTCATTAGCGATAGTTTTGGTTGAAGATTTTAAATTCAGAACGACATATCTCATATTCCATTTCCAAGGTGGTTTTTTTTTCAATAAAGTCATATTTTAAGTTGAAGTTTTGAGTCAAATTTTGAGTTGAAATATTTGAACTTGATACCAATCAATGCCATCGTTACAATAGGAATCCTTTGCTTTATCAAAACCAAAATTTTTATTATTTTTAACTCATATGGTTTAATTTTGATAAGAATTGGATCTTTCAAATACCTCTATTGAAATATTAGGTTTTTTGATTTATGGTGTTACTTTTTTGAAGGAGCGTTAAAATTAATTTTTTTTTTTAAAGAGAGGTCATTGTAAGAATTAATACAAAACCAACAAATATAATTTTTAAAAATAGCATTTGATAATGGATTTCCAACGGTTTAAAGTGTTTAGTACTATCCGTTATAGCCCATTAAATATATACATTCTCAACAATGGAAAAGTCATGCATATTTTACTGTGTTAAGAAAAAGGAAAGAAACATCATTTTCTGAAGTGTGCAGTTGCATAATGTCCTCCTACAGAGTCTAATAACTCCTCGAGGAACCTCAACAGTTTTGTCAATTCTTCATAAAAAAAAACAAAGGGTAATACTTCACCAATGTCTTAAAATACAATAAATGTCTCAATAACAAAATTATCTTCTGTCGATCCAAAGAGGAAAGTAAGCAGTCATCCAAACAGATTAACATTTCCATTAATTAATAAAAATAAGCAAAAACCCAAAAAGAGATTAATTATAAATTAAACTGAAATAGGAAAATGCCAAAAAGGAAATTCTTAAGGCTCAAGAAAAAAAAAAAAAAAAAGTAATGCACATCTTACATCATTTGTCCAAACAGTTTTCTTATCAGCCAGATTTGTCCCCATTTATAAGGGCTGGGTGAGCCCCAGGAGGGTCCAAGACCCCATATGATCCCCCATGATATTCCCCCGTCCGCTAATAGACTAAATAAAAGTCCTGCAGCGCGATTTGAACAAGGATTTTCGGCATGGAAACTCAGTGCCGCTACCCCATATATATATATACTTAGCCCACATATACATACTTAGGCTCATTTTATTTCGCAAATGAATACATAAATATTATTATATGTAATTCTCATTAGGGAAAGTTGCTCATTCCGTTAATCCTAAAACGGACACAAAAAAGTAGCAGACACAAAAGAAAAAACTGGCACTATTCCAACATCTGGAACCAGTTCAAAATTGAAAGTGAAGTAATCGCACTTTTTATTCCCATTTCACTAGTTCAGTTATTTTTAGTTAAAATAAATTATGCATTTAAAATTATTAATGGATATTTTTCAATTACAAGCATTTATTAAAATATTTTCTATCCCTTGCAAGACCACTCTTATGTGCTACGTAGACTTAGGTTTAGTAAATTTACAAATCCATCTATTTTATGTATATAAATTTAATTACTCCCAAGGGATCCACTATATATTATTATTTTCTTTTTTCAGGTAATTTATCATTAATACATGGTCTTCCATTAGGTGAGGCTATGTATTGATCTGTAATAGATAGAAATATTTGTACAATCGAATGATTAAGCCCTAATATTTGATGAATGTTGAAGGAACATTCAAGGAGAAAAATTATTTCTCACTAAGCGCGATTGATACTTGTAAACTAATGATAGCATTTCAGTTTTATTTCTCTTTAGGATTGTTTTATATTTTCGAAAATCTAAAAAAATAATCTATCACTCGCTTCCATCGACGTTATTGTATTTAATCTCATTGTTAACTCGTTATATTTGGATATAGTTTTCATAACATGGCTTATTTTTTTTTTACCGAACTTTTTTACGACATGTTAAGACATTGATTACTTAACGCTTACTGTTAACTTGACGTTCAGTTGAAAAAATGACGGCGTAGAACAGTTGACTGAGCATAACAAAAACAAGTGATGTCATGAATTTTTTGTATACATAAAAACTTTAAAGTAAGCAAAAAATATTGAAAATATATATATTTTTTTTTTTTTAGAATTAGAATCCTTTTTTGATAAGTGTTGATTTAATATTATATCTTGATTGCGTTGATTCTTCCTTGTGCTTTCTCCAATATTCCAAGATTAAAATGTTTCTGGTAACTTTAGATATCTTTCGGAATATTTAATTCTCATTGTTTAACAACTTTCTAAAATCTACAATATTTTCTAATTTAATATACACTCAGAAATATTTAATTCATTTATATAGAGTTGAACTATTCATATAAGTTCTTCAGATATTCTTAGTAAATAACCATAAAATCTCATTCTCCATTTTTTTTTAGAACCTCTACGATGTTCAATTTTCTTTTAAAGGGTTTGATTTTAAACCAATTGCAGTTCATTACTTTAAATTTTGAATACAATTTTCCTTTCTTTCTAGTGTTCCTGTTTTTATTTTAATCAGTGCTTATAATGCACTTAAATACTTCTGGTTTTATTACTGTTCTCAAATGTCGGAATTTCGAATGCTCCCATAGTTATTTTCTTTTAATATCACCAGAAATCGAAATCCCACAGAAAGTTCTAGAAAATATTATATAAAATTTAATGAACCTGGCGAATATTTTTACAGTTAATCTATATGTTTATATACATACCTTAGCAATAGTTCGGTATTACATAAGTTATGTAGAAAGAAAAGTATTGTTTTTAAGAAGCTCGAAGGAGCTAGGTAACTAATTGGACACGGTTTAGTTTCGCTACAAGGTCAGCTTGGACTAACACCTCTTTTCTTTTCATTCTCCTTCTGTTTTACCTCCATTACACCTTTCCTGTCATAATTACAGGACATAAGAAAAGAATCAATAAGGTTTACATAATATCTTAAAGGAAATGATACGTGAATTTTTACTCTAACTAGAAGCAATCTTAATTTTACATATTTTTTAAGGAAGTTTACAGGACCACTAGAAAGTAATGTCATAATTCCCAGTTATATGCACATATTACAAACATACTTTCCTGGCTCATGAACCCATCCGATAACTATAGCCAATCATTTTAGGAATTGAATGTTGAAGAAATAAATTGGCAATTTCCTTAACGTGTAAAGTTAGAGAGAAGGGACTGTTATAGTGGTCCGTTAGATTTAATAGTATTTTTATTTTTTTATTTTAAGACCCAATTAAGCATTAATAAGCCATTTCCTTGACCTAACAAGCGATTCTAATTGCCGCGGACGACTACCCCTGCTATATCTAATGGTTCTTGATAATTCGATATTAATAAACTGCATTACATGTACATCGAATGTGGGTCACTTGGATATTATTCCAATCTGGCACTTTTGGGTACACTCGAACCTTACATTTGGTACCGCTGTGGGAACTGGGCCAGGGAAGAAAGCAAGTCGGGTCAGATATAACTGACGGCAAGTTTCGCTTTTACTGGAGGATCTTGTGTGGGAAGGCGCTGCGTATTTCCGACGTATTTACATTTTCATTTAAAAAGTTTTAATTTTAACTTTTTTAAAATCATTAAACAGTCTCTACAATGTCCTAAAACATGGGTTGTACTCAACAGGTTTTTCACTTATTAATTCAAGTAAGTAAACAAACCTTTTCCAGTCAAACATTTTTTCTTTATTTAAATAGGTTTCAACATTCTTCAGTCATTTTCATTTAATATCTCTTATAAGTCCCTTTTTTTATTTAACTTAAATATATTTTTTAAATACTTATAAAGTTGCACATTACTAATCTTTTAGTAAAATAAGCATAACTTATTTATTATGTGCCGACGTTTCGGCCTACAATGTAGGCCATCTTCAGGGCGAATAGAACACGCACAGCTTGGGGAGCTCAGAATCAAGTCACAATCAGAATCAAGTTAATCTTTTAGTAGATTGTCAAATAACTTAAAATTTTTCTTATAATACTAGAGTTTACAATGTACTCCATGGTCATTATTAACATGGAATTCATAAATGTGCAAATTTATAAGTATTTAAAAAATATTTAAATTAAATAAAAAAGGGGACTTATAAGAGATATTAAATGAAAATGACTGAAGAATGTTGAAACGTATTTAAATAAAGAAAAAATGTTTGACTTACTTGAATGAATGACTCAAATTACTCCAGTAACATAAACAAGAGGATTAAAATAAAAAAACTTATTATTGATTAACATAATAAAAATCAAACGTAACTGAGCCGTAATGTATTTGTTATAACAAGGCTTAGAGAGCCCGAAGGTTCGATACCGATACTAAATAATAAACATAATATATATATATATATATATATATATATATATATATATATATATATATATATATATATATATCTGGCCAGAAGGCTACAATATAATACAAATCAGGGAGTAATTAAAAGGGACAAAAACATAATAAAAATAAAAATAGAAATGAAATAACTAAAAAGTACAAAACTTTAAAGGATTTTAACTAATTGTCGAACATAAATATATTAATATCAAGAATTACTACATAAAATAAAGGAATGGGGTAGGATCCGATAAAGTCTTTACATAATGGGGGGGGGGAGATGAGGGATGATACGAGAAGTTTGCGGGTAGGTTGTGTAAGGAAATGCCGAGATCGATGGAATAACTTCAGAGAACTAATTGACCGTCGGGATGTTTGGGTGACGTGGGGTTTTCAGGAAAGGTTTTGGTCCAAAGTAATGTATTAAACAATAGTTTAATATATTTACAAGGATGTCACTTGTTTTATATATATATATATAGCCTTGGTAGCTCAGTGGTTAGAGCACCGCGCTAGAAACGCGGGCGACCCGGGTTCGAATCCCGGCCAAGACATAATCTTTTCTCTTCAAAATTAAAAAAAAATAATATTTAAATAATTAAAAAAGAACCATAAATAAAATATATATATATATATATATATATATATATATATATATAAAACAAGTGACATCCTTGTAAATATATACCCTATATAATGAGAAATAAACTCGTTATGTATGAAAACCCTTGGTTATGCCGACCTTCGGAAGGGACATTAAACTGGGATCCTGAGCCTGTACGATGTCAGGTACTCGTTAAAATGCTGCTCTCAATGTAGCATCGTCCGATTAGTCATAGATACTATATCCAATGATTCGATCGGGTAAAAAAAAAATAAATGACGCAGGACTTTTTTTTTAAATGCTCTTTGCAAACATCACATTAATTCAACTCGAAGAAAAAAATATATAAATGCCTAATAAATAAGCTTCGACTATTCCATATTTATTTATTACACGCCATCTTCAGCCGTTTAAAAATAAATGTTGTAAAATATATAAAAGATGAACTTACGAGGATTTCTTTATCATATTGGGGAGCGATTTCTGTCTAACCACTGATCCTGTAGATATATTCAGCAATAAGAATAGTAGGGAAAAAATCCTGTTAAGTCGGATTCCGTTAGGGTACTCTTCTTCGCCAGGCCCAACGGTCGTTTTCAACTTGAATGATTGATCTTAGTTTCTGTGACACGTAGCATATTTACTTTTTCAATAATAACTATTGTAAATAATAATAAGATTCAATATTAACTATATAAATAGAACTGTATAATAATATAATGAGAAATAAACTCGTTTCAATGAGTTATGAAAAACCTGCTATATTGGCTTTACTGCCCAAGCTATGATCTCAGGGAAAAGTCAGATCCTTTGACCTGAATATAATTAAATACTAAAATGGGATGCCACCCTGAGATCGTTATACTTAATATATAGTAATTTTATGTTATTAATAAATAAGAGACTTATATAGTCTTCTCCAAAGGTTAACGTGGTTGATTGACCAGGAGTTGTTTATTAAATAAGAATAATTATAGAAGAACATTATATTTTATTTGTGCTGATCATGGTTACAGATTTATATATCTTAAAAACAACTTACAATGAATACGGGAAGCTATAGGTGACTTATGATACTTGGGGGCTTCATTCTCCATCCTCCTCCTTACGTCTTGACTTGGCTGCTGCGTACCGACAACTCCCCCCTCTCTTCAAAGTAAAGTCATGAACCCTAAGGACCATTTTACTCTACCTGGCCTAGGCCCCTTATTGTCACCTATAGCAAACCCTTGGTTATGCCGACCTTCGGAAGGGACGTTAAACTGGGATCCCGAGCCTGTACGATGTCAGGTACTCGTTAAAATGCTGCTCTCAATGTAGCATCGTCCGATTAGTCATAGCAGCATAAAGTGACGTTAAATCAATCAACATTTCAGGATATAGTATTATAAGGAAATTCGGTTCCGATCTAAACATACGATGGATGAATGTAAGAAAACAAAGAGGTATATGGATTGGAAGTGAGGTTAGCGACCTTGCGGTAAACAGATCCTCCTTGGACTGAGGGAGAGAGGGGAGGGGTTACCGCTTCCGCTAACCTACATCCGGACTTTCTGCTCCAGTACTTACCTCAGTGGTACTTTCTCCCTTTAAGGGAATTAAGAGCATCCATTAGGTCGAAACACTATCACTACTGCCCATCTGTCTCAATAAGATCTTCCAGATTCTGGAGCAGAGTCCTGGGTAATGTCGATCAAGAACGAGAGGAATGTAGGTTTAGAGAGCCAGTTCAGTAGTAGAGGAGCCCTCAATAGTATCAGCGAAGAGAAAGAGCATCTGATCGATTCGAAGAGGTTGAGTCTCTGAAGGGAAGTAGCATTCGTCGAATGCCGTTCTGGAAGAGCGAGCGTTAAAGTCTCCAGCTATCCGCCATTATTTTGGCCAAGTGTTTCCTGTCATTAATGGCGTGGTCTTACCAATCGAATTGAAGATTTTTACTTGAGCATAGTCACTTTTTACATAAATTGCCACTTAGTTGTCTGTACTCTGCTTTTCAATACTTATTCCATTTTTAGCCATGATCTTTGTCATGGAAAGAATGAATTGGGGTATTAAGGTCATTATGGATTACTTTGTTCGTAATTGCATTGAGGATTTTACGGAAGATTTTGGACTGTAAGGATTGAATTAGAAAGGAATTCGATGGCTAAGTGGAGCCTTAAAACTCTACTCCATAAGTCCAAATAGGTCTTTGTCCTTTTGTCTAGTAAATATTGAATTAGCCTGAAATGATGAGCTGTTTCAGTTTAGTGGAAAAATGAATTCATTTTAAAAGTCGGTTGCAAAATCAATATATAATGAATTACTTAACATTTATCAAAGTATTACTGATATCACCTGTGGGGTAGTGAATCGTATAACAACAGCCTGGCAGGTGGCCTTAGGATTTTTAATGGGAATAAAATACTTATGTTATGTCGGCCTTCGGAAGGTACGTAAAATGGGTTCTGGAGCATGTTATGTGTCCCATACTTGTTAAAGACTCCTATCTTAATTAAACACGGATAGACAAACTTTAGGACTCCCACTGTGACGTCCGATTAGCCATAGCAGCCTAAAGTGGTGTCATATTAACAAACAAACAATTCAAAAATCACATCCTAAACATTCAAAGTTCACAAAGCACTTATTATTTATGCACAATTCTTTATTTTTTTTATGTGGTTGCGTTTGGACGGAACTTTGTAAGCAGAGATTGATAGCGTCGGTATTGAGCCTTCGGTTTCGCTAAGCCTTATTGTTATTAATTCTTCATTTTTTTTACTTCTTAATAAGATATAATTCTTTATAATATTAATTACTAAAAAATGTTACAAAAAAAAAATTTTTCATAATCGTGATAATGTTGAGACTAGATTTCTTGTAGTCTTCCAATGTCCAGCATTATTTGATCTTGTATCTAGCTGGTGGTATTAAGCAATGTTTTTCTTTTATATTGTCGACAATGCTGTTTTTTTGCGATTTCCGTGAACATCTGGTATCTTTAAGAAACGGCAGATATCTCGGATTACCTGACTGAACCCCCAAGTGCGCCTTGGCCAATGCGTTAAGAAACCAAGACAAAGAGGACTTTTGCAGAAATTATCCGATACCAAAACTGGAATCGGCCTTTCCAGAGACAATATTTCATAAGAGATATAGCTTTTTGTCAATAGCTCAACGTACATTATTCAAAGGAAGATATATAGGGAGGATAAAAAGGGCAATATGGACTGAATAATTCAAAAGGACGAAGGATATTTCTGTGCAGAGTCCTCCTTCCTGTCCTTGCTGAGTCCTAGGATCGCTTCTTTAGCTTCGTATTGTGTACTTTTTTCTATAAGGTAATTTTAAGCTCCCACAGCGATATTAGAAATTTCAAATATTTATTCGAATAAAAAATATTCAATTTCAATGTTCTTTATATTTCATACTTAATCAATTTTTTTTAAATTTCCTTGAATTTACAATTATTTAAAACAAAGTGTATGTGATGTGGGAAAGACATGAGTTCCTTTTGCCTACATTATACACTAACATTATGTGTGCGTGTGTGTGTATATATATACATATATATATATTTTTTTTATTTATAAATGTGCCTATATATCATATAGTTCTTCTTTTATTGATATAACATCTTATAGGAGTTGCCTAGATTCAGCAACTAATTTTCCTTTACTCTTTTGTTGATCGCGATCAATTAAATTATAAATATTTTTAAAAATTGACAAATCGCAAAGCCACTGCTCCTCACTTCTTCTGTTCCGTTACACGTAATATAGCACTGTTATAGAATTTAGATGGAAAAAATGGAATGCATTTATCTAAGAATAAAACAAGTTACATCTATTTTTATTACTATTATTTCAATTTTAGGATGGTAATTTGAATACAGTGAAATGAGAGAGAATGAGCTAAAATATTTAGTAATATTTAGTAATAAAGAACAACGTTATTTTTTCAACACAAAATTCTCAGTTTCTCAAAACAATGCTAAGTGGATACTCATATATATTTTAAATATTAGTTTATGGATTGGAGATTACATTAAAAATTGATTATTTAGTTATTAATTTACTATATTTATATTCGACTTATAAAAATTGACGTGGTGCCATTCTATACTTGTCAAATGAAATCCTTTTAAAGAGTGTAAATACTGCCTTTAAAAAAGAAAGTCTTAGTGTTTCGTTAATATTTTAATTAATGAATATTTGGCTATTTATTTACAAAGGGATTACTTTTTTTAAATTTATTTATTTTTTTATTAGACGAATCTGGCAGGATGGACCACGGGAATATCAGTTAATAATCTCCTTCACACTCTCCGCCTTCCTTCTACTCCAATACTCTCTCATCTTCCTGGACTGTTCCTCTCGCTCTTCCTTAGTCCGTTTTCTCCCTCGTCTCTCCTTCCTTCCTGCAAGAACCCCACCTTCTTTTAGTTTTTTTTTCCGAAAAGCTCTCTATCCAAGCAGTCCATATCCTTGATTGATTTTTTAGCCTATCGAGCTCCACTTTTATTTGTTTCACGTATCCAGCTATATAGTTTAAGACTTAGTCGAAAATGTTTTTGTTCCGCCTCTTTATTGTTAATTCTGACCATGTGGCCGTAGAATCTCAGTCTCCTGGTCCTCATGACTGTTTCAAGATCTCCCAAATTTCTGTATATTTCTTATCTTATATAAAGAATTACTTTATTATATAAGCTGTTATTTTTGGAAGTGGTGTAAGTTCTTTTTTCATGTATATTTAAGGGAATGCATTTGAATTAATTTTAAAATAAAAAACACCTAGCACTTAATAATATTTTTAACACTATAAAACTTTTAAATTTTATTATTATATAACATTCATAAAATTATTTGAAATGACAAACTTTTTTTTTAGATCCGAATGGGCCCATCCCACTTCAATCATTTTGCTTGCTTTCATTGGTTATTATTTCCCTCATATACAAGAAAATATATCCTTCGTCCTGTTAAGATTCAAGTGTAATAAGTACTATTATATTTACTTGCTGCGTTCTTTGTTGTTGTTTTAGTTTAATGTAATTATTATTATTAATTTTATTACATCCAATTCAATCGTATTCAACAGTAACCGAAACCCCATTACTCGAAGCCATTACGTTCCTCCATTCATCTTGGCACGTCTGTTATTGCCGTGAAAGTTCCGATCAGGCAGCATCGTACGTCAGTTCATTCCGGATCGGAAAACGTAAACGGATCGAATTAAACGTCGATCTAATCATTAGGTGCCGCAGATCGAAGTCGTGGGGAAAAGGCTAGAAGTACGATCCTCTTCTTCGGGGTGGATCTGGGTCATGCGGCCGTCCAGATGAATAGGGTATCCGAGGGCAGCGGACAGTTCTGTCTAACGGATCTAGATGTATGTTTATGCTGGCACTTCTTTATCTGCCATTTCTTGTTGTGTGTCCCCGATCAACGGGAGTATCTATATCGCGAGAAAAGAAATAAGATGAAACTCTTCGAGTTGAATAGAATCTAGGACAGTGAAGACATTTAATAATCGCTCTTCGAAGAAATAATATTTTATTCAGATATGTTTACCTGAATAGATTTTATAAGTATTTTCTCTTGTAAAATTCTTGACAAATGGAAAAGCTATATCTGCAAGGACAGTACTAATGGACTTACGAAGGAAGTCGAGAACGACCGGATGTTACGTCATTCCCTCCAGGAGTAGCGTAATAATGCTCTTCTTTGGCAATGGAACTCAGCTGATAGCAAATCAAACGGAAAGTAACATTTACGAGTATTTTGTACAATTTCTGTTTACAAATTTCGTCCAAGGACTACGGACCATATCAAAAGGTTAAAGATCACAATATGCATCCTCCCACCTACGTCATGGTCTACCTCGGGAATGTTTATCATTTAGCTCAGACCTTATTAAGTTTATGAAAAATCCGTAAAACTAGTTATATCATCTCTCATTTGACTCCAAAACGGTTTGCGGCAGTCAGTGGAACTTTCGTGATAAAATGGCATGGATAAAGACAAGTAGAGAAACTACCCAGTGTTAGTACTCAAATAACAAATTCAACTTCACTCGAAGGTCCTGAGGTCATCTTCTTTTCAGACGCCTCGGAGGATCATCAGGAATTGAAGAGTTTGCCTGGTTTGAAACTAGTGGGTTTGAGTGGGATAAAGTTTGTCATGAAAAGATTGATATCGGGTTCTGGCAAAATCAGCTACAAATGGGACATTGAGATTATAATAGATTACTTTATTCATAACAAAGTAAAGAGCATGAAGGATTTTGGATTGTAAGGATTGGATACGAGAGGAATTGGATGGCTTAGTGGAGTCCAAAAGCTCTATTCCGTAAGTCCAAACAGGTCTTAATAATCAAGTATATGAGTCGCACCAGCTGTTCTTTCAGTCTAAAGTTCAAATCCATCTTTGAGCCATCCGCCTTTTTGATTGTTTAACCGTCCTATTGTTTCTCTATCTTCAAAATAATCCATGGATATAAAGCTGTCACCGTGTAAACGATCCTTAACTTAAGCCGTTAATCCTCGGGGCTATCAATGCATTGGGTCCTGTAAGGAGAACTGCATCGGTAGCTGATCCCGGTAAGGATCGCAGCAGCCAAAGGACTCTCGAGAAAGAATTGTCCTGTCCTGAGAGGAAGGAGTTAATATCCGGCCTCCTGATGGTAATGTCCTTGGATCCTGGGAATACTTAACTGATTAGCAGTTCCTTTAGCGAAGGCTACGGGAAGTGCTACTTCTTTCGAAGGAGTGTCTTGACGATCTCCCCAGTGACTCGTTGAAGTGGAACAGCTGGAGTATTTGGAGTTATGACTATTTCCATCATTCCACTTTCTGTTCCATTCTTTTCAATAATACAAGTTATCGAGTATGGAAATGTATGATTTTGGTAGTCATTTCATTAAGAAATAAAAGTTTCAACGAACATATATGATATATATTTGTTGAAACTTTTATTTCTGTCTGAAATGATTATCGAAGTTATACACATTTCCCATAATTACATTCTATTTTCCATACTGAGTAGAGACTGTACTGTTTCTTAAACAACGGATGTGCAAAATGCTGATTTGACTGAGATCGTGCATGACCGCTAGATTTCCTCCCAGTTATTAGCATCCATTTTATAAAGGCCGGGTGGCTGTTATGGTTAGTGCAAAATATTCCATACCAACAAAGTCCATCTTTTTCTTCAATAACAATTCTGCATAAATATTTTATAAATGTAAAATTAAATTATTCAGACTTTTTGTATACAAACTGATAACTTCGCAAAATAAGACAATAGTAATTGTTACGTGCACTCCTCACAAGAATAAGTTTAGACTGATTTAAATATTATAGTTCTATTCATTTTATGTTGAGTTTTCGTATCGAAAATTTATTGTCAAAATATTTTACAATATCAACATTTATAAATTTATTGCGCTGCAATAATGTGAGAAATATGAAAAGTTGTTGATATTTATCACCAGTGAGATCTCTGTTGTTGCATACTAACAACATGCAAATTGAGGAGAAATATCTGATGTAGAATTTATGGAAATTCAAGGTCTGTTCAAGGTAACAATTCCAATCTGTTTAAAATTAAGATTAACTTCATCAACTTTGTTTAGACTTGACGATAAACAAACTAAACAAAAATAGGATAAGATATATGTCACTTTCATACTTTTAAATTATGCAATATATCTAATTTAACAACCGTTAAACTAAGGTTGCTGAAAAAAATTATGAATTTTAATTTTATATTTATCAAGCTGATGCGCTTGCATTGTGTTTGTAAAAGACAATAATTCTGAGCCTCTTAGGATAAAATACGATTAATGTAACCGAAAGTTTGTTGTTTGTTCATTTAACGTCACTTTATGCTGCTATGGCTACTCGGACGATGCTACAGTGGGAGCTCTAAATTTTGCCTATCCAGGTTTAATTAGGATAGGGATTTTTAACGAGTGCTGACATCGTACAGGCTCGGGACCTCCGATTAACGTCCCTTCCGAAGGACGGCGTAACTAAGGATTTTTTACTCCCTTAAAAAAATCCCAGGGCCACCTGCCGAGCTACGAACCCGCGGTCTTAGTATGTAGAGTGCTGTTGAAGTCCCGGGTTCAAATCCAGCTGTGGGAGATACATTATTTAATCTGTCAAAAGACATGGATGGACTCTGTGGGATTTACAGACCTCACTAAGCCTCAGGAAAATTGGTACCCTTGATTGTACCCTTGGACAAATCACCATGTACCAACTGTAGTCCTAGAATCAATTCATTCTCTACCATGTTCTGAACCAAAAACTTGCGTTGCGTTGTAAATAAGCCTTAAAAAGGTGCTTATTAAGTGATACGACCGAAGTCTCATATCATATTATTGAATTTTATTTGTAAGATAAGTTTATGGGAACAGGTTTGATATAAATATTTCAGTAAACGGTAGACCTCGTAAAAAGTAAAATCTTCGTTTTATTGCATATTTCATGGGTTTTGTCAGTGTTTTATTGTCATTATTAAAAAGTTTTACCTGTTTAAAAAGAGTTTACCCTCTATTTAGCTTAATTTCTGGCAATTAAATTCAGTAAATTTCTCATCCTAGAAAGGGTTTATTGAAGCAGATTATGTAGAGTATCTCGGCTTCAATTAAGTCACAACAGAAAATTAAACGGATGGAGAACATCCTCCATGAAATAAAAACAATGAGGCAGAGGTCCTTTGTTTATTGATGGGGAAGGAAGAGTGACGAAGGACTAAACAGAAGAAAGAGAACTAACAAAATGGTAGCCCTAGGAGAAACTTAAGGGCCTGAATCGAGGAATGGTTGAAGGAAACTGGCATGACGGAAGAAGATAGCAGATACGTAGATGACTAATAAAGGTTTCTAAAAGTATTTTTTAAAAATTGGGTAACTAACAAAAAAGAAAATTTGGCGACCAGGAAGAAATAATTACGGACAAAATAATAAGTTTCATTTCAATTCATTTTATGACGGTATGGTTAATCGACGATGCTATAGCGGAAGTCCTCAATTTTGCTTATCCAGGTTAGGAATCTTTAATGAGTAACTGGCATGGAACAGGCTCACTACTCCAATTTACGTCTCCTCCGAAGGACGGCATAACTAATGATATTTTACTGCTTTTAAAAAACTCTAGACCAATCATATACATGTACAAACATATACATGACTATTATAAGAGCCATTGGGACTTACGGAGTAAAACTTTGGGGCTTCACTAAACCATCCTCTCGTATCCAGTCCTTACAACCCAAAATCCTTCGAATAATCCTGAAAGCTCCTAACTTGGTTACGAATAAAGTCATCCATTGATAACTTAATGTCCCATTAGTTACTGATTCGGCCCGAACCCGATATCAGTCCTTTCATATTCTGATAGTTAGGCTATGAGGCTGTAAAGAAGACGTGACCTTTTTTCTTGAATGTGTAATTCGAATACTACCTGTGGGTAGTTTCTCGACTTAATATTTTCACTCATGATGAAAACTGATGCTGAACTTGACGATGTTAATATCTTCTAAAGATATTAAGTCGTGATCTCTCAAGTTAGGGCTTGGCATTATAATTGCCTATGTTACTAAAGCTTTTGAACAAGATGTGAAAGATTGATAATTACCTTGCGAGAGAACAGTGAACGGTGAACGATGAACTGTGCCAAAAGATGTCATGCTTTTAAGTTATCGTATTAACTATAATAAAATTATCTCAATTAATTAAATATTGTGGTATATTATATGTTATATAATTATCATTTGTCAATATAATATTAAGCCTTCCACATAATGTTTATTTAGTTAATAACTATTTAATTTTTTACGGTAAAGAATTATTCACTGTTGCAGCAGAATCGAAGATATATCAACCAAATATTGATTGAATTCAAAATTTAATGAAATCTCTTACTCATAATTTATTTTTAGTAAGCTCATCAAACAATAAACACCATTAGTATACAAAAGGTAATTCAATAATAAAATAAATATTTCATTAAAAAAAAGAATACATTCTTATATAAATAATTAACTATTATAAACATAGAGTCATCTTGAAAGTATAATTAAAATAACTTAGATTAAATTACTCGGTGAAAGATTCAAACGTTTCACTCCATTCGAAAATTTTCATATCAAATCTAATTTCTTTCACATCAAGTCGAAACATTTTCCTTCATTTTAGTATATAAATATTCAATTATTTTTTTAATTATGGAATTTTAAGCATTAAAACATTTTTATTATTATTATAGGCGTTCCAACATGGGTTGCCTCAACCTGTCAGAGGAGAGCTCGTTCCATCCAATCCCCTTCCTGGACACCTCTATCGGCCAAATCCTCTTGGATTCCCTCCATCCACTTGCTTCTGGGCCGTCCGCGACCTCTCCTCCCTGGTGGAACCCAATCCAACTCTGTTCGGCCAACATTCAAACGCCATTCTCTTCACATGCCCATCTTAGGCGGCGTGTCCCGATCCTTTCATTTGTCGATATATCCACATCCATCCTCTTCCGAATTTCTCTATGCAATTCTATGCAGCCTTGTGACACGGAGACACCTCCGGAAATCCATTTCAAACCCCTGCACCTTTGAGTACAGGCGGGAACTCATAGTTCTGGGTTCCGAAGAATAAGTCAGTATAGATTCGACAATGGTTGTGAAAATACATAAAATTATAATAAACACAAATTAAAATACAAGTTAAAACCGTGTACTTTCGAGCGATAATAAAACTTAGAGAAGTTAATCAAAACGACTTAGCTCGTGGGAACAAAGTGTTCCTGCTTGCAATGCGAAAAATCTAATTTGAAAGTAAATTAAAAAGTATTTACACGAGAATCCAGGTTATAATCGAAAGTGATTCTATTATGTTAAATATATTCTTCATTTAAAGCCTAACATTAAGGCAGAATAAGTTAGTTATGCTCTGACAATCATAAAAAGTTATTAAACACAATCTCAACCATTTACATCACTGCATGACAATATTGCTCATGTTTTTAATCTTGGATATGATCGTGGTAAACAGGAATATTCATGGTTTTGTTGGAAATAAAAGTGGCCTATATTAGTTTTACCATACAACAAATATATGCCTAGATAGACACCTTATCTACTTACTAATGAACCTGCTTCACATAAAAGATAGTAATGGTTATAATAATTTGCGGCCCCGCTAAATAGTTTAGATTTCGCTCAGAGGGAGTTAACTCGAAGTTGTTTGTTGAAGTTGCACTGAGGGAAGCAGAATATTGTCTTCCTCGTAGACTTTGACTCGCAGAAAAATATTTATAACTTAACTGATCAACCACGGCTTAAGACTAAGCAAAAATTAGTTTCTCGATACTTCGCTAGGCAAACTAGACAAAACATTACTTTTAACAGAATTAACAGGATTATTTAACAGAAGTGTTTTTATATTTTCTGGAAGGATACGGAGATTCTTGTTACAGACCTCGAATGCTTCGTCACGTAGTCACGTAGCGGCTGGGCTAGCGGACTTAGGCAACTGCGCACGGCTTTTAAGATGAAGTTGTAAACATTTGAAGAGTAAGTTCTTTAACCTCACATTTTATTTACTTTGCTGGTTTGTTCATTTAACGTCCACTTTATGCTGCTATGGCTAATCGGACGATGCTACAGTCGGAGCCCTTAATTTTGCCTATCCAGGTATAATTAGGATTGGGATCTTGACGGGTCCTGACACCGCACAGTTTCATGACTGCCACTTTACGTCCGCCCCGAAGGAATAAAATCTTTTACTTCCTTAACAAAACCTGCCAGGCTGTGAACTCTTGATCATGGACATAGCAGATCGTTATGCAAACCGCAACACCACAGGTGACCCTATTTACTGTTTTGTCAAATGTTTACACAGTATTTTTGTTATCATATCTACAGCTCCGGTTTTATGTGTTTAAGTCGAATTTTCAACAAAATGTGTATTAGCCACTCATCTAATACGAGAATGACTCGTATTCAGCTTCCCCAAGTATTAGAAACCCATTTTGGAGAAATTCGACTTAAACACTTACTAACCGGAGCTGTAGATATTATAACAGAAGAAAATACTGTGTAAACATTTTATAATAGTTTTATTTATAATTTTATAAACAGGGTCACCTGTGGTGTTGCGGTTTGCATAACTACCTGCTACTATGCCTATGATCAAGAATTCAAGTAAAATGGCAGTCCTGGATCTGTCATCTCGCTTCATTTTACTTATTCGGTCTCCTTTCAGAAAATAAAAACACGCCTGTTAAATAATCTCTTGTAAACTATATCAAATCAAACCCTTCCTTTTTTGATTCAAGATGAAAGGATACCTTAGAGAATGTTTCTATTATATAAAAAAGGGTTTAGTGCATTAATATTTTATTGGGGACGGCAACGGAAGAAATTACCTTCTAGTTGTACACGAATAACAAACTCAACTTAGAAGGTCACGAGGCCATCTTCTTTTCAGGCGCCTTGGAGGATTATCGAGAGATGAAGGTGAAGCAAGTTTTGAAATTATTGAGTTTGAGTGGGAATAAAGTATGTCATGAAAGGACTGGTATCGTACTTAAGTATGTAAATGGACATTAATATGTTTTGTTCGACAAAACCCGTAAACCTTTCTTTTTTCTTATTGTATATATTTCTAGCTATTGATAAAATAGTAAATGATTATTTAATAACCTGAAGCATTTTTTTAATATATCCAATTTTTTTAAAAATTGAATGTAAAATTCCAAACTTAATTAATTCTATCGATAGAATGCAACAATATATTGGTTTAAACGGGAGGTTTTGATGTATAGGGATTGATAATATGTAATATGTAAGTTAATATGTTACTTTCAGCAAAACCTCTTCTTCTAGCTCTGTGTAGAACAGTAAATGTCACTTGAATACTTACTGTGAATGTTACTGAGAACGAGTGACTATAAATAATGTTTTATTTACTCAATATAATGATGATGATGAATATACGATGAACTCATTCCAGACTATTATATCGGCTCGGACGTAAATGCCTAATATAATCTTCATAGGGGCGGATGAACTTAAATGTCAGTTTCCCAGAGCTGTCAGAACTATCTTGCATCCATTCGTCCCGCGATATCCGATACTTCGGCGAGCCATCCTCATCCCTCCGGAGAGATGAGGGATATCCCTCCTGACGTCCTTCGGGTGTAATTAATACCCTCCCATTATGAAAATCATCTCGGCATCTCCTCAGAAGATCACGTACGAGCGCCGACTCGGAGAGAGAGAGATTGAAAACTGGTTTCTAGTTCGTTTTGTTCTCGCTGTGGTTTCCTTTTCATTTTTGTAGCGGGCGTGAAGGAAATAAAATGGAGAGAGGTTTGGGCGGGTATTTTAGGCTTTATTAGTGAGACATCCATCACTAAATAATTACACGGCTTCCTCCTTAGCTCTTTTATTGCTCCCCAAGATCCTCCTACTCACGATTCCATAAGAGATTACAATAGGCGGTGACTTAATAAAACTGGCGAATTTTAGCCCGTAGAGTCGTTCATCAAGGGTTAGTGCAATCCCAATGAACCGGAAAATGAAATTAATTAAGATATTTATCGAAGGAGCAATAGATCTCGCGTTATTTGTTCCATTTGTAGAGATTTTATTGCCGCGAACGTCACGTAGCTACAATACAATCATTTTGGCCAGAGCCGAAATCGAATGCCACAGCTTATAGTATTATTATACGTTTAAAAGCTATTAACTTTTAAAAATGCCCTCAAAAAGATGGAAATTAACAAGATATACGGGTTCACCTAAGGTCTAGTGATCACCGCAACAACCTGATATATCCGTGATCGCAAATTCTCAGCCTGACAGGTGGCCCTATGTTTTTAAGATATGTTAAGATAGTTAAAAATGCTTGGTTATTTCGTCCTTCGGAAGGAGCGTAAAATCGCTGTCCAAAACCTGTGAAGTGTCAGACACTGGTTAACCATCTGTGTCTTAATTATATTAGTGAAATTGGTAAAATTTTAGGCTCCCAATGTAGTATCGTCCGATTAGACAAAGCAGCATTAAGTCACATTAAATAAAGTTTATTGTTTTCTTTTGGGTCATACCTTGTCAGTTTTAAGATACATTAAAAAGATAGTTGTAAATAAGAATAAAATCTTGGGTGGTTACATGTTGATGAATTTTGACGACTGTGTAGCAGTACTATGCGCGCCCCCCCTCCCCTGTAATAACGAGATAGTCAACATGGTGACGTTTCCTACATCAAGCTCAACCGCCCAGATTTTTCTCCTCATTAAGGGTACCAACTTTATAGAGGCTGGGTTAGTCTTATAATTAAGTAAATTATCTGCTGTATAATAACAAATATGGTATATAATAATATCCTACTAATATTATAAATGCGAAAGTTTGTATGTTTGTCTCTCTTTCACGCAAAAACTACTGAACGGATTTGGATGAAACTTTACAGTCATATAGGGGTTATACATCAGAATAACGCATAGGCCTACAGCAAGGGTTGATTTCGGGGGAGCACGGGGGCACATGCCCCCCCCCAGACAGTTTTTTACTGTGGAGGATCCATTACAGTACATAATTAAAGGCAAATCACATGATAATAGTTGTTAAAATAACAGAAAAAACACGAGTGAAACTATTGTTTTGATATCCTACTAGTATTATAAAAGCGAATTTTTGTATGTATGTTTGTTACTCATTCACGCAAAAAGTACTGAAAGAATTTGGATGAAACTTTATAGGATATACATCATAATAGCTCAGAGGCTACAGTCAGGCAGATTTAGGGGGGCACGGGGTCACGTGCCCCCCAGACAGTTTTTTGTGTTCTGTGGAGAATCCATTGTCGTACATAATTAAACGCAAATCAGTAAGTTAGCATCTTGAAATTTGCAGATAGGTTCTTTTTATAATTTAAGAAAGAAATTTGGATAATTCCACCCCCAAGGGTTTCCCCCTTAATATAATAGGGGTTCAAAGTTTGTATGGAATCCGTCAGTTTTGAAGTTAAACATCTGAAATTTTGGATGTGCGCGTAACTAACTATAATTTAAAAAAATTAAATTATTTACTTAAAATAATCTGTCACGAAACTTTATGTGGAAGAGCGAGCGAAGCCACGGGCAAAAGCGAGTATTATATAAATACAATTTAATAATATATAAATACAATTTAATAATATATAAATACAATTTAATAATATTGTGCTCGCTGACGTAGATGAAGGAATCATATCGCAAGTTATGTCTGTTGTGGAGCAAAGGTTAAGGCCGTTCATTGATCGACCCGTCCCAGGAATAAAATAAATCGATTCACCATTGATGGTAATAGTCCCTTCGATTTATTTAATCGATTCCATAACTTACTCCAGACCCTGTTATTACTGTCTATTATCCAAGCATTTTATTAATGCAATTGTCCTCCTTTTATGTTCTTTTTATAGCTTACTATCAATGTAGCTATTATATTATGGTAGAGAAATAAATAATTATGCTGGAAAAAAAAAACCTTGGTAAATGTTTCTTGAAGGCAGTTATGAATGAATTTTAATCATTCTGGTTTACAGCTTTCAATGGAAAAATCCATTTTGATTATTTTCGTTCTTTAATTTCATAACTTTAAATTAAAAACAGTTATACTCATAAAAAAATTAACTTTTTTATTCCAAATTTCCTTAAAAATCAGTTGTAATTACCACATAGTCACCGAAAGTGTTATCCTAAAGCATCCACTTGAATTTTTACTCATAAATAAAAATACTTTTTTTTTAAAATACGAACCAATCATATTTTTTGCAGTCACACTTATAGCAGTAATTTCAAAGTGACAGACTAAAAACGACAACTTTTTACATAAGTTACACTAAAATAAATTTTGTAATTTTTACATTACGCTCTAATTTTAATTAAGAAATAAGAATTGAGAATTATGTTGAATTAAATTCACTTATAAATGATTCTGAAATGAAAAAAAAATCTATCGTTACTGTGTGTTTTTCGGTTTATTTCTTGATGAGGCTTGGATTGATTAGTGATTTTCCGGTTTTTTATTAACTAAAGCCTTTGTATATTTCCATGGACATACCTATACATACTAGAGGGATGTGTGCAAAGTAATAAATTGCTACAAGTTTTAATTATATTAGGAACAAAATTCAAAAAGATAGGAAATTGCTTCAGCGAAAGCGCATATGAACTTTGTTGTGTATCAGTCCCGCAGGTTGTCGCTTCGAGTTAAGTATCAAGTTTTAACATTCGTTTACTTTTTAATATTCTCGAAAATATAAATAATCGTGAGTTTTAGTGTATATAAAAAAAGTGTAATTATGATAAATGTGTATATTTTGGTAATCATTTTATCAAGAAATTAACTTTTCATCAAACATATCCAAGTATAGGCGATGATATATCCTAAACTGTATGCGTAAGTCGGTTCTTAAATCTATTTAAAGTCAGTAATGGTTACTGTATGCATTCAGTAATAAAATTATTTTTATTTTTGAGAATATTAAAATGGAAACTAATTAAAAATTGTGACTTGACTTAAACTACAACCTGCGGAACAGATATCAAAAGTAATATTTCTATTAAGTTTCTATAAACACCTAGTTTTCACTAGTTAAGTTTACCACAACTGTATCTAAGAGACTCTGCATTAAATGTTTGTACAATAGTTTGCAACCCATTTCTGATTCATTAATAGTTACTATGAGTCAGTAATAAAATTATTAATAATCAATTATAATAAAATATTTTCGAGAATATTAAAAAGGAAACGAATACAAAGTTAAAACTTGTTGCGACTTGACTCGCAGCGATTAACTGCCGAACTGGTACTCTTTCAATTGTACATTTTTTCATTTATTTTATATTAATTATTCTCATGATGGTGATCATTTTTAAATACTTTTTTTTTGTCCAGGCCGGAATTCGAACCCGGGTCTTTTGCATTCTCTAGCGCAGAGCTCTAACCAACTGAGCTACCTGGCTCCTAGCATGGCCAGGCAAATCCATTCCAAGTTATGTTCAATGAACATTCTTCCTCGTGTATACATCGTTAAACTTCCGAGAAGACGGTGAAGAGAATGGATTTTCGAATCCTGGCCTGGACAAATCTTTTCTCTTCAGCATAAAATTACTTTTTTCATGTTCATTCATAGTTATTGTTCCGTCTCCATTGGCACCAGCCTATAATAAATAGATAACTGAGCAACGTAATTCAAAAATAATTTTCTAATATAATGATAGTTTTTACGGTCTTTTAAACAAATTATTTAATTTTTCCATATTGACCCTTTCTTCTATAACTGATTTTCCTCTCCTAAGCTTGTGCGCCTTTAACAGTACAAGATACCAAGTAACGGGACACCAAAGCGTGACTAATACATATGTTACTTGATACGGAATTGTTCATTACTATTCAACTTCCTCGGTGTACTGTTGCTCCTGGGTATTGTATTTCACGGTGTTGATGTTGATCTCCCGGGTCCTGCCGTAGAAGGACATCTTCGCGTTTAGATAACACAACTAGAGGTTCAACTTTAAAAAAGAATGTTTTTGACTCTTATATAATTGTTTTCATTTGATTATACTAAAATTAATTATTTTAGCGAGCGGAGTGGCGCAGTGGTAGAGCGCTGGTTGGCGTGTCGAAGGTCCTGGGTTCAAATCCCGCTACTGGCAAGACGTTCATTTAATCTGTTAGCAGCCGGAGATGGATCATATGGGATCTAGGATCCTCCTGGGGATCACCCAGACTCTATAAAGTGGGTACACAAAATAAGGGGAAAATGGGTTGAGCGTGTTATAGGACAAATCACCTTCTTGTACAACCGTTGTCCTTGAAGCAGTACAGTCTCTACCATGTACTTAACCCCAGACCCGTTCACGGGTTGTAGTGGTACAGATTTTTTTTTTTAAATTACTTATTATATGGAACATACAAAATTAAAAAAACTAACTAGGTGCTAGACATAACAATCACATCTTCTCGACTACAGCTCTTCACTTATATAACATTATATTAAGACCTATTTCGACAGATAAAGCAGAACCATGGGGTTCAGCAAAACACGTCCGTATACTCAAGATACAAACAACACAATATAAAAAAATGAGAAAAATTGTTAATGCTCCTTGGTTTATTTTTAATCACACCAAACACAACATTTCCACTGTAAAATCATCCATTCACAACAAATCCACAACATTCCACTCATTGACCCTATTCCCTGGGCTTGCTAGTGAAACTAAAAAAGCCAATGGCCTAGAGATCTAATCATTAAAAAAATATTAAATAGGAAAAAAGAAACATTGCTATATATACATGTACATATATAGGTTTGTAAGTTTGTTGACTGTTATAGACAAAATATATTTGCGATTATCCAAGTTTCATTAAACTTGTTTTGGCGACGTTTCGAGACTTATGTTGAGCCTATAATCTGTTGAAGCTATAATCATGTCCTAACAGTGAAAAAATGAGCTTTTAGCACTGTCACCTGTGGCCTAGTGGGTAGCGTAACAAACTACTAAACCCAAGATCGCGGGTTCGTAGCCCGGCAGGTGGCCCTAGGATTTTATAAAGGAAGTAAAAAGTCCTTAGTTACGCCGCCCTTCGGAAGGGACGTTAAACGGGGGTCCCGAGCCTGTACGATGTCAGGTACTCGTTAAAAATCCCTATCCTAATTAAACCTGGATAGGCAAAATTTAGAGCTCCCACTGTAGCATCGTCCAAACAGCCGTAGCAGCATAAAGTGACGTTAAATGAATAATCAACATGAGCTTTTAGTGAATCATTTTAAATAACGCTCTAGTCTAAATATAAAGCTTCCACGTGTACGATGTTAATACATAAGTGGAACATACAAATTGGTAGATACTAATACATTAATCAATCAAATACCTTTTCAATACTTGCTTCTTCAATATATAAAAGTATAATATATAAGATTTATGATCAATGATAAAGTTGAAAGTATTGTCTAAATCTCGAGAATCATTTGTAAAAATAATAAATATAATGATAGTCATCGATAGTTGCATTTCTAAAAGAGAAACCGCAGAGCGACTAAGCGTCGATAACCCACCCCCATCCGTTACTATACTCTACACCACGGTAATGGCCTCTTTATCTCTCGACTAACGGTTGTACAGCGGAGGAGAGTTCGTTCTCTGATCACATATATTGTGTAGCCGAATCGTTAACATGATGATAACGTACCACTAACTTTGCCGGTCTATATTGATCCCGACTTAACACAGCCATTGCGCTAATATAAAGAGCTATTTCTGTAGCCGTGTCCGGTTATCTACTAATCTATAAAGGCTCTCTCTCTCTCTCTCTCTCTATATATATATATATATATATATATATATATATATATATATATATATAGATGAAGGCAACGAGGTAGGACATTGTTTTGAGTACTGAGCGGCAATGCTAAATTCGGCTTTGACAGATAAAACAAATAAATTATTTGACCTAGGAACAGCCAGTGGATGTTCTATGAAGTGAATATCCTTAATCACGATGATAGTGGGCTTAACAGTATTTTTTGTGCTGATTACGGATAAAATAGTGAAAAAAATCCATCACCAATAGATAACTCACAGACTTCAGCGGAAGTTTTAGGTTCTAGACTTAAAGAAAGACATATGTTAGCCTTCGGTGTTTCATTTTCGATGCTACCGATTTAGAGAAAAGGAATTTGTCCATTTTTTACACAAGAGGGTGACCTAGTTTTCTGCAACAATTTACCTGGAATCATGGAAATGTTCAATATCAAGTTTGAACCAGAGGAACCATCGATTATTCAAAAAAATAGTTTGAAAGCTGTACTTCTTCGCAATGGTATCCGATATGCTTCTGTGCCTGTTGGATGCTTAGTCCATTTGAAAGAATGCTACGAAAATCTTGAGTTTGTTCTTAATAAGCTCGGCTACTCTGACCATAATGGGCCATTTGTGGGGATTTGAAAGTTATTTCCATGTTATTAGCTCAACAAAGTGGTTACACAAAGTTTTCATGTTTCCTCTGTGAATGGGATAGCCGTGACAGGAAACAGCACTATGTCAAGCAGACGTTTCAAATCAGAAAGGCTCTTATTCCTGGAGATAAAATGTTGACAGAAAAGGTTTAGTGGATCCTAAAAAGATCTTACTTCCACCGCTTCATATCAAATTGGGGCTAATGAAGCAGTTTGTGAAAGCAGTACCCAAAGAAGGAGACTGTTTCAAGTATCATTGTGAACAGTTTCCTGAATCTTGATTTATAGTTCAAGGAAATGTAGGCTCAATGTGTTTAAAATATTTATAAAAGAATAAATGTTGTATAAATATTTATTAATGGTTCAATAACCATACACCTAATATTTCTTCCTACGTTTATCTTGGAAATGTTTGAATCTGCTGAAAACTATTTATTTTTCTTAGTTTATTTTCATGCAAATGAAGTGTTTAAAACGTAACCGTGCTTTATCTCGTAGTAGTAAGTTAAAGAACTAAACACCCTGTTAAGAGAACGCTTAAATAAGTTTAAAGGCTCAAACTGAACTAATTTCTTTAGTTTAACAGGGCCATAAAGATACTTCCAGAGACACCTGTAGATTCTTTACACACTTCCTTAATAATATATAATGTATTAAAATTATAATAACCACGAAGGTATAATATTGCCAGAGGTAGATCGTCGACTAACGGTGAATCAGCTAGGCCTCTAGGCCACTATATGGCATCTGGCACACTTACCAACCGCATTCTCTTTCAGCCATTTTTTACAGTTAGTATTAATTTTAATTTTTGTGAATTGATATTTACTATATCTGTACTCAAACTATGTTACATGTAAACAAAAATAACATTTTTACTTAAAGTTACCTGGTATGAAATATAAAATATCCATCTAATGTAAATATAAGATTATATGTCCACTGAGTTGAAATAATAATGCGTGTAAATCTCTTGAATGAAAAGATAAAATTAATAAAAAACCTTTACGAAGAAGTTGTTTGGGTTTAGTACAGGGTTGAGACTTTACTGTTTCTAGGAGTATGGTTGGTTGGAGTATGGCCACTACCCAAACCCAAATACACCAGATCATTCCTAACGTAATATTCCCATCTACGCCTCGACCTACCCCTCTGACGTTTTCCAATCGACACAGCGCTTATTAACTTTTTAGATATTCATTCGTTACTAAGCCCATCTTTACAGGTCAATCTTATTCTTCCTGACGCTATCACTTGAATAATATTAACAGGGCGTATGCTTCGAAATTCCGCGTTGTTTAATCTCCTATATTCCCCAGTGGTCTCATACTTTTTTGGACCGAATATTCTATGTAACACCTTATTTTAGAATACCTTCAGACGTTGTTCATTCTTCAGCGTTAGCGGCCAATTTTCACATCCGTAAAGTAGAGTAGGAAGGTTTAATAAATTTTGATTATTAGATTTCGGGACAAAATAAGCGAGCTTATTAATGTTTATATTGAATAATAACAAATAATCCCGCCTTTAACCGCGCCTTTTTTTTTTTTTTCCAGTTACCATAGAGACCCTAAGTACTTACCTTAGTTGCCATAGTTACCACAGACCCTAAGTACTTAAACTTCTCCAAATGTTCAAACTTATTCCCTTCTTCAGCAATATAACCAAAATTTCTCCCTTTTCTGCTACTAACCAAACACATTGGAGACGAAACAATGTAATAAGAGATAGTATTATATTGGATATTATTCTATTAATATAGTTTATATTAAATCTTGCACCACTTAGCTCGCCCATTAAAGTTAAAAAGGTCGGTTGAGCGAGGCGTAGGCGAACGGAATCCAACATGTCTTCGCTAATTGCTGTCTTTTCAGGAAAAGGTCTCGAAGGTTAAGGTTGGGGTAATCGATTATTAGTTCGATAGCTGCTAATCGACAGGAGGATGGATTCGATTAATTAGCGAGGGAAGCGGGGCATGAAAAGGCGGGAAACGGTTGGTTATCACAGTACCTGATAAAAAAACGGCGGGACTGAGCTATAACTGTACCCAAGTTGCTAATTGGTCTGCGGCCTTTATTGCCAACTCTTTTTAACAAACTACTACTCCAACTTAAAGGTTAAGATTGGCCAAGGAAGCTTTAAATGTTAACTTCTTACAGCGATGGAGTAATAGTTTCTAAAATTTATTTATTGATATTCGCTACTTTATTAAATAATAAAACAAAATACTATGAATGATATCCAGTTAGTAAAAGGAAGTAGATACGTACCGAGTGGTAGCCCTTAAAAAACAAATTCTACTTAAAAGGTCACGAGGCCATCTTCTTTTCAGACGCCTCGCAGGATTATCGAGAATTGAAGAGAAATCTAGGTTCGGTATATCACCTTTTGGCAAAACCAGTAATAAATGAGACATTAACATTATTATGTATATAAGGAAGAAATAGTTAGGAGTGCAGTCCATAAAAACACCTTAATAAGTGTAACTTATTTATCGTGTGCCGACGTTTCGGCCTACAATGTAGGCCATCTTCAGGGCTAAGGGAGAGAAACAAACAGAAAAACATAAAAAACGTTGCAGTAACAAGAATATGGTGACAAGTAATGTAGTAATGTGGTACAAGTGTGGAAATTAAAATAGTGACTAGATATGATGAAATAGTGAATATCTATTTTTAGAAAGATTCTTTATTTTTTTCATCATATCCAGTCACTATTTTAATTTCCACATTACTCGTACCACTTTACTACATTACTTGTCACCATATTCTTGTTACTGCAACGTTTTTTATGTTTTTCTGTTTGTTTCTCTCTCTTAGCCCTGAAGATGGGCTACATTGTAGGCCGAAACGTCGGCACACAATAAATAAGTTACACTTATTAAGGTGTTTTTATTGACTGGACCCCCAACTATTTCTTCCTTATATTAGAAGTTACAGTCAACCAATTCTTCTCTAACATTATTATGGATGATTTTATTTGTAAGAAGTAAGGAGGATTAATGATTTTTAATTGTAAGGATCGGATACGAGAGGAATTCTCTGGCATATAATCGTTATGCAATTCTCTGGTGTAGGTCTTAAAATAGTCATGTATATCATTCTTGTGTAGTTGATTGGGAGCTTAGAGCTCCACAATAACCATACACCTAATATTTCTTCCTACGTTTATCTTGGAAATGTTTGAATCTACTGAAAACTATTTATTTTTCTTAGTTTATTTTCATGCAAATGAAGTGTTTAAAACGTAACCGTGCTTTATCTCGTAGTAGTAAGTTAAAGAACTAAACACCCTGTTAAGAGAACGCTTAAATAAGTTTAAAGGCTCAAACTGAACTAATTTCTTTAGTTTAACAGGGCCATAAAGATACTTCCAGAGACACCTGTAGATTCTTTACACACTTCCTTAATAATATATAATGTATTAAAATTATAATAACCACGAAGGTATAATATTGCCAGAGGTAGATCGTCGACTTCTAGTAAGTCTAGTAAGTGTTGAAGTAGCATGAAACGGCTAGCAGTTTCTTGTCATTTTAGTAAAGTTATATCTTTAAATAGAAATTCAGCAGGCAACAGATGTCTCTTCGCATTGCGAAAAGCAATAAGATTTCAGAACTTGTCAAAGAAAAATTACTGATTTATATAACAATCTTAAGACCCATTTTCACGTAAACTGGTGAAAAGTGGGTCCTGACCCAGGAATGCGAGAAGATGCTGCAGATCTGGGAGAGGAAGGTACTTCGGCAGATATTTGGGCCAGTATGTAACGAAAGCCAATGGAGGTCAAGAAATAATAGAGAGCTTCGGGAACTATACAATGAACCAGACCTAGTCACCTATGTCAAATCAACCCATACAAGATGGCTTGGGCACGTGGAGAGAATGGGAGAAGATAGCTACCCGAAGAAACTATTATATGGCACACCAGGAGGCAGAGGAGGAAGAGGAAGGCCCAGGCTGCGATGGCTGGGTGATGTGGAGAGCGATCTGCAGAGGATGGGAATCGGACGGTGGAGAGGTCGAGCTGCTGACAGGGAAGACTGGAGGGGCGTTGATGTGGAGGCAAGGGCCCAGGGGCTGTAGAGCCATGGGAAAAAAATATCTTTAAATAAAATGATAAACTCCTAAAGTTTCATATAAAAGATTGGCATTAGTGATATGGGCATATGGATTCAATATCTTAACAGATTTTCCTTGAAACAGGAAAACCGAAAGTATGTTTTGACAATTATTTCAACTGCTTAAATAGCGTTTTACTGCATACATACTTTTTAGCCTAGATAATTTGTATAACAGTTTTATTATCTTTACGCTTTGAATAAAGATTATTTATAAATTAGGCTATGTAAATTAAAGGTTGGCAAAAGTACATAATATTAAAAATTACATTTTGAATGTGCTTTTTTTATTCAATTTTTAATGCCACCCTACCAAGATTTTGCTCCCTTAGGTTCTCTCTTATTGTAATTTTACCGGCCAGAAGTTCAAAAAAATATTAAAATATTTAGAAAAAGTTACAACTTAAACAACAATGTCTTCCAGGATGTCAGAATCTGAATTTTACCGTTAAACAGATAAAAAATAGAACTGCAACGTCAGTATCGCACGCTTTCTAAAAGAATGAAACGCCAAAAAAAATTCTAAGGAGATGAAAAGATCTGTTCTGGGTGGAACAAGGTTGTGATACTGCAGTTTGTTCATGGATGAATGTATATAGGTATATATATATATATATATATATATATATATATATGTATATGTACATGTATATATGTATATAAATTAATTTTTTATTTAATTCATAAAAGAAGAATAGAACAAACTACAGATTTGAATATGTTTAGCTATATACAACTGTTTTTGCTTACATGTACTGTTAAATATATATGTATTTGATTTATATGGTACATGTTTGTGATTTATTTAAATGAGTTGAAGTAATAAAACTGAATCACTGATTTTTTCCAGGTGAGTACAATTGTGGGCTTGTGATGTTATAAGAATTTCTAATTAACGTAAGTGAATTGTATTTTAGTTAATTTAATTATTTCGAGATTTTTTGTTTAGTTTATTTTTAACAAGCAAACGTATCGTTTTAAAATATATGGGCATTTTTTTCTTGAACAACTCTTAACTAAAGTTTTTGTGAAAAAGAAAAAATACGTTTCAAAAAATTATTTTTTTATATTTAATTTATTTTCTAGGTTAAACACTGTGTTGTATTACATATCCTTATTTCGTTTTAAATCGTTAGGACCAGGAGTTAATTTCTCTTATTTTATTTTGTTTATTAAAGTTTACAGGAATTTAATTAATTTTTATATTTGCTACTTTTTGCCCGTTTTGTTTATTTTTTGTTACTTAAGGTTTTTAGTTATCGTGGGAACTATTATTTTTCTGTTATTTATACTGATTTAGATACAAATTAATTCTTATTATGAGGCAGTTTTTTTGTTCACATTTCATATAGTGGCCTCGTCCGAATATTATTTTAATTAAATTATCTAAATCTAAATTGTCTATTCTATTCTATACTGTTGAAGTATATATTCCAATAATATTTCTATATATTTCCAAAGTCCTTTCTTGAGCAGTCACTGTAGATGGTAGACACGCATTGCATAATAATATCCTAACATTGCACCAAAAGTTATTAGTTTATTGCTTTTTGATACTCCAATTTTAACATGGTTATGGTCTAAAGGAATGCAAAGTATTTTTCATTCTTATAAATTTTTATTTCTTTTTAAACTGGATTTAATTCTTCTTTTATTTAGGGTAAAAACCGTTTTCCAGTTGTTGTTTATTCTTAATTTTCACTCTTTAGAGACGTTTCGACACTATGGTGTCATTCTCAATCCTTTCTTCTCCTGCATCTTTTAACTTTAATAAATAAATTAACAATAATTACATTACTGTACATAATTTAACATAAATGTCCAAAGATAACACACTATAAGCATAGGTACCTGGAAAGTCATACTTTTAAAAATTCTTGTGAGATGATTAGTCCTCCATGGTCAATAAATAATATTGCATTAAAAGACCAAATCTTGATCTTTCAACTATTAGATCCTTTTTCCGTTCTATGAATCATTTCACTTTAATATAAAATACCAAAATATGCACATCAACAAAATAATACAAAGTAAAAACTAATTATTATTTTTTTTTATATATATATTTATATATATATATATAAAAAAAAATTATTATTATTATTATATATATATATATATATATATATATATATATATATATATATATATATATATATATTATAAACATTTATTTATTATTATTTTTATTTTTTTATATATATAATTTTAAAAAATATTTTATCAAATCAATTAATTAATTATGAAATATTATAAAATATATGGAAATTTTTTTGTTAAGATCTACTAGTAGGTTATATGGTCAGGTTAATTTAAATATTATCTGATTTGTTTTCAAAGTATAAGGCATCTTATGTTCTATTATTTTTTAATTTCAAAATTATGGAAGAATATAATTTACTGATTTCTCCTCCTTCCTTTCTATCATTTACAGTATTTTCTAATTTATCATTTATGAATAAAGCTTCTAAATATTTTCTTTTAATAGTATTATTTTCTCTATGCAAAACAAACTCCAATTTTAATATGGTTATGGCTCAGAGGAATGATAAGTATTTTTCATTTTCGATCTCTAGTGATTGATTTTGTATTGATAATTGATATAACTGTATCAACAGAGAGGCACGACCACAATGATCTATAATGAGATAGTTACAAGGTGAATATGCTTGCACACTTACACACTTATTTTGAATGAATCTTATCAGTTTTTTCAATCTCCTGAATAGTGTCGTCCTTCCATTTCGGTAATTTGTGTTCGTATTGGAGATATAAAGTATCCAATAATAATAATACGATGGAGAATTCCTCTAATTACTTATAAATGAGCCTATAATCTTATGCCAGATATTGAATTTAAAACTATAATTTCCATATTAATTGTTAAAACGCGCCAGTTGTTGAATCAATTATGCCCGAGCCTTCCACGGACTTCTTTAGCGGAAGAGAAAGAGGACAATGAGTGGAAGGAAGAAGAAGAGAGTCGACTCGATGAATTATTTATCTGCTATTGAAAAGAGTTGGCCGCGAATAAGCGTTAATACGCTCTTAATTCCCCGCTCTGCTTCTTTTACCTTTTGGAGCGGCAAGGAGAAGAATGGAGTCCAGGATTCCATAACGCCCACTGGAGGATGTCTTTGGGACTGGAAGAAGAGGATAATGATGGGTTGAAGGTCGAGGTTGTTCAAGGCAGGGGTGTGCTTGGTGACAGGAGGAACAGGGTATCGCTCCTTCGAGAGAACCATGTCGTAAATAAAAAAACAGCAGAAAGTTGGTGAAGCAGTGATTTCCTACTGCAATAGTGGTATTGAAATTATTTTATTAACCTTTTTCATAATTTTTTGTTAATTGTTTTATTTTTTAAATATTTTTATTTTTAGGAGAAAAGATTTGCTCCGGCCAGAATTCGAACCCGGGTCTGTACAAAAATAGACAATATAGTAATTGGACGTAATTCAACAAGGTCCTAAAATTAAAGTAATGTTCAGAGAACGTTCGTTCTCGTGTATACATCGCAAAAATTGCGAGAACACGGGGACATGGGATCAGGTAAGAGAACAGATTTGTCCCGACTGGAAGGTGACTCCGGTAGCTCAATTGGTAGAGCGCTGTCACGGTGAGACAGACAAACCGGGTTCGAATCCCGGCCGGGGCAAATCTTTTCTCTTCAAAATAATAATATTTTATTAACCATTTGAAATTTTTTAAAAGCCTTCCAAACTTCAAATACTCAATTTTCGGGGAGTTTTCATATAATTGAAATTATAGGATGGGCCGCCCTCTTTGTTCATGGTAACCACCATGGCACCATTCTATATGATAAGATGTCATAACTCAACGATATGCTATCTAGTATTTAGTGTTCCTAATTGTTGGTTAAAATCTGGGTTAATAATAATTATTAAATATCTTAATATAATTATTAAATCCTAAATATCTTAAGGATCTGAGTTTATTATAATAAATTATAAGAGATATCTAATTTAAACATTCTGACAATAATCCGTATAAGGAATTTTAATGTCAACTTTTTGGCCTGTTGTAACGGCTAATTTAGCAATTTTATCTACTAACATTAGTTCATTATTCACTGTCAGTATTCACGTCATTATTATACTATTCTCTATTCACATAGTTACATCATTATTCACTATTAGTTCGTTATCTGGGATCCCAACGTGGCCCGAATCCATTGAAATACTATTTAATTTTATTTCAAGTTTATTTGCTTAACATCACTTTATTCGCCATGTCTAATCGGATGATTCTACAGTGGGAGTATTAAAATTTGCCTATTCAGGTATAATTAGGAATGGAGGTTTTAAAGGGGGGGCGCACAGGCTTGGGTCCGCCATTTTACGTATTCTCCGAAGAACACTACAACTTAATAAAAAAACCTAATTACAAGTCAACATCTTTTCTGCAAACTCGCGATCTTGATGAAGGTTGTTATGCTAACAAATGTTCCACAAGTGATGTTTTTTATATTGATTTTATTTTTCTGTTAAAAAGTCTGCCTCGCCAGAGGTGATCTAATGTTTTCTATTTGTAAGTGAAGCTATGGGCCTTCGTCGAGTGGGATGTAGCCTGTAATCCAACACAAAGTAACAGCACAAATCGATGGCTAAATAATCGATAGCTACAGGTGCATAATGTTCAGGTAGCGACTAATTCCTTTATCTGATTGTCTCGGTTCGATCTCGGAGGCAGTACTGGCTGCCGACAGACCTTAAGATCTCAGCCGTCCCAGAACGAATGTCTAATTCTCAGTCTTAAGAGCTCCCGGTTCCCACATCTCAATATCCGACTCCTCTTTCCCGTCTTCCTCTTAGGATATTGTTACTATAAGGAAAGCTTTATTGGTGTTATCATATTTAATTATGTCCAGAAATGAACCATGGTAATTAACCGAAAAAATCTAATCGTCTTAAGGTTTTCGTTAAAAATATTCACAAGGCATTTTATCCAAATATCGAATAAAAAACAATAGTTATTCTACCTTATGCCGCCTGATTTTTTTCCTGAATGAATTCTTATATTCTATGCTGAAGAATGTAATTGAAGCGATATTATCGCCAAGATGGGTATGTAAAGTTGTAAGGCTAATTACTGAACGAATTTCTAAAAACTTACTGAATTTAGTAGCAAAATTGAAAAGCAGAGATTAGTGGCATCGGCATCGGGCCATCTGGTTTCTGGATTTTATATGATTTATATAATGACATCATATATAATTAATTATGTAACGTAATTCTATATCTTATTCTAGAATATAAGGAGTAATCTCATTAAAACATCTCAATGTATGAAAATTTATTAAATAAAACCAGAAGTCAATTACAAATAACAAAAAATAATACAAAAATACAATTAAAAAAAAATTATTATACCTGAATAAATTATGTTTCATTAGAATACAAGAATGCAATGAAGTGAATTAATATTTAATATAAGGAAGAAATAGTTGGGGGTGCAGTCAATAAAAACACCTTAATAAGTGTAACTTATTTATTGTGTGCCGACGTTTCGGCCTACAATGTAGGCCATCTTCAGGGCTAAGAGAGAGAAACAAACAGAAAAACATATAAAAAAGGTTGCAGTAACAAGAATATGGTGACAAGTAATGTAGTAATGTGGTATAAGTGTGGAAATTAAAATAGTGACTAGATATGATGAAATAGTGAATAGATATGATAATTAAAGATAATGAATATAAAAGTGGTTACAGAATATCATAAAATTAAAATAGTGACAGATAATAATAAAATTATAGATGATGATGAATTGACATTTATTCAATTGAAATTTATTGAAAAAAAATAAAATAAAAGACTAAATATAAATAAAACATATGTTACAGAAAGGTTGTACTTCACTTACAACATTACTCCTACATGCATCTATAAACTATTATATATATATATATATATATATATATATATATATATATATATATATATACACACACACACACACACACATGCAGTGACCCCTGAAAGACAGTTCCTTGGAGACATACTTAAACAATTACAGACTCAATTGAGACAGATACAAACATTGACTGAACTGTAATGAAATAATGGAGTAAGAACAGACCTTGCAAGTCTATCCTGCTCAGTGCAATTCGGCTCAGCAATTACCTCAGCTACCTGGCTAGGATATTAGTTTAGGTGAGGGGATCGTTAACGAAAGCGGTGCAAAGGTGATAATATCTGCATTGAACACTCTGGTGTCTGGTGCAAAGTCGAGTGGTGCAAAGAGTTCAAGAAAAAGTTCACAATTAGAGATAATTGCGGACCTCCCTCATAGCTTGCTCGAGTCTGCTTCGCTTCTTCTCGTGTTCAGAAGAGTACGCTCTCTCATCTGCAGGAATTGTTCAAATAATCTCGTAAATTTTATTGTTTATGAAATAAGATCTTTTTTCATTTCAGTAAATAACATTATATTTATAGCGTGCTGATGATATCTACAAGGTTACTTATATAACCACTTACATAGAAAGATAAGAAGGGCCCTTTGGCTAGATGTGGCAGGCTACATGTTGAGTGGCATGGTTCTTGCCTTCAACTGCCTGATCTGTATCTTAACAGTAAAGGTACCGATAAGCTACCTCCTGGATGCCTATTAACCTATTTATTTCGATATTCCAAATAGTGTCACATATTAGGGTATCCACACGTTATTTTTTGTCTAGTTCTACCACATTATGGACAAGGTACGTAATCTTCACACAGTAGTTTCGCTCTAAATAAAAAGTTTAATTTAAGAAGACTATTTATTGGGAGGTGCAAAATTACTCTTGCGAAATAACTTTACACTGTTTAAGAAAAGAGTAAAAATGTTAGGCATTTGCATTTAGAACATGTGTGATGCTGTTGTACAAGAGGGAAAGAAGAAAAAGCGGTCAGAGGTATTTGTCAAACGATCGTGTGTGAGTGTGTGTGTGTGTGAGAGAGAGAGAGAGAGAGAGAGAGAGAGAGAGAGAGAGCGAGAGAGAGAGAGAGAGAGAGAAAATAAATTACCCATAGGGCCGCAGATGGAGGATTCCAGGTAACAATTACTCGGAAGAGACACACACACTCTCCCAGATAATGAGAGCGCTAACTATAGCCTAATATAGTCTACGGAGGGAGATTGGAACACGAGCCTCCACTTCATGTTCTTCCAGGGTAACGGTCGGTGTCGAAACCCTTCGGCGATCTAGGATAAGCTACTTAATTCCTCCTTTTTTTTTAATCGCTTGTTTGCTGACAAATATAACAATACCGGCTAATAATAATAAGTCTTAGCGAACCCGAAAACTCGATGGCGATACCACCAATCTCTGCTTACTGCTGCTTTAATGATCAGAGTTTTAATTTCCGACAATAATATCCTATAGTTTTAGAAAATAAATAAAAAAAGTATTATGTAAGAACTGATCTATTCGGTACAGTCTAAAAGTGGGTTAGTGGTATATTCAAATATAGGTTGGTCGAAGAAGTGTTAGTAGAAGTGTTATTCTGGAAAGTTCAATTGCTACACGATTCAGTCACACTCTGTTTTCCTCCTCCTCCTCAGGGCAAAGTAAATAGTTGCTTTTTCTTATCATTATCTAAAGTGATTTCTTCCGTAGGGAGGCTAAATCACTTTCCACTAGGAGTGGATAGTGATTTACCTGAGGCATCTATGAAAATCGACATGTCTATCTATCAGGCGCTAGAAAATAACGAAGTTTCACCAACCTTCACGGCAAGAAAAGTAGTCTCGTATAAATCTCAAATCTACAAACTAATAAAGACTAAATTATAGAAATATCATGGAACAATTGATTTGAATGTTATGATAGACGTACTCACTGGGAGATGTGTCACAGATGTACAGGTATGTCTTCACACCTTTCGAAAATCCATGGAAACCTAATGAATTTACAAATGTATAAACATACTAATACGGAGTGGCTCAGTGGTAGAGCTGCAGGCAAGACTTTTATTTAGTATGTTAGGGGCCGGGGATGGATCATATGGAATCTAGGACCCTCCTGGGGCTCACCCAGTGGGTACGCAAAATAAGGGGGGGATCTGGCGGTTTAGCGTGATCTAGGACAAATCACTTCGATGCACAACCATTGTCCAAGAACCAGTTCATTCTCTACCATGTACTGAACCCCAGAACTCTTCACGGGTTATAGTGGTATAGTTTTTTTTAAAGATACTAATCATCACTACCAATCGATGTTATTTTGGGCTAAAAATAAAATTGTCACTTTCTATCGAGACAAACTATACTCCATCAATATAAAACCCTTATTCGTTCTGTTCTGCTATAAGGATCGGAAAAGTTTACCCTGACAAAGGAAAATTAACAAGATTTCCGTATTTATGAACGAAAAATCCTCTGAAGTTAGATATGAATAGGTATTTTATATTTAAAAATGATTAGCAGAATGGATGTTTTCGAGTTGGGCAAACTATTTTCTCATTTAATAAACTGTTATTTCAACATAATAATAATAAACTGCTCGATGCCGATACCACTTCTGCTTACAAACTTCTGTCCACGGACCGCGACCCAAACCAAAATCCGCCAGGTCACGCTTAATCCAATCTTCCCACCTGCCCCTTGGTCTGTCCCGTAGACGGTTACCAGTCGACACAGCGCTTATTAACTATTTAGGAATTCGTTCGTTACGAAGCCCAGCAACTTTATTACAGGACCATTTTAATCTTCGTGATGCTTTCATTTTAATAATATTTACCGGGTGTAAGCTTCGCAATTCCGCGTTATGTTATCTCCTTCAGTTTTAATCAAATTCTATCATTGTTACTATTTTATTGTTCTTTAAGAATTAACAAGTTTGCCTGATATCTTTAAGAATTACCATGTTTGCCTGATATCTTTAAGAATTAACATGTTTGCCTGATATCATTAAGAATTAACATGTTTGCCTGATATCTTTAAGAATTAACATGTTTGCCTGATATATTTAAGAATTAACATGTTTGCCTGATATCGCATAAACATGCACTATATTAGGGAAGGATAGATAACCCAATGAATGAGTTATTTCAAAGATATACTAAATTTTCGAATTGATCAAAACAAACTTTATAAAACTCTATAAAACTTTTCTCTTTAAAATAAAAATACTTAAAAATCAAAATAGCTGACCAAAAATTATAAAACTAAGTTCATTATGTCAAATTTCTTCTATTTTTTTTTTATTTATGTCATTCATATTCCATTGTTACCCTTTTATCTTCTCATTATAAACGACAGTTTCATATTTCATTTCCTTCTTGTTGGCATATGTTCCTCGTTAAATATCAATTATCAGGTGACAATGACATAGTTCTAGACAAAGAGGTAGCAGATGGCGTCACAGATCCATCAGAAGCCAAAGAGGTCTCACTTTTTCATATCGACATCTGTTAGGCTCGTGCTGTCCTCCTTTGGCAGAACCTTTTATTTCTTCTACAGTCATCATTTGTCATCTAGTCTTCTTATTTAGTTTATAAATTAGTTGTGTTTTTTCTATTAAAACCATCACCTTTGGTATATTGATAATATTAGATGGGACATTTACTTAATAATATAGTTCTGATTATTTAATGTGTGATAATGATTCTTGTGAAGGAAAAATCTTGTGTTGTTTGAAAAACTTGTTGTATGTAATTTATTCCTGATATACAGTAGCTTTGTTCAAGTCAGCCACCTTAGCATATTTAGATATTGGAAACTTATTGAAATAGTGATGTGTTTTTAAAATATATCGATAAATTTGACGAATAGTTTTTATCTGATTTAATTCTAGAAAATATCTTTAGTATTTTTTTCTCATTTTTTGTTTAAAGTTCACCAAGTCTTAATTAATATTTTGAGCTATCATTATGAAATTTTTGTTCTCCGAAAAAAAGTCGATACATAACATCAAACGTTTGGACTGAACACAGTACCTTCCCGTGCTCTGGCCAGATAATAAACATAATACCCATAGTTACGTTTGGCCTGATATGCCACAGTTATATTCCTCGCGATAGAAGTGCCAAAGCGATGGAGGAGCCAGCAGACCGTGGATGGCCAATTAGTATAGATTGTTGGCGAGGAGAAGATGACCAGGGGAAGATGGCAGGAGGTTTGATGGAAACAGAAACGGGCGATAAATAAATGAGATGGAAGATGATTGGCCGCTGGATGGAGGAGATTATTCAGAGGGTGGCGGGAATCGAACCAGGGTCACGTAGCGCCGCGGTTCCACGACCTAGGGCTTTCCATCACTTCTGTCGCTCCCACAGCGTCGTTGGTGTCTGTATAGATTAATCGCATTTATAGATTCATCGAGATATTGAAATCGCTTATAGTCGCAGGGACCTATCACCTTTCGACGGACTAAATTAATATTTATTGACCACAAAATGCACATCCCCTGCTTTAATTAAACTCTGATCAAGTATGTTAGTACTTTAGGTAATAGATAAATAGCGAATCAGGAAAGTTTTTAAAGTCATTAATATCGAAGAAAATTATCATATGCATAGCTTGAACCCATATTTCGGACAAGGGAGGTATTTCCTATATACGTTTATATATACAGAGGCACTTACTCACACGTTTGGTATACTGGTACATAGCATGTCTAGTAGAGATATCTGTGAGAGTGTATGTAATCATAGCGCACCAGCGAGGTAGAAAGGATGTGCAGATTTAGTAAGCTGCGGGTTGGTCGTGAAGGTTCGGTCTATAATTCGCTTAGGCAACACGCGATGTCTTCGGCGAGGAACAGTACGTGTCTGGGTTCGTGTCAACTTAGTATGGGATAAAATAATTGGTAGGGCATGCCTGTGTATTTATTGAGGAAAGAGAAATTTGTTGTTACGATATGTCAAAAATTGATATCCATCAACTTTTATTCGAAGAAACAATTCAGTGATAGCTATGTCGGAACTTGAGGAGTTGTAGGTTGTAATCTTGGCTTAGAAAAATATAGTTCAAAAATGAAGAATATTTACTTTCTACTAGAAATACAGGGAACTGTTTATTTGTTATTATATTAAACGGATGCCGATTTGATAATGAACAATGAAAATTATTAATAATTCCGCCAATGAACATATACTTTTTAAATACATTAAATTGCTAGTTTTGGAACGGAAATGATAAAGATGAACTAGAAAGTGAGCGGAAAGCAGGCGAGTAATTTCTCTTTGCTTCTCTTATTGTTTCATTCGAGATGGATCGTTCAATCTTAGCCCGAAACAGGGAGAGAGGATCGATTCGATTAGATATGCTTCCACGACAATAATTCCCAATTGCGTGTTGTTATTGAGCTTCCATTCATTTTGATTGAATCATTCGTGATGGCTATTAACTTCTTACGCCAAGTTCCGTAACAGTTTCTTCATCTCTATTGTTCTTCTTAGGCCTATCCTTCTTCCTGCTTGCCGCTACATCCTGCAAGGGTCTTAAGGTATTTCATAAAGGAGAGATATTTTTAGATTGAGTGATATAGCGTTTCAAAAGTTACAAAATTACAAAAAAAAGTATATAACAGCCGGGACAGGTTAAATATAAACATTACTTGGTAACAGTTACATTTCTAAACTAAAAGCTCAGAATGGAGGACGATCAATTGCCTACCTTACACAGACTGGGTGAGCCCAGGTAGGGTCACAGGGACCCTGCAATCGATATCTGACTCACTGACTTTTCTCCCTTTATACTTACTCGTTTTATTTGGTTTTAAGTTGAATATAATATTTGTATTATTATTTCTTTGATATAAAGAAACAGTATCTTTCGACACAGCACACTCCCTGGCAAGTTCGCGAGTACTTGTGGACGGATTTGACTCAACAGCTTCCTTCAGAACCTCATCAATATCCATTAATGGTCGCCCGGAGCCCTTCTTCCCTTCCAACGTCATATCTCCACTGCTAAATTTTTCAAACCAACAATACGCAGTGTGCTGGTCAAGGACACCTTCCTTTTTAATAATTTCACGAGTTTCTTGAATTTTTTTTCCAGTAATGTCTTAAAATTACGAGAATTTCGTAGGACACTGTCATGTTTCTTCTTTGAAATAAATAACTAAACTGAGGCTTTTTTTGAAGAAGTCCAGTGTTAGTAAACAAGCTTAGAGAATGCTCTAAAGGGATTATTAAGTGTTGGTAAATAATAAATATCATTAAAATATTTACAGACTTTTGAACTCTGGAATTCGATAAAACGGTCATTTTTTTTTATACACCCCATTAGTTTTTTCTTGAAACATATTTCTTTCACCGTCTTAACATATTTCGTGATTTGAACGGATTTACCTATCTTTAAAACTTCTGTAATTTTAATTGAACTGTTGAAACCGGTGTCCTGTCTCCTAAAATTAGACAGTTTTTCTTAATTGCTATTTTGAAAGTTCAATTTTTTATAATTTTATCGAAAATCCAACTTTATTGGTGGAAGTCTACTCCTCATTTTATTATTTATTATTACATTATTTAGCATTTGTTAGATCTCGTTTTGATTTATGATACTTATTGAGTTTAAACTGACGCTAGACTAGTTGGCAGTAAAGGAAGACATTTCCACACATGTCAAACTGTACCGACTACCATGACAGAGAACTGTCATCGGATAAGCGATACTTTGCCTTGTTTTTGTTATTCCGCAGGTGTTTGTATACTTAATGAAGCTACTAGCACGTAACACTCACATGTTGCGCAATCGCGCAGACAGACCATATAATTGCGAGCGCAAAGTACTTACCTAATAAGACCTGGTTAAATATTGATGAAGAAAGTTCTCAAGATAGTTGCCAAGGAGGGACGTGGAAGATCGCACTCGATTCCGTGGCAGGCTGCCACCTTGCGGTAACCCAGGTCTTTGGCAATCTCCGAGGGTAGGCGGGTCTTCGGGAGTCCTGTCGCGGGGCAGGACAGGAATACGGTGGGTGGATAATCGTAAGTGGTACTAATGGTAAGTGAGTTCTCATGCCTCTGTTGATTGCATCCGATGAACTACAAGATTTTTTTTCAAATCGCAAAATATTTTTTTTAATAAACTATATATGTACGAGAGAGACGTAGGCCAGTAGTAGAGCGTTTAGTTGTCGTGCCGCAGTTCACAGGTTCAAATCACAAGATGTTTCAGATTATCTTATCTTTTTGCAGCCCGAGTTCGACCTCTGGTGCTCTCTGGAATCGCTAAGCTGAACTGCCGTGTTTGAAACTGACTGTGGCAGCGAAGATGAAGGTTCTGCTGACACTCAGCCTCTATAAACAGAATACCGTTAATTTGGGGATAAACCTGGGTATTGAGCGTCTCAGTCTTATATCCCCCTTGCACAACAGTTCGCTTAGAAACAGTACATATTCTATCATCTTTCTGAGCTCGATAACCTTCATGGTTTGTAGAGCCACAGGTTTTTTCCCACTATATTTATATGTAGTGTAATAAGTAACGAGTCTTGTTTAATCTATCTGTAACGATAGTAGCACACTAAACGATAGTAGAACACTAAACAATAGTAGAACTCTAAACGATAGTAGAACACTAAACGATAGTAGAACTCTAAACGATAGTAGAACACTAAATAATGTTCAATGTGATTTCCAGATTTGGAATCGACACGCCTATACAAGCTCGTACATGACTTCCTCTCAAATCATTTTAATGCTAGATCTTTTATGTAGCAATAATTTCTCTATTATGTTGGTTAGTTTTTTCATATTTCAGATATGCTGACAAGTCAACCAATGAAAGAACTGCTAACCCAAAGGCGTGTGCTAACCCAGATCTCTTTGCTGCGGACGATAAACTAACTCACTGCATTGCGAAACGTTCGCTCATGGCTATGTTTTTATGTAGGATCAACAATGGTGCGGGTTCGAGCCACGCTGATTTACAACAGTCATATTTCACCTCCCAACACTGGCAGCCATGTTGTGCTCTGACTTCTATAAGTTCTATAAGTCGGGCTTTCTCCGTCAGACAGATGGCCATAACAGCTTCATTCTCACAACACATGCCGTTTTAGGACTGACGTCTGTTCGTGTTGAATCTAGTTTATATTACTTGGCAATCTCGTCAGCGCCGGATGCTGAATTATTTTATGTTCGTTTTATGAATTAAAAACATCTTTCTTACTACACTAGATAACTTTCAAATCTGGCATAAGGCTACTGTTTATTATATTAGTGATATAGTTGTAAATTAACCTATCAACATTTCTTCAATTCAGCCGCCAACGTATCGCACATTTCAAAAGTGGCATAACTCAAAAACCTACATTTTTGGGGAAATAGAGCTTGGAATGGCATGAGGACACAAGTGCCCTCTGGTAGAAAATCTCTTAAGCTTGGTTGATGCAGTTTTGAAGTGATGCAGAGATATTTACCCATTTTTAGCATGGTAATCGATTTTCATCACTATCGATTTTTGAGTTGTGTCACTCTAAATTTATTAGTTAAAAAATTATGTATGAATTGAACTGTTATTGTAGCTTTAGTCCACCAACGATTTCATTTTGAAATTATTTTATAAAATTAAAAACAATTTATTTTTCGAGAGGTAATATTTTTGTAATAGCATAAGGCGCAAGCTATTAAATATTAAGCAGCGCAACAAAGTGAATGGTAGGATATAATAGAAATGTTTGAATCTCCTTTCTTGGTAAAAACTGATCACTACTAGTCATAAAGTTTTACTTTACATTTGCAAGAATTAAATCAAGGTCTTAAAAATGTTATTAAAAAAATATTAACTCTAGAAAAATAAAAAAAATTTTATTTTATTTTTTATAATTTTTTGTTAATTGTTTTTATTTTTTAACTATTTTTTATTTGAAGAGAAAAGATATGCCCCCGGCCGGGATTTGAACCCGGGGCCTCTGTCTCTCCGTGACAGTGCTCTAACATTTGAGCTACCGGAGTAGCTTACCAGCTGGGGACAAATCTGTTCTTATCTGATCCCATGTCCCCGTGTTCTCGCAATTTTTTGCGATGTATACACGAGAACGAATTTCTTTGAACATGACTTAATTTTAGGATCTTGTTGACTTACGTAACATTACTATTTATATATTTTTTTAATATTTTTTTTTATTTTTTAACTATTTTTTATTTGAAGAGAAAAGATATGCATTCGAACCCGGGTCCTCTGTCCTCTGTCCTCTGTCCTAGATATAGGAGCCGGGTTCGAATCCCGGCCGGGAGCATATCTTTTCTCTTCAAAAATAAATTGTTTCAATTTTATAATATTATTCTAAAATGGAATGGTTGTTGAGCAGAAGCTACACTCTTATCCAACTAAGTTAATGGTGGGTAAGGTCTAGGTTAAGTGATAGGTAGGATGGGATACAAATGTTAGAAACGTTTTAAACCTAGCTTCCTCTTCAATTCCCGATAATCCTCCGAGGAGTCTGAAAAGAAGATGACCACGTGACCTTCTTAGTTGAAATTGTGATTTGAGTACTACCAGTGGGTAGTTTCTCTACTTGTCATTATCTCATGGCATTATGTATAACTTAGCCTATTTAGTTGTTGTATTATTGTAATACAGTTTTAAATATCAATAAATCAATAAAATAAAAAAATTTATTTGAAAATTAATGATGAAATTTCACCCGAAGCTGCTCTTTACTAATGAAGACACCGAATAAATGTCATTCATTTTTGACATTCGCTAGCTGATGGAAAACATTTGATTGGTGTAAATCCTACTTTTAAAAGATATATATGTGTGTTTTTTCGACGAAGTGATAAGCAGAAAAGTACTAATAAGCCAAAACGTGAACATGAATATTCATATAAGTAGAAGAGGGGGATATGAGGCAGACAGAACTCAAATCGACTAAGTCTCAGCTCGCTTTAAAAACATTTCATCTTCCATTGCAATATCGTTGGCGGTATTATTGCCCAGGAACTTAAGTGTTCGAGAAAATGATAAGTGTGATACGTGTAAATTAAGTGCGATCCACTTCAATATATATTTCTAAGATTTTTACTCCATCTTTGACGAATGTGGTATTGGGTACCAGCGAGAAATGAAGCATTCGTGATACGTAAGTTGGAACACTTAAATAAATAAGCTTTAAATCTTTGATGAAAACAGATTAGAATAAAAAAATGTTCTTTTAATTTTAAATTCCTTCTATGCAATAAAGTGAAACGCGTGTTTCTAGGTGATTTTTTTTTTACCTCTAAGAAAAAAATTTCGAAAAGACGTTCGAAAGAAAGCTCTATGTACTATAATTAAATTCGTTTTGTACCTATCACTTAATTATGCACAAGTTAATTGATCAGAAGCAGATTTGAAAGTTGCGGTTCAAATTATTTTGAAATCCATGAATAAACCATCTCACATACTTTGCCATGTTGCGACTTATACTTAACTGCTTAGCACTTTCCACATAAATATAGTCAGCAAACTGGAACTGTATTAAATAAGCGATGCCTATAAATAAAAAAATAATTTATTTAACTCGGATAGGAGGAAGAAAAAATATGATTGCAGTTTTGGAATGATGTATATATTTTTACTTTTAATCGAAATAATTTAGCCGAAAAAGAGATTATATTTCATCTAAAACGAACCGGTTTATAATAAATATCCTGGATTATACTGGAAGTGGGTTCGCTGCCGAAGGAAAGGTCATGAAGAGGAATCATCATCATCGTGATTGGGTTCCTTCTGGAGGTCCTCCGAGGTACTGTAGCATTCTTCACATCGTTCTTCCGAATAACAACTTCACCAAAAAAGTTTATGTTAAGTATCTAACTAGTCATTATTTACAATCTTATTTTTTTACCCGAAATAGATTATTCCACTGCAACGAAAGTCTTTTAATCTTTTTAATAATTTAATCATTTAACAGCCAAGTATACCCTGTGGGATCTGCAAACTCTCCTACGTTCTGGGGAGGGGGGGCCTTTTATAAAGTATGGCACCTTGACTTGGAAGAAAAACATGGCGGTTGAGTCTGATCTCGGCCAAATCACCTGTCTGCATAATTGTCATCCTAGAAACAGGACAGTCTCTACTATGTACTAAACCCAAGAACCTTCATCGGTTGGCTATATATTGAACATAGCTTATTACAGAATATAAATAGGCTTCATATGCATTCCAACTGTTCTAAAGCGGATTGCAGTTTGCTTAAACTGTATACCTATGCTACACTTTATACGCACCATCACCAATATATATAACATATATACATATTTATTTGATTTATTTGACAAGCCTGTTTGGATTGTTGATGTGAGATGTACTGCAGTCTTCTTTGATGTGATTTCCTTGTGAAGTGTTGTCCTGAGGATACCGGAATAGGCGAAACGCCGACTGATTTTTTTTTTTTGTTTTAGTATTTTCGAGACTTCCAAGGTTTTATTTTGGGGATTTTTCTATTGCAATATATGCATACATATATATGCGCGCATAACTAAGATACGAGAGCCTAAAGCAGTTAAGATATAGAAGAGCTCCATACTACTACAAGCTGCTACGTGCTCTCAGCCTTAATAGCTCTAGATGCTATCTGTCTCCCAGCCTCTGCCTCTGGTACTACCGTCTCTGCTTTTGTTATTATTTTAAAACATAAGAAACTCTGGCTCGCAGGTTCACGATTTAATATTTCATCAAACAGTAATAACGTAAAGAATTCTGCAAGATGTGATACCTGGAGTAGTGGTGATGCCGACCAATCAGTATTGTTCAATTATCAGAAGATATCCAGAACTTACTTAAGGAAAGGATTACGAAAACCAAAAGTTCTAAGTTTTGAAAAACAATCTGTTTTTACTACCACGTACTGTAACTACAATCTATGCAGGTCTTGGACTCAGTACGTAGTAGAGACTGAGCAATTACTTAAGAAACGTTTCTGATGGGAGGTAGTTTTTCCTTGATCATGCTCAACCGCACGGTGTTCCCCCAATTAAGGGTACACGCAGTATAGTGGCTGGGTGCGCCCCAAGAGAGTCTCCAAATTCAATAACGTCCATTCATAGATGATCAATAAGATGTCCAACCACTGAGCTATCTCCTTCAATTTACTTAAATTTTAAATTTTAGTTCATTATAATTATAATTATGATTCCCGGTCTGGTATAATTTGATAAACGATTCATCTAAAGCTAACTTACTTTTTATTTATATTTCTTGTAAGTTATGAACAACAGCATCAACATCAACATCGTCAGCTCTACAACTGTAACCTGGTAACGTCACTTTGTGGAAATACCTCAAACGGTTTCATGCTACGTCGAGAATACGCTAACAACCAAGGAGCACCCTCTTCCGCGAAGATCGATCCCATGAGGTATTCATGAGCGGAAATCGAACCTTAATGATCTTGAAGCTGACTGCTGAAGAGATTGAAGGCTATCCTTCAAGGAATAGCAATCTACACCTAGGGATAACGAACAAACGAATTTGCTGGCCTAAAAAAATTGTGAATGAATCGTCTGGGGTCCAGTACATTGTAGATAATGCACTTTTTTTGAACGGTTGTGAATAGAGGTGATTTGTCCTACATAATGCTCAACCGCCAGATTCCCCCCCCCCCTCTTATTTTGGGTACCCACTGGGTGAGACCCAGGAGGGTCCTATATCCCATAGGATCCATCTCCGATCGCTAACAGTAAAATAAAAGCCTGCCAGCGAGCGGGATTTTAACTCAGGAATTTCAGCTTCTACCACTGAACCACTATGCTCCCATGAGGTGTATGGAGGATAAATATTGGAGAGATAAAAGAATTTTTAACGAACGACTCTGATAAAGTCATCTTCATAATGCATACATCTACGATTATAGATACTTATAGCGGGATAAGTATATAGTTTTGGTTCGAATACAGAAAGGAGTTTATTAAATTTAAGGAAGAAATAGTTGGGGGTGCAGTCAAAGAAAACACCAAAATAAGCATAACTTATTTATTATGTGCCGACGTTTCGGCCTACAATGTAGGCCATCTTCAGGGCGAATAGAACACGCACGGCTTGGGGAGCTCAGAATCAAGTGCTATTTGAGTGAGTTTATTAAATGTATTCCATTCTGGTTAGAAAGTTTGATAACTTTTAGAAATATCCCGCCCAGTTTATTTTAAAAGTAGTAAAAAAGGATTATCACCTAGAACAAAACAAACTTGTGAACATTTGTCAGTTGTTGCTTATGAAGACTTATGAAACCAAATGAACCTGATTTTCAAAATAAGTGAAGAAGTGGTGAGAGCTATTAGAGAAGATGACATAACAAACTATCCAGGAGGAGACAGTTACACCGACAAAGAACCAAAACCACCTCTCTATTATCCTTCCAAGGACACCCAATCCTTCTTGATTCATTGCTTATTAGTGCGTCTTCATCCTCATCTCCTCAGGGCCTCCAAGAGACAACAAACCATTTAACGGCTATTATATCACACGCTTCGAAAAAATGAAGAATAGCTTTAAATTTTATACCCTCTCGAATTATAGGCAATGTTCCTCCAGGCAATCGATACTTATTAATGTTATATACTTATTAGAAACTATGTTAAAGTAGACATATTTATTGAAGATGAATTTAGATATAAAAAATTATATCAATTTTTAAAGTGGAAAGAAGGAAGAGTAATATACCTACTATGGCGAAGATCGCGAGTTCTTAGCATGGATGATGGCCTTGAGAATTTTAAAGAGAGGAAAAGTCATCAGTTAAGCCGTTCTTCGGAGGGAACATAAAATGGCGGTCCAGAGCCTGTACGATGTCAGGTACTCCTTATAGATCCCAATCCTAATTATACCTGGATAGGAAAAATTTAGGACTCCCACTGCAGCATCGTCCGATTAGCTTTAGTCGCACACAGTGACTTTAAATAAAGCAGTCTACATTGTTATCACTAAGAATATTCATATTCAGAATAGACCCAATGAAGGAATTCCTTAAACCTGAAGATTGGCCGCAATAGATAATAAACCTATCATCAATTATTAACAAAATATTTTTGTTTATTCATTAAAGTTATTGATGTTGATTTCCGCTGGTTTGGGGAAGTTGTACCATAGTAATTTATGATACAGTAATAATTTAGATTGCGCTTAGTAATCTATAGTAATAATTTAGATTGCGCTTAGTGTCCGATCTCGACTGAAAAAGACTTTCTCCTGGGGCTCACCCAGTCTCAACTAAGGAAAGACTCGGCGGTCGAGTGTGATCTGGGCCAAATCATGTTCCTGCTACATTTAGTTGTTTACAAGACAATTTTATTTAACATTTTTTTAAGGCATTGTTCTAAAATATCAAATATATAAACAGATATCCATTAGACTCCCTTTAAGAATTGTCATTACTATTTTATCGAGTTATCATTAATTATAGGACGTAATGCCTGGATATTCGATTGTCAATTTAAATCGATTGTTGTGAATGCATAATTTAACAAAAAAATATTGGCGGAACATGTTATCGATAACAAAGAGGTAGTTTGTATTCACACCGAGGTAGAAGCGACTCCCACGTGTCTTCCTTGTTAACAACTTGCTAACGAGCGATCTGGCAATTGCAATTAAATCAAACGGCTATCGATAAATCAATCCAGCTGATTAATATATAATATATTATTCTTTACAAATAATAAATAAATAAAACAGATCGTGAAAAACTTGGGAAACCTTCGGCCCCTTTCACTGGTATCTTGGCATTTTGTGGCTGGCTCTCAAGTTCTTACTTCAAGCAAATAAAAGTAATAACTTGGTGTGGGAAAAGTATCATCTAAAGTTTAAGTATAAAAAAATCACATGACTTTCATATTTACAAAATTAAAATCCGTGTGTACCGCATCATCAGTTAATAAATTAGGACTCATTATTTAATTAATAATACGATTAATAAGTTATTCACGGTCACCTGTGGTCTAGTGGTTAGCGTAACAAAGCCCGGTTTAACGGGGGTCCCGAGTCAGTACGATGTCAGGTACTCGTTAAAAATCCCTATCCTAATTAAACCTGGATAGGCAAAATTTATAGCTCCCACTATAGCATCGTCCGATTAGCAATAGCAGTATAAAGTGACGTTAAATGAACAAACATAAACGATTAATAAGTGCCCTTGAAGTATATACGATGCCAATTGTACAATTTCTAACAAAAATAATTTTTACGATAATTTCATGTAGCGGGAAGTAAGACTTGTAATTGAAATTTAATATGCTATTAACATTATTTTATTCTATTAATAATAATTCAATTAATAATAAAAGGCTAAGCGAACTCGAAAGCTCGATGTCGACATCAACAATCACAAACTTGCGCCCACACACTACCACTAACACTACCACTAACACTACCACTAACACAACCCAAACACAAATCCGCCAGATAACTCTTAGCGCAATCCTCCCAACTACGCCTCGGTCTACCACCTCAGACGTTTACTGATCAGTATAGCGTCTATCAACATTTTAGAAGTTCGTACTTATCAAGCTCAGCAATGTTACTAATTTTAATCATTGCTATGTAATCACTTCAATCAGACTAACCGGGTGTGTGCTCTCCAATCGACGTTATTAATCTCCTAAATATTGCAATGCCCTCTGTCGGACCAAATGTTCTCCGCAACTTCTTATTTTCGAATACCTTAAGCTATGTTTCACAGGTTTAAGAGAAGTTGCTGTCTCTGATTGAGGCGCCTTTTTGAAATGTCGATGTAATAACTATAACAAATAAATAAGAATTATAAATAATTGATCTTAAAGTTAATCCTCCAAATCTCAAAAATTTTGACTAGTAATCTAACGATATTTTTCGTAACTTTTGTAAATATTACAGAGCAGTACAACGTCGTGACCGTAACAGCACAATGATCCGAAGCACTAAGAAGATAGTTTACCAAATGACTTTCTCAATTACCTGAGCCATTAGGTCTTCCTCTTACCTGAGGTCGTCCCGTTCTGGTTGGGACATCCCGTGGGTCGTGAGCATCTTCCTCGGCCCCGATCTTAGGGGGTTGGGGGTTCTGTTACGTAATGAGGACACGAAAAGTAAGCTAGCTTGTTCTTATATATATATGGCACTAGTAATTCTAAAGTGACATAAGTCAATACCTACATACATGCCGGGAAAATGGATAGTGAGCTTGAGATAGCATTAGGACCCTAAGAGTGACACCAGTGCCTCCTGGCAGACAAGCTCTGAAGCTAGGTTGATGCAGTTCTGATGAGTGGTCAAGAGATATTTACCTATCTCATTCGTGGTTATAACTCATCAGCTTAAAAATAACAATTTTTGATTTGTGTTACTTTAGTAATACTAGTGCAATATATATATACTAGTGTTTTTTACAATATGAATGATTGTCATTTGTTATTCATTATATCAAGTGGCAGTATAATATATCAGATTCTACAAAAGGATTGTTAATCAATTGTTTTGTTTCAAGGTATGATTTACTTAATATTTATTATTTCATATTATGTGTTGACAAATCTAATCAAATTATGATTATGGTTTTGCAATTATCTTCCAACTGAATGAAAATCCAAATTTTTTTTACCAACAAATTTTTTTTTTATATTGTATGAGTGTGCAGTACCTAAAGATGAATCACCAGCCCCATATAACAGTTAACAGTTGAGTAAAGGTGAATAACATAGGACACAGAAGATAGGACTCACTTGAATGATGAATAACTTGTGAATATATTACTTTGCACACAATGAGCGAGGTGCATCGACATGTCGCACCTGTAGCATTTATTGGCAATGTGTCATTTTTAATATATGTTTATTATTGTTTATAATATTTTATTATAATACGCCTTGCAAGCCTTCAGACCACTCTTCTACTGGGTCTTCCTGTTCTTGCAGTATATTCGTTCTCTAAAAACCCTCTTCCTTTCTTCGGTCCACTTTGGTCTTTGGGCTGAGGTTGCTCGCTTCTCTGACATCACTTTCCGTTTGTATACCTCGTGTCCAAATACGCTTTTGTCGGTGATGATATTCTGAGTCTAGCTGGTCTTTTTCTAGATCGATTTTGAATTATGTCATCCAGGGTTTGGCAATGACTCGAGACTGTTTTACTTATATTACTCATAGAAATTTTTTAATTTTTTCTTAATTGTTAAGTTTAATATTAATAATTCTTAAATTTACATGAACAATGTCTCCATTCTAAGGATTCCTTAATTATTAAGAGCAAATTCATCTAAATGCGTTTCTTAGTGATAGATAATGTTTTAAAAATTGTTTACAATAATTGTTTCCGGAGGGAGTCCTAAATTTTGCATATCCATGTATATTAGTTTTATATTTATTTATTGAACCTCAATTAGATGAAAAATACTATAAATAGTCAAGAATAAAGCAACTAATGCGTACATGCATATTTAAATATAGTAAATACGTACATACGTACATTAATATATGTATATATAGTTATATATGTGAGATTACTATAAAATTGCCTATAGAGATATATATAGTGTGTTGGCCCAGTTCGTTGCCTGACCTGTTGAGAAAGGATGTCCTCAGGAGTCGTTAAAGGTTAGATTCCCACATGGTAGTACCTGCCCTCGCATTCTCCTTAATGTATACTTACTATCTTTAAGCTATATACATACATATACATATTGTGAGGAGTTCAATCTTGTGAATGTTAAATATATATTTTAGAAGTTTATTTAAAAAATATAATTTTTAAAACCCACGGACATATCACTGACACAAACCAAATTCATAACAGAAATGAAATTGAATGTCTTCTTATTCGTCTAACTTCTTTATTATTTATATAAACATATATTTATAAATTAAATTTTTAAAAAAATTCAACTGGGAAGTATTACAATCCATAAAGGGCATTAGGTTAGTACTATACAGTTACTTCGAAACTAAACCCTAAAATTTTTAGAAAAGGTCATTTTTTTTTCTGAGTTGATGAGATAGGTTCACTATTAAAAAATTACTAACCACAAGTGGATTCGATGTTGCAAGGGATAATGGAAAAAATTACTTTAATTGGTTTGAACATTTACCATAAGGAATGTTCTCAAGTGCACCAGTGAATAATAGCTTGAAGATTACTAGTATATTTGGCCCTCTACTAGGTTTGTCTGAACATGCACTACGATTATTAATTAAGAGAGGTGATATTTCTGATTAAGAGAGGCTCAACCTCCAAATCCCCCCTTTTTATAAAGACTGGGTGAGCCCTAGGAAGTATCCTCGGATTTTAACAGATAAAAGAAAATCTGCCACAGCCGGATTTGAACCCGGGACCTTCGACTCGGCAAATCAGTGCTCACCCCCCCCCCCCCCCCATCCGCCCCCTTCCCTTTTGAAAACCTGAAGATGTTGTTCTTCCTTCTGAGATTGTGGCGTTTCACAACCAAACAGAATAGTTCGGAGTATAATAGCTTTATAAATTCGAATTTTTAAATTTTGGGGCAAAATATCTGTATATTGATACAGATAAACCTTCTTTATTTCTAGTCGTAAACCTTTAATATTTAAATTCTCCGACGTGTTCAAAGTTAATCCCAGTTTATATCTGTACCATCAAAGTCACCGTCGTTTGTGCTACTAACCATATATTTCGTCTTATCCGAAATAAAATCGGATAAGATGAAGAAAGAAGGCCAAATTTTTTACCTGTTTTCATCATCTTTAATATATTTTATAGTGTGAGTAACTAACCCTCCTCAAAAACCCAAGCTTTTTCAGTTCGTATAACACGCTTTTAAAAGCATTACCCGTATGTCATGGGATCTTTGAATTCGATTTTCGGCTACTTGAAAGCATCGATTTAAATTGTAACATTGCGCACTTCTCAAGGACCAAGGGGTTTAGATTATGACAATATTATCATTTAATAAGTCTGTATCATTATTAGTGTCTTGTGCTATGTACTGTGGGTCTACTAAGGCATACATGGCTGAATCATTTAGACAAGCTTATGACTACTAGCATGATCAACTGGGGAGATTTTATAGTTTGATAAACGCTAATAGGAAACAAAAAAAAAGAAGAAAATATTTTTCAATTATCTTAAAATAAGATAAACAGATGAACAAAATAATTCTGTTTACCTTAAAAAAATGTGGGGTGCTTTTTGTGATATTTCCATAATGACTCCACTTCTGCCAATGTCAATAATAAAATATTTATAATAATTAACATCAAGTTTTAACTTTTTTAGGATAAAATATTTTTTATCTGTATCTATTCTTATTTAAACTAATTAACAATAATTTTATACCTTTTTTTTTAGCTATTTTTCATTTTCTACTTTTTAGTTTATTCTTAATTTTTTTAACTATTATTTTTTGTTTTTGCAAAATATGAAACCCTTCAGTTGGTCCTGTCATCAGTTATATGCTTGTTTAAAGAATAATGCCTTTCTACAACCCTCTGTAAATGGCACAAGACACTACCGATTTTTCAAAAATTAAAAATCGCTAATCCCGAAGATCCTAGTCAGGAAAAAGAGTTAAACCTATTTAATAAATTTAATTTTTTGTTAATCAATATATTCTGACTTAAAGTTATTAAAAATATTTTTCTGCTATTCGTTTTGCTTCCTATTAAAGCGTGTATTTTAGTTTTTCAAACTGTAAATTTCTTTAAATTTTTTTTTTCACCTTAAGTTTATTAAAGTTTTTTTAAAGTAAGTACAACTTATCTAATTAACATCTTACACGTGTCAATTTATCTATTTTTTTTATACTGAAATAAATAAAAAAATTATTAATTATTAGTTATACGAGAGGAAAGAGACCTTAGAGGAAATCTATAAGGTCATGGGAAATATAAAATAGCTAATGAAACCGAATGAAAAAGCTAAAAAAATTCATTGACTTGTGTCATTCATCTTTATTATCTTGTCGAAAGAACTCCAACAACGAAATAGCTCCTGTTATATTTGATCTTTTCGCATAACACAAATAAAATCGTTTCTCTAAACCTTTTTTGTGAGTATTATTTTTTTTTTTTTTTTGCCGTAGAAGAAAGAAAATGAAATTCGCTTAAAATTTATTCTACGCTTATCAGAGAACTAGCTATTAAATTTTTTTTAGTTGAATTTTTTATCTGTTGCTATCGGGAAGATAAATTACACGTTGCCCGGGCTAGGAAATTGCTTTGTGATGATAGAATGTCATGAAACTAGTCTCGCCATTCTTCGCCTATTTCTAATCCTAACCTTCTCAGATTCCATCTAAATCATTCTTTCTCTTTTTTATATATTTATAGGCATTGCTACATTTTTATAAATCTAAAATGTACACATTAGCTATGCATAACGGGTATATTAAGATGTTAGTAAAAAATATTATATACTATGCGAATACCTGGTATACCTGATAACAATTTTCTGTCGTGATATTGAGTTAGAAAATGGTAGAAATTTAAACAGCTGATTGAAATATACAATAAAAAAAAAACAGCTGATGTCATGATTATTTAAAATACAATCTATGTATTCATATAAATCTATTTTTTTAAATAAATCTAGAAACTTAAACTCAAAATATATTTTTTTCAACTTTTTTTTATTATATGTATGCAAATATGACAAGGGTAAATTTTTAAATATTCTCTTAACTCAAGGATCTCTCATCCAGCTTCTTTTTAGTGTTCCCTAATGTTCATGTCTGCGGTAGCCATATTGCCTATTATAAAAATAAGAATAAACATATCGTATGTGTTGATTGTTTTAAGTCGTACAGTTTTGTTATTTTTCAGGAAACTCCAATTATTATTCATAAAACATAGGATTAAACAGAGTAGGTTTTGCAAGTTTTTTTAACCATAGATCTACGAATTATTATATTTACCACTGTTTTGTTAGCCAATATGTCCTGTTTTGTTGTCCGACAATTTTTGAAAAGTTTTGACCACATGGAAAGTTGGCTAATAGGTCTGTAGTATGGGGGTTGTGTAAGGATTCTGGAAATCCTAGCAAAAATTCGATCTCTAAATAAAACGTCAATTTTGGATCCCTTTGAAAATTCAGACTATCAATATGCAAAGTCGAATCATGTTATCAGAATAAGCTAAATATAATCCAAAAATATAGAAAATCGGCCTAAAATATCGTTTGAAACATGATATTTAAAGTTAGATTTAATATAGGATGATCACAAGGTCTAATATTAAAGATTTGTCTGACCTTCGCTTTGAGTGTTAATGATCCATAAAATTATTTCTTTCATTTACAAATTCTAGTTAAAACTTTAACAATAATAATAATAAAATTAAAGACATCTGAGGCTTTTATTATGTTATAAATCTAACGAGCGAAACCTTGTTATGTTTCGGGATATTGCTAAAGACCGTTGCTACACGTGTAGAACTAAAATGGGGTAAGCCATAAATTTAATATTTTGGACCGTTAGGGAACTGGATGACAAGATTTGTTAGTGCCCGTTATTTCTAGGCTAAAGGTCAGGGAGTATCGTGGCGAGGTTTTGGTTCTGCGGCAATGGGTTGCAAGTTTTAGTTAGTTTGGTAATTACGTGAATTATTTGGATTAATATATACGGTATTATATATAATTAATTATTATGTATTTGCGTTTATGTTTATGTCAAAGCGTTCAACGGTGTGAGGATATATATGATTTGTTTCTTCTGTAACTTGTACTTAACTGTTAACCATATTACGTATCGTTGATAATAAGTATCGGATAATAAGTATCTTTATTGTCAATGGATGTTTATTATATTCTTGCGTAAACATCTACTGCTTAAATGTGTCTTTACGTTCCGTGGCATGAAGATTGCATTGAGAAGAACCTTGATTACTGTCACGCGACTTATTTAGGCACCTATTATTACAAGAACATTTTTTATTTTTAAACAAGTGTCTTCAAAAAATGTATAATTAAATAATCAAAATTTTAAATTCGATTTCTGAGTTCCAAGAGTCGATTTGTTTTTTAAACAACTAATTATGGTCTCATATATTATTAATTCCGAACAAAAATATTCAAGGAAATCTGTTGTACCATTTTACGTTCAATTAGGGTTACTTCTAAATTATTTTTATTTGGCTTGTATATATTTCAATAGAAATAAATATTTATACAATCTCTGAAACCATTTCGTGACATCTTTGCGTTCGTTTCTTGATGAACCATTAATTGTTACACTTTTGTATATTTATTATAGATTTCTTTAACACCTAGTTGCAAATAGTGGTACTTAACCTGACAGTCACGGTAAATTTTTAAATATAATTCATAAAATAAAATAGAGCCAAAAACACAAAAAGAAACACTATTATTTATTATAATGTCATTGGGAAAAACCACAATGGAAAGCCTTATGTTTCAAATCTAGTAATACACCCATCTCGAAGAAAAATGTGCAATACTAAAGGTGTTGCTAATGTGTATAAATTTATATAGGTTAGTATTACTTGATATGAGTTGTGGATCAGCTGATTCTATAACCTTCCCAGCTGGTTGCGTATTACCTTCTTTTCAGTTGTATGTTGAACGTCTTGGTGGTGGGGTGCTGTCTCATGTTTGGAGCCTGTTTGGGCTGATGATCGTTGGGATGTATTGCACCTTTTTCTTCGAGATGTGATTCACATAACCCTTTTTTGTTTTTGTGTCTTGATAATGCCTGAATAGGCGAAACGTCGACTGGTAAGTGGGTGTATTACTAGATTTGAAACATAAGGCTTTGCATTGTGGTTTTTCTCAATGACAGTATAATATAATTCATAAAATTATATAAATTTAAATAATGAACCATGTTTAGCAGTTTCAGGCTATTTTCAACACTAGACAAACGCTCTAAGCTCCCAACTAATTACATAAGACTTATATACATGACTGTAACTATACTAAGCCATCGAATTCCTACTGTATCCAATCCTTACAATCCGAAATCCTTCATAAAATCCTTAATGCTTCTTACTTTATCACGAATAAAACCATCCCTAATAATCTTAATGTTGCTAATTTGGCCCGAAACTGATACCAATCCTCTCATGACAAACTTTATTCCAGTCAAACCGACTAGTTTCAAACCTAGCAATTCCCGATTAGCCTCTGAGGCGTCTGACAAGAAGATGGTCTCCTGACCTTCTAACTTAAATCTGATATTTGAGCACTACCAGTGGGTATTTTCTCTATTTGCCTTTACTTGCTTGCCACTATGTCTGCAGCCCATGTGCACAAGTGGGTTAAAACGATTTTTATGTACTTGGAGAAGAGGAATTGTGTTATTTTAGTAGATAATGAAGGGCTAAGTCAGACTTTGGCTTGGATTGGAGTTATTGCTTATATTGCAGCTCAATTTCAAGGCAAACACTACCAGAATGACACACTTCCCTCAATACAATAACTCGTTCTGGACAAATTCTACTTAAGTACTCATTAGCAGGGTTTATTATTATTAATTATTTTGTAGTATAATTAAATTGCATATCGTTTCGTTGAAATTAAATTAATAAGTAATTACGAAGATTGAATAATGTGTCTATAATATTATATTCTAAAATTATAAGTGGGATATTGTTAGTGAGGGAGCTAGCGAAAACTCTCCCACGGTGACTAAATGCCGTCATTACATCGAGTCGTTGCCACTCTCTTCGGAGCCTCTTCCTTTCGTGTTCTTCTTCTGCTCACCACCAGTCCTTCATGCCATTTAGTTCCTTTTCTTACTTTTGTCTTCATTGTCTTTTCTTTATTGCATGTCAAGTTACGTTTGAAGTTAGACTAAAAGAAGCTGGTCCCTAAGACTTTGGGAATTAACCTTATCATGATCACTGAGATCAATTGTGGAGTATTGTCAGAATGAATGACTCTAATATACCATCAGGACGAAGGAGATTTCTTGTTCGGTAAATCCAGGGTAGAACTTAGTTAGTTAGGAGGTAGGAGATGGAAGGCTCCGAGATATATAAAATATAAGTTTATTTATATTTATAATATAAGGAAGAAATAGTTGGGGGTGCAGTCAATAAAAACACCTTAATATGTGTAACTTATTTATTGTGCGCCGACGTTTCGGCCTACAATATAGGCCATCTTCAGGGCTAAGAGAGAGAAACAAACAGAAAAACATATAAAAAACGTTGTAGTAACAAGAATATGGTGACAAGTAATGTAGTAATGTGGTACAAGTAATGTGGAAATTAAAATAGTGCAGCCTCATATTTTTACATCTACTGAATTTCTATACCTATTTTCTATATGTTTATGTTATATTCACATCATATTTTATATTTATACAACTTCTTTCTAACTGTATACAGTTGTAATATTAACTTCCCTTACTTATATTTTGTAATTTCTTTTCATACTTTAGATTTCATATTTATAAACATTATTTTTAATTTTTCATAGTTATGAATCCTTTCTTTCTACATATGCTTGTATTATTGCATTTTACCTATGTAACCTCTAGATGTCTGGTATCATTCCATTTATATCTATAATTAAACTAGTTTTTTCAAAATCCTTCATATTCCACCCCTTTTTTTAAATTTTAATCTTCTCATTTTGTATCTTTCCGTTTACCTCCTCATTTTCCTTTCCCTTTATATTATGTTTACATTTCATCCTTTCTGCACATTTATTTTCTGTATTTTATATTCGTATTCTTTAATTATTATATCTGTCACTATTTTAATTTCTGTTCATCATCTATAATTTTATTATTATCTGTCACTATTTTAATTTTATTATATTTTGTAACCACTTTTATATTCGTTATCTTTAATCATCATATCTATTCACTATTTCATCATATCTAGTCACCATTTTAATTTCCACATTACTTGTACCACATTACTACATTACTTGTCACCATATTCTTGTTACTGCAACGTTTTTTATATGTTTTTCTGTTTGTTTCTCTATCTTAGCCCTGAAGATGGCCTACATTGTAGGCACACAATAAATAAGTTACACTTATTAAGGTGTTTTTATTGACTGCACCCCCAACTATTTCTTCCTTATATTAGAAGTTACAGTCAATCAATTCTTCTCTAATATATATATATATATAATTATTTATATTCAAATTGGGTCGTTTCTTAAAAGATGTTAGTTACTAAAACGACTAAATGAAATGAAAACATTTCTGTTCAAAATATTTACAGTCATTTTCTATTTATTATGCATTTTTCCCAACTTGTTATAGAATTTTCAATCCCAGAGCTGAAAGATTCAGGATTTTGTGATGAAATAAAGTTTGAAAATGCGTTTTTCAAAATTGTATACTTAAAGAAGTCCAAATTTCTGTGGGAGAACTTGGTAGCCAAGCTCGTATGGTTTCACTGCCTTGTCCTGTAAAAGTTCCTTAAGGAGTAAACATTCCTTCCGATTAACCAATCCAGGTTATTATTGTTGAATTTTTATTGCACTATATCAATGTCCCTAAAGTACGAGGTGGATGTGATGGCTCCACATCTGGGCAGATAGCCGAATTGAATTACTCCATTGACCACCGCACAGAAACCAATTTCGTTGGTTTTTAAATTTCTCAAACCAAGGGCAAATGGTCCGTTCGTTACAACACTCTTCCCCGAACACGCTGTTAATTTGTCTTGCAGCTAGGGCTGCAGAGTGTCCAAGTTTAAACACATAAAAAACACCCGAAAATTGCGTGTTTCCATCGTCATTTTTGGCGGAATATTAAACAATGTTCGTTTAATTGCAATGATGGTAAATGTTTTCAAATAAAAGAGGATTTATAACAACTCATTACAATTTGTAAACGTAAACACACTAATTCTACTTTGAATGTTAGAAATAATAAAAATGAACATTTCTTGTAAAACTACCTACTATAAATATTACTTGGACTTAAGTCCGTATAAAGTGATTGTTGGTTTCGACATCAAGCCTGCACGATCCCTGCTCAATATACTATACTATAAGCTGCATGTTCTTGTGAGTAAACTCTATATCCCGGCAGACATGTTGTAGCTTAAAGAAGTCCTATGTATATTCCTTGAGTAGAGGGCTGGAAGAAATCCGTGGATCTGATAGCGAGCCCTGTTGGGATCGGAGAGAACTGATCGCTATCGATCGTCTTGACAAATAGATCGCAACTACATCCTATCGATATATCTCGATATTGCGCAACATCGATTAATAATCGCCCTACATGTTGCGTACTCCTGAGAATTCCTTGTTATGGGAAGTTACTACTTCCTTCGGCATATCACAATTTCCTTCTCCCTGTTTATGAATCGAAAGTACTTTCATTAACAAATAGAGTTTTAATAGTTTCTTGCTACATGTTTATGTATGCATACATGTGAGTAACAGTAACAAGCAGTGAAGCAATACCCTACACCTACAATAATAATTATATGAGGATAGATGAGACACTCTGAGCACGAGCAAGCCGGTCCACCTAACTCATGGTGGTGTCTCTTACGACCAGTCCAGTACTGTGAAGCGGTTCAAGGGAATTAATCTCTTAAATTAAACCTACTGTAGCCTGTAAGACTACATTCACACTTACTGCTGGTTCTTGGCGTGTGTTTAGGTTGAATTTCCAAATCCAAACAGCTGGATAGATTAAGTCAGTGGGAATTTCTTCTCTGTATGTTACAATTGATAACTTTAGTTAGTTTTTTAACACTTTAATTACTTAAACTATATCTTAATTCAATGTTTCAATTTATGACTTAATGAGTTTCCGATTAACTGAAGAGATTTAATATGTATATATGTGTATATATATATATATATATATATATATATATATATATATATACATATATATATATATATATATACGAACAATGGTACGAGCCATAAGAAACCTGTAGTGACGTTATGGCCCAGTTGAGATAAAGGTTGTCTATTCACCTTCAAGGTTTCTCGAGCACAGCCTCAGTTAATTGTTAATTATCGCTATCTTTTGGACCAACAACAACTTAAGGATAAATTTAATTTTAACTGGAATAGACGAATACTTGATCGCATTGTTTTATTAATGAATAAAATAAGTGTCACTCAGGATATTCCATCCTACATTTCTATTGAATGCATAAGAATAAACAAATACCAATAAAATATTAATTATTTAAAATAAATTTAATATTTTATTTTACGATTTCAACATGTTTTGGTAAATCACACAGATACGGATGATGGTTCATCCACAACATATTTCTGCTTAAAATAATATGAATATATGGATTAATGCATTATTGACACTTGGTTAGAATAGTTAAACTTTATTGTTTTATATTTTTAGTTTGTTCGTTAATCAGACGATGCTGCAGTAGGAGTCCTAAATTTTGCCTATCCAGGCATATTTAGATAACCAGTTACTCCATTTTACATACCTTCCGAAGGACGGCATAACCAAGGATACTTTACTTCCTTTAAATGATCCTAGGGCCGACTGTCTTGATTGCAAACCCACGATCTTGGGCATAGAAGGTTGTCATACTAATCATATTATAATACTAAGCATATTTGAAGTGATTTTTAATAGGCCTTGGTTTTAATAAAACAATAATATAGTATTTTATTAATAAATACAAAGTAACATTACCTCTGATATAATAGTAATATATTTAAGATTAGAAAATTTAATTATTCGTTACCTCTCCACATCAGGAGAGCACATCACACCTAGCTTCCCTGTTATTATATGTATATTCCTCAGGAGATAGCGGCCCGAGCTAACGAAATCCCATTTAGTCGCGATCTATAACCTCCCCGGAGGCTGATCAATGTATTTTAATCTAGGCATAGCGGAGGATAGCAAGAAGAAAAAGGAAAAGAAGCGTGGTGGGCGAGACCAGGAGAATTGGGAGCGATAATGAGATGCGATGTCTGTAGTTTGCATATAGCAACTGTTGAGGAGGCTATGATACCATCTTCCGAAGACCCTGAGGCGGGACTGTAGAGGCGATCTGTGAAGGAGGAAGTCGTCCAAGACATCGATGGACTCGTCTCCGAGGATCTTATTGGTCATGTTGTGGATAAATCATTTATTTTCATTAAACTTAAAATAAAACGGAGGAAAAAGAAAGATCCGTATCCATGACTTTTTTGGCGGATCTTTTACCGTATTAATTTTCAATACATAGATGAAATTTTATACGTGGGTATTTTATATTCACTGCAAAATTCTTAGGTACGTTTAGTGACCCTATTAACAGCAAGTTTTGTTCTGGCCAACGTAGAATTGAAAAAAATAAATTCAGTCCTCCACTCTAATAACAGATCAGCTGATCTTAGTTTGTATGAAAAAACGCAATTATTTTTTGGATGATTGTCCAGAATAAAAGTTGCTGTTTATAGTGCTACTAACACGCACCTAACTGGTTTTCAGTTAATTTAATATAATCCCGAATAAAGGTTTTTAGGTAGCAGTGAAAAACTATTGACATTTAATATAAGGAAGAAATAGTTGGAGGTGCTGTCAATAAAAACACCTTAATAAGTGTAACTTATTTATTGTGTGCCGACGTTTCGACCTACAATGTAGGCCATCTTCAGTTTGGCCGCTGATCCCCTCACCGCCGCGTGGTATATTCGCCCTGAAGATGGCCTACATTGTAGGCCGAAACGTCGGCACACAATAAATAAGTTACACTTATTAAGGTATTTTTATTGACTGCACCCCCAACTATTTCTTCCTTATATTAGAAGTTACAGTCAGCCAATTCTTCTCTAATATTGACATTTAACATTTGACTCAGGCAATCCTTTCAAGGTTTAAAGAAAAACTTCTTATTTGACAATTTGATAACTCACTGGCAAACACAAACGTTACTAATGCCGGAGTATAAGTCAAAAACTCGAAACATGTACCGTCACGTCATCGATCGAGTAAAAAAGTTAAGATCCGTATCCCCGGATCTTGACCCCAAATATCCGTATCCAGATACTTCCTTAAAGATCCGGCACATCGCTAGTTGTTATCTACGGTTGATTTCCTGATTTCGAGTTTTCCTCTCTGTTCTCCAACAGTTGTTTGGTGATTTTCTTCCACCTAAGCTCGGAGAACATAGTCATCAAAGGCAGAAATTCTTTGACAATCTTCTGGTAGTAAAATGCTAATGACTGTACTGTTTTAAGACAACGGTTGTGAAAGGAGGTGTGTTGTGTCCCTCTCAACCAGGATTTGTCCCTGGAGAGTATGCAGATCCCGCAGGAAATAATCAATTACCATTTTATTTATAAGTTAATCATTTCTATATACTATAGTCAGCTGACTAATTAACAGCATTTAACTTGTTGTTTGGTGTTCCAGATGGCGTGGTCAAAGGAAGAAAAGGCACCAATGGAGTTGTTCACCGCGGGGACGACAAGCTGTCCACTATCTCAAGGTAAATGTCTTAACAAATTGATGGAAATTAAAATTAAATTTGTGCATGGAAAAGTAAAATTACTGACCGTTAAGTGAGATTATGTTATCCTAGAAGAATTCTTTAAGTCAGAGCTTATTTATATAATTTGGATTTTTAGCCGTATTTTTTAAGGGTAGAATGTTGTATACCAATTTCCACTATAAGGAATGTTCTATCCTCAAGGTCGCTGGTTCGCAGCCGGGCATGTGGGCTTATGATTTTTTAAAGGGACTAAAAAATCCTTTATTATGCTGTCGAATGTATACTTCTTCGAATTCCAATTTATCTGTTTGTATCTTTTCTCACATGATGAAAGGTTAACTGGTTATTTATGTACCACTCTAGGGAACACAATATAGTAGATTTGAGGTGTTCTGTTTTGATTATGGATTTATGTGAACGTATCTTTTATTGACTTGACAATGAATTGACCGGCTACTTATTTACTGGAGTTTGAAATTGTTAATTATTAATTTATTTGGAATCAATCAATTATTTGATAAATAGTGAACCAAAATTGTGTATCACCATCCGGTATAAGAAACACAATATAGTTGATGTGAGGTGTGATATTTCGAGTAAAGATTGATAGAAGCGTTTTTTGATTTGACGAAACGTTGACAAGTAATTTTTATATATTAGCCTTTGAGATACTGAAGAATTAATTTATTTTGAAATCTATTAATAATGAATTAACTATTGTGTACAACTATCCGCTGTAAAGAACACAATATAGTTGATGTGAGGTGTGCTATTTCCAGTTTTAATTTATTTGAACCTACCATGTATAGATAATATCTTCACTAGAGGGTTTAAGATTAAGCATTAATTAGGAAGTTTTTATTACCTTCATCCTTTTGAGCGATATCCTTTAGCGGCAACCTTAAGAAGGAGGTAAAGCCTCCCAGCCAGTGTATACTCGTTCAATCCCAAGGTAAGAAGTTGAATCCTATAGCGCCCGTTAGGCTAACGACCTGAGGGAAGACAAGAAGTCGTTGGACCGTTGGTAACACTGCCAGCTCTTGATGAACTGCCTCTTCTTGGATAACGGGAGTCCCGAAGGAGCATCGTCTCTGGGTATCGTCCTGGTTAGTGGGTATAATCACCTGGCACATTCCAGGGGTTTCGAATATTTTTTTAAATAATAAAACATCTTGTTTTGCTAATTCCCGGCTTTTCCCAATGTGGGGTTACGATAAAGTTAGTCCTAATAATAGGATAAAGACTCGAGATTATTTTTTTTTGTCCTTCTTACACTATATAGAAGAAAAAATACAGTCTAATATACAGAATAAATTATACTTCTGATAAGTTATTATATTCTACTTATAATTGAAGATTTGTGTTTACAATAATTATATAATTAATTGTGAAGGGGGGGGGGTAGGTCAGTGGTAGAGTTGCCGTGCCGAAGGAGCGCTGAGGTGCCAGGTTCGAGTCCAGCCGTGGCAGATACGTTATTTAATATGCTAATGGTTGTTGCTGGAGCCTCTATAAAGTAGCAGGAAAAAAACTGACGATTAAGCGCGATCTAGGACCAATCACCTCCCTGCACAACCGTTGTCCTAAAATCAGTACTGTCTCTACAATGTACTGAACCCAAATCTGCATGGGTAGTAATGGTACAGGTTTTTTTCAATACGAAATTAAATTTGTATACTGTAATTATTACATTGTCAATGTATTTGAGGAGTTTTTAAAATATAAAATAGTAATTTTAGCATGATTGGTGACGTATTCAATTTTCGATATTGAAGCGAAATATCTACACCTGAAGGCCAACGATGATAAGAATATTATTTAAATAATCAAGATAACTTATTATTATCTTCATCAAGAAATACTTTACTCTTGTAATGACAATGGTGACTTGACATAGTAATGTCAATGACGATACTGTAGTATAGATTGGAACAAGTCCATACGTTTCATCAGTTAACTTATAAATTAGTCAATCATCGTTTTAGTATATTTAAGGAAGAAATAGTTGGGGGTGCAGTCAAAGAAAACACCAAAATAAGAAAAACTTATTTATTATGTGCCGACGTTTCGGCCTACAATGTAGGCCATCTTCAGGGCGAATAAAAAATCGTTTTAGTATAGTATTATTGGCAATTCGTTCCCAAATTAGTATTCTTAAACGGAATATAAGTAAAAAAAAAAGATGACAACCAGAACTGTTAGTGAATGATTTTCATCAAACAAAAAATTTAATCTTCAACAAACAAACAAATCTTCCTTTATAGTACAGGTACTCTAGGGATTTCGTCCACTTTACTCTTTCGTAAATCAGAGACATTGCGTTATACATTATGTTATGATATGTTCTTGAAGTATCAACAATTAAGGGTCCAAATAAAATAAATAAATAGAGAAGGAAGTCTGAGAACTATTAATCGTAGCTCGTTTAGCTTTGATAAATAATGATCGCTGCCCGGATTCCAAATAGCAACCAAAAAACTCTAATCCCGTTGAATCCCCCCCGGATTCCCATGACTTTGATTCCCGTGGGTATTCCTGGACCCTGCAGTTCAATTAGCGAGTGTGATGAAGATCTGAGGAGGTCCTCGTGTTCCCACGTCATGTAGTTAGCACCTGTACATCAGTACATCAGTACACCTGTACCTCTGGTTCAGGTAAACAGTCCTATCCTGATTGCTCTCCAAGAGGAAGCTAGTTAGGCAGCGGTGGTAAACAATGTCTGAGCAAGTTGATCTCTTCCGGGGCAGGCATTTCCATATGCTTAATTAATTATTTCTAAATGTTCTGTTCATTTAGTATTTATTTAATAATGTATAAAAGTAAGCTAAAAGTAACAAACAACTGAAATAATTACTGAAATTTCAAAAATCAGGAAATACAGTTAACATTCAACGTTTGGCCCATCCACGCAGCAGCATTAAACAAATGGATATCAATAAATTCATTTTAGTATGACTTATCTTTATTTTATCTCAATTCATATATTTATAAATTCATATATTACACGTCGGAAACTTGTTCTATATTTAATAGAGAGAGAGAGAGAGAAAAATTTAAGATTTTGATGTACCTCTCCAAGTTTGTTCATTTAACGTCACTTTATACTGCTATGGCTAATCGGACGATGCTACATTGGAAGCTCTAAATTTTGCCTATCCAGGTGTAATTAGGATAGGGATTTTTAACGAGTACCTGACATCGTACAGGCTCGGGACCTCCGTTTAACGTCCCTTCCGAAGGACGGCGTAACTAAGGATTTTTTACTTAGTGCACCACTCCAAATAGTAACCAAAATATGCATATGTAGGCACGTATGTGCAGGCCAAAGTCGTCCAAATTATTCACGATTATATTTCGTTTAATCAATACAAAGAAGTAAAAAGACACGTAACAACAAATTCTGGAGAATAAATCAAAACACGTAAAGAAGTAACATCTCACAATTTTTTCCATTCTTCTAGAAATTTATGAGTGCACTCATATCCTTTGATCCTTTGTGTATTTTAAACACAAATTACCCGTTTGCACTTATTAATGATTATTAATATTGATATTATTATTAATGATATTAGTCCATTCAGATCTTTTAAAATATTTCATTTACATATAAATCAGGAGTTCAGAATCAAAATCGGATTAATCTGAAATTTCTTCCCAAAAAAAAACCTTTGCCGCCTAATTTATCTTATTTTCGAGAGCATAAGAATTGCTGAACGAAAAATGTGAAAAAATCTATTGTCAAATGACTCAAAAATTCGTTTATTTATTTTTTTTTTTTTTGGCAACTGAAGCTAGATGTCCTGGTGTACGTTGGGATGGTAAGGTGGATAATGTGCGGGAGTTTCATGGCCGAAGCGAACTAACCTTTAGGTGACTCGGCATGATGAAGATGGAAACGGCAAAAAGAAGAGCTAGCTCCGTGTGTGGCGTGTTGGATACCCCGAGGCTAGTTCCAGATCGGCGAGGGCTATTAGCGAGCGGCCGTCAAGATCATCCTGGACCCATTATACTTCCTCTTCGGGGCCTTTGTAGTCCATCAATGCCCTCTAGACCGCGGACGGTGCCCGCTGTCCCAGTGGAATACTAATGTCATCTTATAGTTACTCATACTTTCCCTTTTGTGTATCTTAATATATATATATGTATCTTAATCGACCGAGCTTTCAACGTTTCTCCTTTTAATCTTATTAAGACAGTGATTAGTTCCGAACTTGGTCGAACCTACTAACTTCCAAAACCTTATCACTCACTCTAATATATATATATGTAACTGTAGTAAACTAAGTTGTAAGCTTTAAAAACCTTTAGAAGTAGAGTTCATATGAAAGTAAAAATAGAATAAGTGGAAGAAAGTGGTCCGGCGAGGACCTACCCCTCCCCCTCCCCCCAGCTCCCCCTTCCCACAGCCCTGAAGAAGACCTGCAAAGTAGGTCGAAACGTTGGCTAATCAATAAAGTTTTTCTCCAATTCTACGAGAAATTCATTGTGACCTCTACCCGGACCACTCTCTTCCACATATATTATCAAGGTCAACAATTATCATTCAATAAAAATAGTTTATTATATTGGATTGTAACACACTATTAAAAATAACTAATTAAATAAAAGTATTGGCCAAATATAAGTTTTTATTGTTTATTTATCAAACGTCACTTAGTCTTCATTGTTTATTTGGACGTAAATACAGTCGGAGACCTTAATTTAGGTTATTTAGATTAAAAAAAACTCACGACCTAGGTTATAACGAAGGTTGTTATGTTTAAGTTTTAATGTTTTGTATGTAATAAGTTTTTTAGATGTTGTATATTCAGTAAACACAATATATTACTAGATTCTACAACGTTTCAAAATTGAATTTTTCTCAAATTAATGTAAAATATGTAAGACAACATTTTAATCAGACTACTCTTACAAGACTGAAAATACAAGAAACTGCTCGACGTTTTCGCCTATTTCAACATTTACTGGACAAACGCTCTAAGCTCCCTATTAATTACAAAAGACTCATTTACATGACAGTTATCAGACCTATTTGGACATACGGTGTTGGGCTTTGGGGCTCTACCATACTATTCCTGATAACCTTCCGAGGCGTCTTAAAAGAAGATGGCCTCGAGACCTTCTACTAAATAACTTTATTGGAGTGCTACCGATGGTTAGTTTCTAAACAAGTGTTTTTGTTTTCATGTCACTTGTTCATATCAGCAAATTTACATGTTGTAAATATCAATAAATTAATCTAAAAAAAAATTATACTACATCTTATATAATGAAGAAATAGTTGGGGGTGCAGTCAATAAAAACACCTTAATAAGTGTAACTTATTTATTGTGTGCCGACGTTCCGGCCTACAATGTAGGCCATCTTCAAGGCGAATACACCACGCGGCGGCTAGGCTTATACTACATGTTAGATGTATCAAAATGATGTTCAGGCGCGATGGTCTAAGCAAATGCTCGTACATAGTACCAACCTATTTATTGGAAGCCTACGTTCCGACTCACAATCCATTCATTAATATTTAATAAACAAAAAAAGTCAAGGAAAAACTAAACAAAATAACAATTTGCCACAATACATTTTTTTTAAGTTGCCTACCAAAAATAACTGTTACTGTTGAAAGCTTGCCGGATATGGAACTCTCGTTGGTTGATATGAAACTAGTATCAATAAGGCTTGGTCACAATCAACGTGAAAGTAAAGGTTGAAGGCCTCCTTCTTCCTTTCTAAAAACTCTTTTACTTTGACTTATCTCCGGATGACTCGGCAAGGCGGCGCTAGATGGATGGGATGAGTTGCAGTTGTGGCTTCCAAGTTGGCAAAATAGTTTCATATCCGGATCGGCTTCTGTACTAGCTTTGTCTCGACGATGTAACGGTTTGTTGCAAGTGTGAAGAAATGATATATTAATGACCAAATATCAATTCAAGCAAAAAACGATCGAAGCCGAAAAGAAAACACATAACGTTACAAGGTCACCTGTGGTCTAGTGGTTAGCGTAACAAACTGCTGAACAAAAGATCGCGGATTCGTAGCCCGGCTGGTGGCCCTGGGATTTTTTTAAGGGAGTAAAAAATCCTTAGTTACGCCGTCCTTCGGAAGGGACGTTAAACGGGGGTCCCGAGCCTGTACGATGTCAGGTACTCGTTAAAAATCCCTATCCTAATTAAACATGGATAGGCAAAATTTAGAGCTCTCACTGTAGCATCGTCCGATTAGTAATAGCAGCATAAAGTGACGTTAAATGAACAAACAAACATAACTTTACTAACTTCCGTTCATGCATGCTGCTCAATGAAATCCTCCCATTTACCACTTGATATCAAGGACCCTCCTGGGACTCACCCAGCCTCTATAAAGTTGGTACCTAAAATATGGGAAAAATCTGGCGGTTGAGCGTGACCTAGGACAAATCACCTCCTTGCAGAACCGTCCATGAAACAGTACAGTCCCTATCATGTACTGAACCCCAGACCCGTTCAAGGGTTGTAGTGGTACAGGTTTTTTTTTTTATACTCCTTGTACGCTTATCAGTTAGCTTTGCGGTTTAATTATGTTTGTTGAAGCTTGTTACTAATCCCAACAACTCTACAAGTCCGTCTAAACCTTTGGGATGTTATCACTTTATCATATAATTTATGTATACACATATATACACGTATTTTTATACACATTTACCTTTCCGCGTTGCGTGCCCTCAGATTTATTCAGTGGACAGTTATTTTATTCTAAACTAAGTACACGGGCTAACCAATGGCGAAAAATGCTTTTTTTTTCTTTTTCTTAGGAGATCTGTAATCGATTAAACCGTTGAAAACTAATTTGAACTGGTTACAATACTTTCCTAACTAGGATCAAGCTTTATCTTTAGTTTCTCCAACCTTCGTTCTGTTTATAATGGATAATATAATAATTATATTACCGTAATATATAATTATATTATCATAATATAATTATTTATAACAATTATAATTAATCCATTATTATATATAATATAATATAATAATGGAACCGTGACAAGCATCTACTACGCTGTATTTGTTCATTTATAGGTTTAAAGAATTATTTTTATTTCATATGAAATTTAATTTGCGACAGTTATTTATATCTTTTCTCGTTCGTGCTCTTCATTTATGAATAATTAAAGAAATTCATGTTTACAATTCTTTCGGCACATCTCTTCAAAATCTTGTGAGCGATTTTAGCTGTGGACTCTTTGGGAGAAATGTTATTTTAGTTATTGAGTAGATATTAATATCGTTAATCTTTGTTATAATTGCCTAAACTTTTGATGAGCTTCAAAATTTGATAGATGATAGGATCAGAAGTTTCGGATTTTTCTTTTGTATATGATTCCGGTTAAATAGTTAAGTTGAACATTGTACGAAATGAGTTTCTTGTACTTAGGGATGTGGAATCGTGTTATTTTGGCAGCGAATAAATGGCTTCTTCATTCACTTATTCACAATATTATTAAGCACACACAATTGATTCAAGGCTGGGTAGGAGTTGATAAGGTTCCCATGACTACAGGTATAGTATGACGTCAGATATGGTACGGTATGACTACAGAAATGGTAGGACTACCATCGGATCTATGCCCTGTCATAAAAGAATGATGGTGTATTATCCCACAGCACGGCTATTAGCAATTTCTGCATTAATCGCCCTTCGGAATCTGCGTAGGACGAAATTTGATTTGTAGCCTGTTTAGTGAAATTGGATCGGCTCCACATTTACAGGTCGCTCGAGGCTCTTAACCTCTAACTATTTGGTCTTTCAATTAGTTAGGACGCATAAGAAATGAAACTTGAGCATTCTAATACGGTAACGACTTGGTTTGGTGACCCTACTAATAAGAGCTAAATCATTTAATTGTTATTTAGTAATTTACTGGTTTTTAAAATATTGTTTAATAGATAGAGGTTTTATTTAAACTAACTAAAGGGCGCAGACTGAAGCAGGAAGGTTATATAACAATAACAGGGAGGTTATATACATAGAGGTAGATGCTGTCAACAGCTAAGTAACATTAGTTGCTTCTTGCCATTAGAGAACAAGTTGTAAAGTATTCTTTATTTGTATCCTACAACATTGAAGGAATGGATTGAAATTAAGTTGTAAAGTCTTTCCCTATCAAGATAAAAGGTACAGATAAATAAATCAATGATTTTACGAGTCGGTACACCTACATCTTGGAACTTGTAAGGAGCCTACAACCTGTCAACTAGGACATTTACATGCTTATTCGGCTGGTTAAGGCTTCACCAAAGAAAATTATCTATCATTAGAGCAAAATATATCTCGATGTAGGATCTTTATTCTCTTATTGATCTAGATTTTGTTAACCTTGAGATTATTTCTAAGGTTGAAGAATTAAAACCCACTTTTCGAGAAAAACCAATGGGTGTGAACATAATTCTATTATCTTAATTCTGGCGTTTTATTACGTACAGATAATATTTTATGTTTGGACGAATGCTATTGTTATTATTATTATTAAAGTACAGTGTGAAATAGAGAAATTTTCGTATTTAGACTTAATTTTTTTAAAGAAAAATCAGCGAATAAATCACATTCTGGTAGTTTTTCATGAAAAAAAAAAATCACAGTTTATTTGCTAAAGCCATTTTTTTTTTAAGACAAATAATTTAAAATAAATTTCCTTTAAACATTATTTTTTTTAGATCTAGAATTAGTAGATCAATGGAGAAGTGATGAATTTTCTTATTTATTTTCAAATATTTAATCATAAACATCATATTTGTATTATTTGCTGTCTTTCAGACTATTAGGAGACAGTCTATTTAATAAATACCACTTGGACTGACATTAACTAAAGACGATCTCTTAAAACACTTCGTGATGACAGCTGGGTTCGGAATGAGGTCTGGGAACAGACGCCTTCAGCGGAATCCAGCGACCCCCTGGCAGAAGACAGTCGAGAACAGACACTGAGGAATTACGATCTGAAGAAGCTGGAAGAGGAACTGCTGGAGATGTCAGAGTCGTTAGTGGAACAGGTTGGAGTCACGACTCGTGGAACTGTGTTCTTTAACGATACTCCTCGACGCTGTCTGTTCGAGAGCCCGATCTCGAGTACCTCCCTCGAGTATCTGTTTGGTCTTATTAATATGCAACAGCTTTATCTATGTATTCAACTTTATATATATCTTATCATCATCTTGCCGAAGATACAATACGTATCCTATTGCAGAGTCCAGAAGTTGACATGAGTTTTTTCTAGTAAAGTTTTTGTTTTGATCTAGGTAAAAGCGAAAATCGACAGAAATGACAATTATAAATAATATAAAGTTGAAGGACTAGCCATTTTAATATTAATTATTTATAATATTTAAAGAATACGAATTTTACTATTAAATATAGAACTGTTACTTAGCTCACGCTAGTGCGGCAATCCTGATTGATAATGCGACTCTATTTTAAAAGTACTGTTATTCTTCATTTTAAAATTAAAAGTGGAAAGCTGGGTAGCTCTTTGTCTAGAGTGCCGTTTGGTTCTTTATGTTTGCCTATTTATGTCGGATAAATTATTTCTGTTATTTATTTATTTTTGCCATTTATTGAACCTGTGAGATGGGCAAACCCTCCTAGGGCTTGCTCAATCTCTTTAAATGGAGAACCTTTACAATGCACTGAACACAGGAATTATAACGGGTATTCATGTTAGTGTTTCAAACAAAATCAAAACGTTGCTAATTGCTCAGGGCAAGTGGGCCACGAGACTGAATCCTCTATCTCTCTTTAGAACGGCTAACTCGCCAAGACATTCAAGGGAGGATAAACGAGCTGAACGGATCAACGGACTCCCTACGAGGTTATCCTGGGTCAAGATGGCGCAATCCCAAGAGCAGCAGGACTCGTGAGAATCGGCCTCGGTTTCCGCTGATATTATGGTCGCAGGGAAGGGTTGTATAACCGGCGATAAGAGTGGTAGGTTCCTCCGGGGCAGGTTATATAATAGAGGGCGCTGAGGTCTCTGCGCTGGTCAATTGTACCTACTTGTGAGGTGTCTGCTCTGCTTCCGACCAGCTGATTCCCTTGAAACCGGAGCACATTTTGTTCGAAGCTCGGTAGTGAATCAATGCCATAAACACCTATTGATAGTAATAGTAACAAGACGGCATTTCAATAAGATATGATTAAAAATATTCAAAAGACACCTACAAGAGACAAGATCCCACCACCACAATGGCACAAACGTAATCACTGAAGAATAAGGAAGGGGTCCTCAACAGATGGTATAAGAGCCGAGTCCTTCTACAGAACTTATATTCTATCCTAACAGGAGTAGTATTAAATGAGGCATTCAGGATCTGAAGCGTAGAATTATCTATATAGTTTTGCTTATATACTATACTAAATTTCTTATGTGTTTAAATAAAACTAAATTGATTTTCTTTCTGTAAAAAAAGAAACATCATTTAAAGTCAACATTTCAACACTATTTCCAAAGTTTTAACTAAATAGCAAGACACATATCAGAATAACATCCCAAGTTCTTCCCTCACAGTCGTTACCTTGGCAACCGTATCTGTCGCACTGAAATGAACCTGTCTGTCTGACCGAGAAGCGAGCCAGTTTAGCTCAGTTGGAAGAGCACCACGCTAGGGACCCGGGTTCGAGTCCCATCATCATATCTTTTCTTTTCAAATAAAAATCTTTAAAAATTATAACAATTAATAAAAAATAAATTACGAAAAAAAACTTGTGGGTACTTAACTCGAAGCGACAACCTGCGGAACTAACCCTTACCCTTATTTTATACCCTTATTTTTCATGTATTTTTGAATTTAATTAATCTATATCAATAATATTTGAAAACAGTAGGATTACTTGGTTTTCGATATTAGCGAATTTAGATAATTTCTCATTGATGTAATATTTAAATCGATATCAGTAAACAATAACATGGATACAATGCATCTGATATCCCATGATTAACTTCGTAACTGCTACAACCTTCATGCTCCTGCACATCGTCTTGACATTAAACTACCTGTGTCATTAAATTTAATGATCCCTATAATAAAAGCGGATAATATACGAGGAGGGCTAAGTACAGAGCACACGTAGGTCAGCTTGAAAATGGTCATTTCGATAAATGATTTCGGTTCTCATACTTCCTTTGCTTACGTAAACATTTCCGTTACGAAACTATGTCTCGTTTCCGAATCGAATGTGAAGAAATCGGCGAAATTCGTAATTTTTATTTCAACTAGCAATGAAAGTAATTATGGATAAACATTCAAATTGTGCTATCAGATGAGTTTAACCAATAGCAAGGCGTAAAAGTCGAGGCCAATATCAGGCTCAGTGATTAGTCGGCTCAATCCATCTTATTACCAGTGTTGATATTAATAATATAATAAAATATTATTTATATCATTACTGTTATTATTGTGTACCCAGATCATAGATTTTAATATTTCCTCGTACCTTGTTTATTCAGCTTTGGTTTCTTAAAAATAGATTTAAAATTTTATTTTGGTATGCTCCTGGTATCTTTTCTTCACCATTTATAATTCTTATTAATTTCAATAATGACCCTTCGTAATCATATAAAAAAGTGAATATTTTAATTATTTTAGTAATCTCAGCGTTATTTACATCTAACATTACAAGAACAGGTAATTATCGCCTAAAACATTACCAAACAGAAAAAAACAGAACAAATCCAATGAAGCCTAACTGAATGAAGGCCATAATTAGCAATTAAACTCTTGAGATCTCGTAACTATTATCTTAAAATTACAGATTTTATAATAATATAGAGTAAGTCTTTTTGAGTAAATATTCAATATATCTACGTTTGCTCCAAAATATCGAATAACTAATAGATATTCACAAACTTAATAGGGTGTATAAAAAAAAATGCCATTTTGCCAGTTTACTGGCCATTTTCACCTGCCCCATGGAGAGAAGATGGTGACGAACAATATCTTTCGACACCAGCACACACACTCCCTGACAAGTTCGCGAGTACTCGTGGACGAATTTGACTCAACAGCTTCCTTCAGAGCCTCATCAATATCCATTAATGGTCGCCCGGAACCCTTCTCCCTTTTCAACGTCGTATTTCCACTGCTAATTTTTTCTGAACGACCCAGTAGAAACACTATCGTCTCTTGCTGAATACCGTGGCGCCATGTTCTTGTATGAAACAATTATTGATGTTTTCAACTGATTTATATTTAATTTATTTAAATAGTTCTTATATTTCTCTTATTTTTAGCTGCACTGGCAATTTCTTATTAGAACTTTTAGATTATGATAGTGAAACTTTTTATCACCCCTCTTTGTCATTCTAACCTTTGTTAAAGCGCTGTTAAATATTCTTAAGCATAAAAATTGTATAGTAAAAACAATATAAATTTTATGAGTGGATAAATTTGGTTCTTATAGACATAAAACACACTTAAAACTTTTTAATACGGACATTAGGAAATTAGTATTGGTTCAATGGTTCTTGAATTATAAGAATATTTTTGAATCATTGAAATAAAACAGTTCTATCTATGTAGTAGGAAAATAAAGGAGGCATTTACCGAAATATATTAAGACCCTTTGTAGATTTTAGATATGCTAAAAACAAATCTTGAACTAGTTCTAAAGATCGATTATTATATTTTGATCTTATTGTAAACTGTAAAACAATTGAAAAATCCTTTCAATACTTTCAAAAGAGACGAGGACGTATGCCCTTAGGCCGAACACTTGGAACAACCCAGATCTAATGTAATAGTTAGCCAAGTGTGGGTGTTACATAAAACGAAATCGGAGGTTTGCATATGTTCATTTGTTAACCTTCCTAAAGCAATTATATTCCTCGAGATATGCAAGAAGAAAGTTGCCGATTTCTAAAGCTCAGTTGAAAAGTTAATATTGGGTTGTTAGCAGCGTGAAATATTTCTTCTCGGATTGGATTAATTATTTAGCAGCTGTTGCAGAATTTAATGCATGTTATTTATTAAGAAGATCGATACAACTATCGATTGTAGCGAAGTGGTGGATGAAAGCACTTCTCTTGGGAACTGGGTCGTTCCGCTTACCTCTATGCTCGCTATCTTTGTACCTCTATGCCCTCTGGGAAATTGATATATATATGGAATATCACCATCATAATCTACATTTCAATATTTTTTTTTGGGCAGCTTCATTAAATTGGCAAAGCATGTAAATATGAAACACTGTCAAATTTAGGTTACTTTGAGTAAAAGGACTTAGATTTTTTGTTCAAAAGGTTATAAAAGTTGTATAGAATATTAATAATTTATCGATTGAGGATAATTAAATCAAAAACATTTCTGGAACAATCTATGTTTCAAACGTATAACCATCACGTTTTTATAGTTTATTTATTCTAACGTCGCTTTATGCTGTTATGGTTAATCGGACGATGCTACACTGGGAGTCCTACATTTTGCCTCTTCAGATACAATGAGACTAGGGATCTGTAACGATTATCTGACATCGCACAGGTTCAAGGCACCCTTATTCCTATCCCTTATAACCTTTCCCGTTGAAGGACGGCATAACCAAGGATTTTTAAAAAAATATAAGGGTACTTGTCTATTTTGACGCCCATTGACCCCAGCGCCCCAAGTGTCACTTTCATTAACTACCTGCTACTGTTACAGTAACCTTTCTTAGTCCTTTGTTATTGTTTGTGCAAGGTGAACGTCGATTTGTTTTCATATTAATTAGAGAATATGAGTTGGAATTTAATGAAGATTTATCGCGCGGTGAGTGATGAAAAGTCAGCTCTCCTATTTCTTCAGGAGCGGAAACAAAGTTAGAGGGACGACACCCTTTTGATGTTATATGAGACAGTTTCATTTTTCTAAAAAATTTCAATGTTTTAATTTTTTATCATTTATTATTAATCTTACTGTCAAATTCCGTTGGTGAAGGGAACTTATATCTAAAACGGTAATAATAATTTAAATTGCGGTCGTGGCTTGACTGAACAGGACCCCTTCGAAGTGTATATCTTATTTTGTTTATATTATACATAATTATTGCCTTATTAATAACTAAAATGACAACTATGAATGAATATTTTGAATATGGTAGCTGAGGTGACATAGAACTTTCTTCAAGGAGTTCTTTAGTACTTGGGAATTTACGGGATAGTTTGTTTCCAGCTTATATTTGATATATGCTATTATGTTAGATATCTCGAACAGCACAGATTAAGGGGTCATTAATGTTTGCTTTTCACGTGCATACCTAAAGAAGTTTAAGTGGAACACTGTCATAGGCCTTTTCAACATCGATTAATACTAGGGACAAGCTGTTTCTGTTTGCTTTCACATTTTTCTAAAAGCTGCCTCAAAGTAAATATATAATCAATACAAGACTTTACCATAGTAAAGTTGTTCTTCTGGAGTTCTGCCTCAACTTTGGGGGAACTCTCAATAAAAAAAATATAATTAAAGCAACGGCATTTATATCGTTAGCTTATGGTAATCTCATGAGGGATAGTTACGATTGAGAGGTCAATTTAGGAACGCTATGTTATAGAAAAACCTGACGGTGAAATAACCTCCTTGTACAACCGTTAACTAAGAAATAGTAACTTCTTACAGGGAATTGCCATTTAACAAATTAGAAATTCTGAATTGACGTTCTTCAGCACGGCTGTATTGATCCAGTTTATCTGCGCTTTGTTCATTATAGTGAATGATTATTATTTTAAATTAATAATTATTTGACACATCGATCCCTGAGATCGGCGAGAGAGTGCTCACTCAACATTGAACCCGGTCCTCGAGGCACTTACTACCCCAGCTGTTAGTGCGGTCATCATCACTCCACCTTATCATCTTTCTACACACATATCGATATTTTATTGTTCTCTTGAGTAAATCTAATCGATTGTGTAATGTCGGCAATCCTTCACGTAATAATCGATTATATGAAACGTCCCAATAACTTTCTCACGAGGTGTATTTACGTTCAATCAACTAAAAACATGATAGCCTATTTATGTTATATTGTTATGCTATTATGTTATTTTATATTATCCCCTGGGCTGTTACTTCCCCGATAAATAAGATTGAGAAAGTGTAGTTATCAGGTCTTTATTTCGATAGCATAATTTGCCATTTAGGATTGCCTCAGTAAAAAATATAACATGAAACATTTTGTAATATCATTGTTCTCAATTTCTAAGGTTTTTATAGCAAAATTTATTTTATGTAATACTGTACAGACGATAATGTCGTCTTCCTGGGGCCAAACCTTACTTTTTTGTAAAGTGTAATTGGTGGAATACAGTAAAGTCCAGGATCCATGGTCCATTTTTGCACTTGATTACTATCAAGCTCAATCTTCTTGAAGAGCTTCGTTTCGATGAGACGCCCAACAATTTCCTTTGCGAAAATTCTCGATTGTGGTAGCAAGGATAAAATATGATGATTTGATGATTCTCAAAAATTTATTACTAACTGGGTTTTTTTCAAGTCTCAAGATAATTATCTAAATTATTTTAATTGTTATATGAAAAAATATTTGTCCTACAATATGGTTTGATCAAAGAGTCCCCTCCTTCCAACATGTATCGATAACGAGGTCATCAAAAATGATTATTAACCAGCTGATTTTTTTTTTTTTTAATTATTTAATATTTATATAATTTAAGTCATATTGTCCTACAAATTGCGTTGTACGTTATCGCGGTGCTCAATTGAATACATATTTCAAATTCGTGAAATTGAAAATCAATTTATTTTCTGTAATTTGCTACTAATTCACACCAGTACGCATGCGCAGAGCATCGTTTACTGCGTATTAGGTATCCCACGTGTCCATAAGCGTGCAATATTTTTTCAGTTGCCACGCATTTTATTTTGTCTCTCGAGAAATAATTTCAAGAAATATTTTTTATGCAGCAAAATAATTTTGGAGTGTTTATTGTGTAATTTGCTTTGCGAAAAATCCTACTTTTCGAGAGAATGTTATGTTAGAATTGATATAATTCGAAGATTATGAAGATTTACCAGATGAATTTGATGAAGATTCATTTTTTTTAATTTATAAATACACAATAAAAAATTAGTTTGTAGGACAATATGACTTAAATTATATAAATATTAAATAGGTAAAAAAACAAAAATCAGCTGGTTAGTAATCATTTTTGATGACCTCGTTATCGATACATGTTGGAAGGAGGGGACTCTGATCAAACTATACATTTTGTAGGACAAATATTTCTTCAAATAATTTAGATAATTATCTTGAGACTTAAAAAAAAACCCAGTTAGTAATAAATTTTTGAGAATCATCATATCGACATATTTTATCCTTGCTACCTCTGTTAGCTACCACAATCGAGAATTTTCGCAAAGGAAATTTTTGGGCGTCTCATCGAAACGAAGCTCTTCAAGAAGATTGAGCTTGATAGTAATCAAGTGCAAAAATGGACCATGGATCCTGGAGTGGTAGTCTTATTGAATAATTATTATCGTTTTAACCTCAATAAATAAAACATTAATATTACAATGAAAAAAAGATATTAACCTAAACTTTGTATTTTGATGTTATACTTGATTTTCTAACTAAAGAGGATCTTATAGCGTGTATTTTTGTAATACATTTATTTTTATTTTTTTTAATCACAGTACTTTCCATGTATTTCATACTCGATTATAGATATGTTTCTTATATTATATATTTAATTGAAACTTATAGGCTCATGATTTTGTCTGATTATGTGGTATTTATTTGTATGTAATAATAATTAAAGGCTTAACAAACCTGAAGAAACGATGCCGATATCATTCGGATCATCATCCAAATACAAAGCCGTACCATCATCCTAACGCAATGCTCTCTTCTACGGAATCATCAGTGGTAATCATGTAAGCTCGTGAAACATATCTTAATGTGAGGATAGAATGATGGTTGCTAAAATATAATGTTTCAAGCTATCTGCCTTTGATATGTGACTACTGGTAACACCATATCAAGGAAGGTCGGGAAAGGAAAGACCTGGGATAAGGTGGAAGGAGCTACACCCTGCACGGACAAAACGGAAGCAGCAGAAGACATCATAGGAGGTAACAGTACCGCGGAAGAATGTGGAATCTAACGGCTCTTCCTCTGCCCCACTGACTGATATCCTGCCTCTAGTATCTCCTAACTGTCTCTGTCTCATCTCGTCCTCTGTCACTTCTTGGGCGCGTCGTGGAGGAATCCGGCTACCGGAGGATGCAATATCTGCGAGTTCTTGTAGTGTCGCGAATCCAGGCGAATTTATGCTGGATAACGCATGGCGTCTCCGGGTTAGGTTCAGTGGAGTCTGTCACATGGATTGCAATATACAGCAGCAAAAAATAGTAACAATAAAACAATAATCAATTCTAATATAGAATTAGATCTAAAAATAATTGTTAATTGGTTTCAGAAATATTGATATATCGCGTTTAAGTTAAAACATGCTTTATAGTTTTTAAAAAAAAGTAGATTATTCTGTAGGTCAATTGAAGGGTCCATAATAAGTAATAATAATAAGGGTCCATAAGTTGGTCAACTAATATTTATCTGCTTAATTTAATAACGAACTAGATCCTTAAAAGTAAATAATCGCTCAGCAGACTGGTAAATGTCCGAGCCACCGCTACGAGTGATCTTATTAATTTGGGTTCAGGTGATAATCCATGATATACCCAAGTTTGTAAAAGGTGACTGATAGTATCGGCATAGAATCTTTGGGTTCGCTATTTATTTATCGGGTTATTTATTTATTTATTCCCTTAACGGCCAAAAATCGAACCCATGGGACCTGGGGACTCACGTGTGACTTGACCACGTGGGACTTGAGGCTTTTTACAAAATAAAAGTGAGAACGTGTAAAACCTACGTCCTGTGAAGCTCTGGATATTAAAGAAAAATGTTAACGATCCCAAGGAATCGTGTATTGCATATTACATCACAGTCCATGCATAACAACACAATAGCCAGTGTTCTTCTTACACAACAGTCTCTTTTTCATTCTTTTCTTTTTTAAACACAACCAAAAATAAAAATCTCTTCGCCATTGCATCTTGGTTCTATTACGATTCGACTTTCTTCATGAATCATTTACATTAGTTTAGAGTTTAAAAATCTAAAACAAGCCTTTTAAGAGATTACTCAGGATATAGTGTCCCTAGCGAAATAGTGTCCATTACCCACGATATAGTGTCCCACAGCGCTATGGCCTATTCCATAAGCGTCGTTGCCATGGCATCTTCGTATTATAACACTTTTACTATGCAAAAAACTGTTACGATTGAGAAATTATTGTTAATATGAATAGTAAAGAAATAGTAAACTAAAGACATATTTTCGAATTTTGCAAGCTAATTAACAAGCTATGGAAGCCCAATGTGGAGAGCACTTATTTCGACTGCTGAAGGTCTTTGAATTATTATTATTAACTTATTTAATATACATACTAATACATATTAAATTATTTAATACGTTAACAGTGACGGTTGTGGCCTCTGGGAAATACAGGCCTTCCTGGTGCTCACCCAGCCTTCATAAAGTGGGTACCCAATATAGTGAAAACCTGGCTCTTGAGCGTGTTCTCGAATAAATTACCTCTGCACAACTGCTGTCCTGGAAACAGTGCAATTTTTCCATGCACTCCCCTAAACCAAGACCCTTTAAGTATTGTATTCGTACAGTTTTTTTTTCTTTTTATTCATAAGTTAATTTAATATTAGTCATGGTAAACAATATGGCTGCGCTAACACACAAAAAAAATGTGTGAACCAATACACTTTATTGGTATATTTTATTGTTTTTACGAATAAACAGGTTCCATCACATAAGGAAGAAGGATATTTGTTCAATACGAGATATTAGTCCTTTATTAATGTTTTTATCTAAAAATAAGACCGCAGTAGTGCAGTTTTACATCCAAAAATACTATTTTTTTTTATATATGGTTGGCCGTAGGTACAAAGTTGTATAGTAAGTAATGTATAAAATATTGTTACGGTCAGAGAGAGAAAGAGGGCGGAATTGATTAACGTCTTAAGACCTTCGGTTGGAAGATTAAGAAGATTCTCGAAGATCCGAGAACGGCCTCTCCCACTTCCGCGCGTCTAGAAGGTTCGACCCTGCCTATATATATAGCTTGCCGTGAACCATTGGGCAGTCAGAGAGTAAACCAGGCAATTTGGTGAACTAGTAATAAGTGTATCGGTGAACTGTGACAGTTTGTGAGTGTAATAAACTGTTTCTGTTTGTTACTGTGTGTCAGTTTGTCAAATTTGGAGATTCTTACGGTCGGTAGACTTTGATTAGTGAATTGTATGTGCTAATTTCTAGTTATAAGCTAACTTATATACAAATTGATGTATATAATTAAGCTATTTCGTAGTAGTGACATCTTATAGTATTTTAGTAATGTGATAGGCCTAGGTTATGATGAATATTTAGAATATTGTTATTGTAAATTTATATTAGTTTAATAATTTAATTGTATTCTTTCTGTCACTTTGTTAATAAATATTAGTATCTTGAATTTAGGAGTAGTTTAATTCATTTTTACACCCATTAGCCCGTAACAATATTCTGTGGTATAGGAAGAGTAAATACAATTATATACTAAATTGATTTATTACTAAATAAATTAATGTTATCAAGTTTCCATAAACAATTTATATGAAACAAATTGGGTCCACTAACTTTACGGCATTAATACTTTTCTACTTGCCTATCTACTTGTATTAGAAAATTATACCAATGGACTATTCGGTTGTTTATCATGATTGAAGAATTCTCATGAGAATAAGTGCTGAATAATTTTTGTAAATTTTCTTTTAAAAGCGTTTGTGAATGTGGAAGAAGCGAGTGAAAGGAAGTAATGGAATCCGGCCGAGGAATCCTGAAGGCAGCCGCAGAATCAGTTTCCACCGCAAACTATCATGGCCAATTATACAAGTGTCTAATAATTCCACAACTAATATCCCACAGAAAATTAAAATGAAACCTTACCTCCTTCTTAATTCATTACTTACAAGCGGGAAAATAACTTTCGTCTTAGTAAAGTAAAAAGGTAGAGCGCGTAGATACTGACCTCAAGATCGAATCGAAACAGCCGAGTACCTACCACGTACAGAACCGTTTTTCGAAAAGTAGAAATTAGCCGCTTGAAGGGCTTGGATACGAATAACTCGAAGGATAAGAAGAGTTGCCAGCCCTGAGTCGTGTAAAAGGATGACAAGAAGTGGAAGTCACCTCGCCTCTAGAACTGGAAGGGTCATTAAGAGACTTCGTCGACTGTGACCGTTTCCCATTTCTTCTCCCCAGTCCAGAAATATTCTGTTAAAGAAGACATGCTCTAGATCAACCGTGACATTCCTACGCGGTATTGGAAGGGGGGGACATTATTTTCTGTCCAACTTCGATACCATAGTATCGACAACAATATATTCTAGTACTTATAGATTCAATTTTCGACAAATACTAGAGAGAAAAAATAGAATTCAACGGATTCGTTCATCAGCTGTATATCGATTTTAAAAAAGCTTATGATTTCTTCGACCACCAAATCATGTATAACGTATAGATTGAACATGGTATACCAAAGATGTTAGTAAATCTGCTAAGGATGAATATGAGCAAAACTTTAAATGAGGTTAGAATCGTAATAATTTTTCAAAGAAGTTCGAGGTTCGCTCTGGTGATTCTAAAACAAGGTGATTCTCATTCACCCGTTGTATTCAATTTAAAACTCGAGTACTTTATTAAAAAGTTTATGCACTCCGAAAAAGGTTTGAATCTGAATCCGAATAGTAAAATATCCGTGTTTGGGTTTGCGGATTATTTGGGGCAAAGACCTGGAAACTATAAAACTAAATGCAGAAACGTTGATGAACGCAGGTAAGGAAATAGGGCTTTAAGGAAATTCGGATAAAACTAAGTGTTAATAGCAGAAAAGGGGAAGATTTTGGGGATATTGTTTTAGGAGGTAATAGGTTTCAACGTGTGCAGAAGTTCAAGTACTTAAAACAGTGATTCCCAACCTTATTTCTACTACGGCCCCCCTCTGATAAAATAAAATTAAAATTTCTACAACGCCCCCCCCCCCCCATGCACAATAAATTGTATGGGCATATGAAAAAAAAATAAGTTAACATTTAAAACAATTGAAAAATTTAGTTTTACCGTCACAGAATATAACATTATAAGTTTCAATTTAAGCTAAAGAAGTAATGGTATGAGAGAATCAACGAATTAACTGAAATTAAGTCAGAATTTTTCATTTCAACTTGTCTCGCCCTCTTCCCTTGACTTGTACTCATGCCCCCCCCCCCCCCATATTGAACCATTGACTTAAGATCTAAAACATAAAAAGAAGACAAAGCCGAACATCATCTTGTCCCTGTTGACAGGCAATTCGACCAATAATTTAGCTGTCCAGTTGTTGCTGGGCTTATTAGCATAAATAATTACGTGGAGGTTCTAATCAGGTTATAAACATCTGTTCATCGGTAAACAACTGGTGGGGTCATCTGTTATTCCAGCAATGAATTGAGATGGCTATATTATTTCCATCTATGAAGCTGACAGGTGTGTTTGAGGTGGCATCTAACAGATAGATGATACCCCATTATCCCTTTAGGGTCACCTAATATCAACAATTTAAAGTTTCACTATTACTGACCCATCACTGACCAAATGCAGCTACAGATAGAACCTAGGATAGTACTGCAGATAGGACCTTAAATGAAATTGACATTTTTTAGAACACCAAATTCCAGTTGCGTGCTTTTACATGAACAAGTTTTTATAATTAAATAAGCAGAATATTAATGTTTATTTATAGCTGACTCATTCCATTACTAATTTTAATTATTTTTTATAATTTAACTAAACACTAAATATATAAAGTAGCACCAATCCTGGACTGTATTCATAAGTAGATTTTGTATGGAAAATAACTGACTGAAGGTATTTCTCCTTTTGAATTTTTAACTAATATCATTAAATTAATGATATGTTTTTGTCTGATTTAAGTAAATAATCAAGATTAGCTTCGCTCAATATCCATATTTTTAAATCAAATCCATCTATTGTTATAGATATTGTCAACAAACCATTTTATAAAATCAGTAATTATTTCTTATTTATCATAAAAAAATTATGGTAATTCAATATTTGTCAAATTTCTCATAAATAAGCTCTCAAACAGTTTCAGTTTTATTGATGGTGTTATTATTAATTTGTAAGATACAGTTTAAACCTGCCAGCTCATGTATTAATCATGAAGATTTTAAAGTTTATTATTAGTATGTTGGATCTTCAAATCAATTTCCAAGTTAAAAATTAAAAGCTAAGTTCATGGTTATAATTTCCTGGTCTGTTCATATATTAGCACCCACACATTGTGATATAAATGTGTTTTGTAATATTCTATTCTGCAAGCGACAAGAGCTAAAAGCTTTTTACTTCATACCTTTTTTTTAAAATCAACAAGTCAACCAAATTATGAATAATGCATACTCACTAGTAAAATGCACATTTAAAATGTTATAGTACCTGTTTTTGTCTGAACATCATGTAAATTATATAAACAAGGATAGTTTTGAGTACATATTTTTTTGTGAAAATATGTACCTATATTGAATTTGCTGTATGATATGGAATATAATGTTGTTTAGTTATTTTTAATCAGTCAAAGCAAAATTTTAACTTTGAATAGTATATTGATGATAAAAGATACACTATTCAATGAATTATTATTAACCAAATTATAAATTGCTCTCATGATGAATGCTTTGGATTTGAAAGAATCAAAATTAATCAAATAGAAAATATTATTGGAAATATTACATTGTATTATAAATACAAAATAAATGAAAGCAGCAATAATTTTATAACTCAATGAGGATATCTCTCATACAAAAATAATCAAAACATATGACAATTTATAATCGAAACATTAAAGTTGATTTACTTTATTTTAACTATCAGTTGAAATTATAAATTTTCATATTTACTATAAAAAAAACCCTGTACCACTACAACCCGTGAACGTGTCTGGGGTTCAGTACACGGTAGAGGCTGTACTGTTTCATGGACAACAGTTCAGCAAGGAGGTGACTTGTCCTCGATCATGCTCAACCGCCAGATTTTTTCCCTTATTTTGGGTAACCTATTTTTATAATATTTATAAATATTATTAATAGAAGCTGGGTGAGCCCCAGGAGGGTCCTAAACCGTATATGATCCATCTCTGGCTGCAAACAGTCTAAATTTCATATTTACTGCTTTGATAAAATTAAATTTTAATGTATTTTTGCCGCGAATGATAAGTATTAAAGATATCTCAAAATCTTGAGGTCTGTTAAGACTTGATTTATTAATTATTTATATGTATATACATATATACTGTTAAGAGTTATTATATTATAATGGAATTTACTTTTTTACAAAACAGTTCAGCATATATCAAATATTGTTGCCTATTATTTTCATACCCTGATTGTGAGTGCCTTCTTTGTTAATACGAATTAAAGAAAAAAAAAAATTAAATAGACCTATGTTGTAAAATGGGCTTTCTTTTCCAAGTTGGAGTAGGGCATCAATATTATTTTTTAAACAAACTTTGGATTATCAACAGAAATAAACATCCAGTTAAAGTTATCATTTTATTTAATATTTAAAAAGACACAAATATTAAAAAATCTATATTTTAAAATATGTACAAAAAAAAGATCTGGACTGTAAAAGGCATCAGGTAAAAAATGAATTGTTATTGAAAATGAGTATTTTCAATATAAAATACTTTAAGTATGAGATGAAAATAGTTGACTGGATGATCTAATGTAAAGGAGATAGTTGGGGGGTGCAGTCAATAAGTACACAGAATAAGATGAGTACCTGCTAGCCGTTAAATCCAACGGCCACGCTATCCATAATCGCCCTGAAGATGACCTACACTGTAGGTCGAAACGTCGGCACATAATATAAGTTCATCACTTATTCTGTGTACTTATTGACTGCACCCCCCAACTATCTCCTTTACAATAAAATACTTTAACTCTTCTTGTGTTATTATGAACAATTCAATTATTCATTAATTTAAATATTATTATTACTAAACTATACTCAGATTTTTATTAGCCAATATCTTATGCTCTTGTTCTATTTCATATTAAGCATTATTTTTGTATGAGAGGAATAGTTGACTGGATGATACAATGGAGAACGGAGATAGTTGGGGGTGCAGTCAAAAAAACACCAAATGAGTAAAAGACTTAAATTAAAGGCCTTATTAAACTTATATGTAGGCCATCTTCAGGGCTATGAGAGAGAAGAGATTCTCTCTCATAGCCCTGAAGATGGCCTACATGGCAGGTCGAAACGTCGGCACTAACTAAATATAAGTCTTTTACTTATTTGGTGTTTTTTTTTACTGCACCCCCTAACTATCTTCGTTCTAACCATTATTTTGTTTATTATTCAGTAATTATTTTCATTTCCATAATACTTACATTCTTATTATAATATTAATGAAAACAATAAAACATATGAATTGATAGTATCATGTAGCGCTTCCTAAAAGCAACCTTGCCAGTCTATTTACCTAATCGGTTAATTTTAATGTATGTGAATTGTGTTTATAAATTGTTTTGCATATTTTTTATTTGTTTTACTCTGGCTTTGAATAGTTCAAACTGTTCAAAAATATAAGGTGTATGTATTACCAAAACTAGCTCTGATATTGTATTTAAACATTATTGAATAAATATGGTTCTAAATGACAAATAATTTTATTAATAATGTGTAAGGTGCTGCAAGGTAACTTTGACTAACTTGGCAGTAAATTAAAATACAGTAATAAATAAGAATTTACTCATAAATTATATACAAAAACATTTTAAATGTAATTAATACAATATATTAATTAAATAAACAATAATTCTTTATATGTTTTAGAATTTTTGTATTTTAAAAATTGATAATACATCAAAATACATTAACATCACTGAAACAAACGGAATTAATACTTATATAAAGAAAAAACACAAGTTGCATTTCTTCTATCAGAACTCCTTCTGATCACCTTGCCCAGAAATATTGACAGGTTCATCTTTTTGTTTCTTTTCTACTTTATCGAGAGATTGTGCAGATTTTGATTTGGTTCCTGAAACAATTTCATCTATCTTGAGAATGTGCACTGCTGTCTCAACAGCTGTTTTATATATCTGGGTTTTAACTTTAGTCGATTCCCAAACTCCGAGCTCCTCAGTTGTGACTAAGTTACCAGTGACTCCATCGACAGCCAACATTTCTCCTTTTAAATGAGCCGATTCGAGTTTAGACATAGTGTGCATCACACTTGCACCAGCATTTTCCAGAAGAGTTTGGGGTATGATCTTGAGTGCAGCTGGTACAGTCGAGTATGGATTTCCCTCAGTTTCCAATCCTGATTTAGAAGAGATCACTTTTGCAAAAAGTTTCATTTCTGTAGCACCACCTCCGGGAACAACAGACGGTTCTGTGTATAAATTCCTAGCCACATTCATTGCATCTTGTAGATTTCTTTCAACTTCATGAATGATATCTTTGCTCGGGCCCCGAAGGACAATCGTGCAGGCTTTGGTATCTTTGCAGTCACTTATTAAAGAGAAATACTCATCACCAATTAATATAACCTCAAAGCGACCAGCTCTAGTACCCAGATGTTGTTCACCAATTTCTTCAACTCTGCTCATCAAAACTGCACCAGTCGCTCTACTTATTCTAACCATGTCCATTTTCTTCACTCTTCGAAGGGCGCTTATTTTAGCTTTAGCCAAATGATGAATAGCAAGATCGCTCATTCCTTTCTCAGTAATTACTAAATCAGGTTTCAGAGTGATAATTTTGTTGCACTGGTTCACTATGAATTCTTCTTCGATTTGAAGTAATCTGGTGAAATCCCCCTCTTTTAAAAGTTCTGCATTTGTCATACTTTCACCTTTTTTGTATTCCAATCCAGAATTCAAAAGTAGAATACGTGGATTCAAGATCAAGCGCTTCATCTCAGGGTGTAAAATGTCTTTGTTAATCATAATTCCTTCGAGTACATGTGATTCTTCCATGGATCCACCTGGAACTTTCTCCACTCTTGCGAAAGACTTGATATCTATTCTTTCTCTGCCTTTTCCTGAGGATTCCCTAACAATATCGACAGCTTTTAGTGCCATTTCACAGGCCATTCTAGACCAGGAAGTGCCTAGGAATTTTGTACCAAGGGATGCCTTTATTAGTGTTAACATCTCTTCTCGATTTTTCGTATCAACTGGCTTGCTGACCTCGGGTATGAAGGTGAGGATGTCGTCTAATGCTTGCCTCAGCTCCCTGATGATGGTGCTAGGATGATATGATCCCAAGAACCTGTCGACTTCTGAAAGTATCTGACCACACAGTATGATGACAGAAGTTGTCCCATCGCCTGCTTCTTCATCCTGAGTGCGAGCTATCTCTATCATCATCTTGGCGACTGGATGCTGGACGATGATCTCCCTGAGGATGGCGTTCCCGTCGTTAGTCATGACTACTCCTCCCATCGGGTCCATCAACATCTTCAGCATCGCAGACGGGCCCAGATTAGTTCTCACCACTTCGGCTATCATCCTAGCAGCGTTGATATTCTGTGAGCGAACAATACTCGAGTCATCTTCCCTCTTTGTCCTTCTTCCGAACACCAATATCTGACCACCAAACATTTCGCAACAAGATTAGCTAGAACACAAACTAGTGTTTTGTCCAAGACCGCAAAGTAAAAGACAATTCAAAACAACTGACTGATGTCAGGTTATCTCGTGGTTACAAATTAGCCAACGCTGACATGATATAGTATTTAATTCTTCAAACCAAAATTAAAAATCATTATAAAAGGAAACTACATGTCCTTAAAATAATGTTAGTTCTGTTTATAAGATTATTTCACAAAAAATACACATTAAAGTACTAAAAATGATATAAGGGTTAAGTTTATTTTATTTATTTATTCAGCTTCTCATCTATTTCAGTTCTTGATCTAAACTAAGGCTATTCAACTTCTTATAACCCCTTTATGTTTTGTATCGGTTTATTTTGTTTTCCTGTTATGCTTCTCGATCATGACAAATGCTATCGCCCATTTTCTTATAATTAAATTTTGTTATAAATCCGTAAATTAAAGTAAAACTTATGCCAAATATCCGAGTGATGAATGTACTCGTATACAGAAAGGTTTTGTGCATTATAAAAAAATTTTTAACTTTGGCATTTATATATCCATCCCACTCATTCTTATTCTTCTATTCATTTTGTTCGGATGGTTTTTCTAATTGTTAGCATATTCTGTATAGATATTATTATATTTTTTACTTTTTAAACTGTTTGCTAATTTCGATAGAATTAGATTGTAAGCCTCGTTCGCTTAATGATAAAAATATAAGAAGAGAATATACAAAAAAATAATAAATAAAGACGAGTAACCTTGAGTCATATGGGGCGTAAACTACAGATCGATACAGTTGCAGTATCGATGCATATAAGTTGCTATGATATCCATACTATTAATTCAAGAAAGAATCTTTTCTGTTTGACTACAGAAAATATTTTGGTTATTAGTTTTTAAAAAATAATTATTTGAACCTCTTGATTTCTCATATACTCGTTTATAAATACGTAACGTGGGCCATTTTAATTTATGTTAAAAAGATCGATTTTCTCAGCGTTACTTAAATTATACTATAGTTTCGTTACACTAAATGTATCCTTTTTTTTTTTTTTTTTTTTGTTATGCATGGTTATATATCCTTTAACATGCTCAGTCAAGTCTATTTATTTAGTTTCTTGTTGATTCAAGTTTCTATTCGACAAATTTCCTTGATGATTGAGAAATCCCCCCCAGAGGATTCCTTCCTTTTCGGCGAGGAGCTGATGGTAACCAGGACGGAGATGGATGGCCCAGAAAGGGACTAGAAAGGTCAGTGTGTGCGCCAGTGAATGGCTCAAAAGGTTAAACCGATTCCAGAATTCCTTTCATGCTCTCCTTTACAATGGAGCGTCCTTCCCCGCCCAATCTTCATCTCTACGATAATAAATTTCTATTTCACTTACCTGAGATTAAATAGCCAGCATGGAGGTAGGTAATGGAAGAGAAATGCACTGAATAAAACAGAAAACGATTAAATCTAGTTACGCTACTGCATGTGTGTAACAGACAACCGTTGTGATTTTTAGTTTTGTAATTTGATTTGTACAATTTGTTTTGTAATACAAGCCTTTTGGATTGCTCTCCAACTCTGGAAATACAGGGCAGAATTTGCAAAGAATCACGTTATTAATAATAAGCATCTTCAAACTTCGATCATTATTATTTTAAGTCCGGCCTTTGTACAATTGTCTCTTATCAAAGTCTTACTTATATCGTACTAGCTTATGCCCGCGGCTTCGCACGCGTGGATTAGGTCTGCCGCGTAAAGTTTCGTGAAAGATCATTTTAAATAAATAATTTAATTATTTTTTTTAAATATAAGTTACTCGAACATCCGAAATTTCAGATGTCTAACTTCAAAACTGACGGATTCTATACAACCTTTGAACCCCTACTATATTAAAGGGGAAACCCTTGGAGTGGAATTATCCGAATTTCTTTCTTAAACTATACACAGAACCTAACTACAAATTTCAAGATGCTAAGTTCTTGATTTACCTTTAATTATGTACTATAACGGGGGGGCACATGCCCCCGTGCCCCCACATAGATCATCATGTGATTTGCCTTTATTTATGTACGATATTGGATTCTCCTCAGTACCTAAAATACTGTCGGGAGGGGGCACGTGCCCCCTTGCACCCTCCCATAAATCCGCGCTTGCTATAGCCTATGTGTTATTCTGATGTATAACCTATATTACTGTAAAGTTTCAAATCCGTCCAGTAGTTTTTGCGTGAAAGAGAGACAAACATACAAACATTCACATTTATAATATTAGTAAGATGATTAAATGGCATAATTGTAATTAATTGTATTCCTTTCAATCTAGCTTGACATTATCCGCTTTACACTAAGTGGGCTGCTTAGCATGTATTATTTTATGAAGTCCTTTTGTATTTAGGAAAAAGATGCGAGTTGATCTCGAAGGTTGCAAACCTGGCCAAGTGATAGTCGAAGGGTCGCGTTGAAATATGCATGAATGTATTATCATCCCATAGCCTTCCTCAGCAATGAATCAATTTTCATCTTTAAAACTTAAATTATAGTCCCCTATAGATCGATTAATAAAACTGCGGCTAATCGATAGGTTGATTAATATGAAACAGGGATTGGAAGGCATTTAATTTTTCGCATATAACTCGCTATTTAACGTAGTGGGCTGTAGCTCGTGTTGGATATTTACATTACAAAAATTAGCCTGTGTAATCTCTTTGGCACCTTCTCATTCCATCATTTTTAGTGGTTGGTATTATACTGGGAAAGCCTATGAAACCTTCATGATACTGTTATAAGTGACATGATCTTTGATTATGCCCTGTTGTTTACTTCCATATTGATGTTGGTATTGACATTGTTGCAGGTTGCGGACAACAGAGCGAGCGCCCCGGAAGTCCGGTAGCTACAGCCAGCTGAAGAGGTCCTGCCGGGAGAGAGGCAGCCTCTGGGAGGACCAGGACTTCCCTTCGGCACCCAGCTCCCTCTACAGGAACAAGAAGCCTCCTGTGCAGCCTATAGTTTGGATGAGGCCTCATGTGAGTAAGCCATGTATTATATTTTGTTAGTGTGATATCTTTAAGATCCTGTTTTAAATTCGAAGAAACATTGAGGTTGTAAACTTGACGAACTGTAGATATCTGCACTGATAAAGAAAGATTAAGATTTTTGAAGCTTGGATGTATTATTACATTTGGCTGTGGTTTGGATCAATGTACGTTGGTATTACATTAAAAATAGAAAATGTTTCTTTGAAGAAGTGAGATGTGAGCGATCTGAATAAAACTAATACATGCATATACTAATAAGTTAATAGAAGACTCATGGCAAGTAACAAGGAGTATTTTGTAATTATAAATTATTTTAAGACACCATTTTGTTTATTTTAAGTTCGTTTCAATAAAAGAGAAGGTCATACCTTGAAGAAACATGGATTACTTGTCATAGCAAAGTAGCATAAGTTCAGTACAACAAAACGTAAGGTGGCGTAAGGTCTTTAGAAAAAGTTATGAAATACTTTTTGATAATATGGAAAACTTAAGGAGGCATCGTAGTAATGCTAACATGTATTCTTTACAGCAAGAAAAATGTAGGGTCGGATTCAAGGTACGCACTATAGAATGGTTAGGCCACATTATTAGAACGCTTGAGACTCCGGGATGCCTCTATAATTGACAAAAGAAGATGTGGGCGACCACAAAGACGTTGCATGGCACTGAAGAGGATTTGAGAGCTTTAGGTGTCACTGAATGGATTTAGAAGGTCAGAAATAACGAGGAATGAAAGAGTATTGAAACCAAGGTCCACCATAGACTGTTGTGCTTTATAATAAATAGTGTCATTGCTACGAGCATATATAGATAGCAACTGTCTCAAAACTGATAATTATATTATTTATAATACATAGAAAAAAGGCATATGTTTGGAGAAAACATCATCATTACAGTAGTAATAATATTAAACGTATAAGATAGACGATAGACGATAGCAACCTTATTACAACCTTCACAAGCTATAATTAAAGGTTTTTTGAATACTCCGTTGTTTTCTTTGTTTCTTTTTAAAAAAAATATATCTAGAAAATGAATGTGTATTCAATTTGAAATAAAGATATTGCTGCTCCTTTATCAAACTGCCTTCTTTTGGATTGCCTAGATGATTTAAATAACTTGCTACAACTACCAGTATTGTACCTGTAACAGCCAAAGCATACAAAGAAGCATTTGTTTAGGCCTTGAATATCGTTTGATAGTTTACTCATGAGATTAATTAATTATTATTTGTTATCGGTAGATTAATTATTTTTTAAACTAGTAATTTTACTTTATTTGGCTTAGTACCTGCAACAAAAATTTTGCAGCATTTAAATAATTAAATACACCACTTTCTTAAAAAGGATACGATCGCCTCATGAGTTTCCAATGAGTGAGCCCGGGACAGGAGAGGTTTCCATGCTTTCTTAGCACTCAGATAATGCCGCGTCACGGGCCAGCGATTCCTCCGAGCAGAGGCGTTCATAATTAGTGCATTTTCTCCTTTTATTGTGTTCCCTCTGTTGTAATGTCCTTTCACGGGAAATGCATTGCCTCCTAAAGAATATTCTTTGTTTGGAGAAGTCCTTTTGTGGGTGGAGTCCGAGGGGTGTTACGTGTGAGGAAGTGTTTCCTAGTCGATATTATGCAGAAATATTATTCGCTCCGAATCCGTCTCATGTCCTTTCTCTTTGTCCGATTCATGAAGAATAAAAACTTCCATCAAGATCGAATTAGCCTTATTACAAGAGCATAAATCATTTATAACTGATAGATTTGGTTTTGAGGAAGCGGAGTAGCTTAGTACGTAGAATATTTCCCAATTCGGTATCGGCTCTGAATCGACTCTGTGGTAACACAAGTTCATCCGGGAGTTCATATAGCTTCTTTTAAATAATATTTAAACCTATAATTGGGGTCAAAACCTGGTAGTTGAGCGTGATCTCAGCGAAATCGCTTAGTAACAAAACTGATTGCTCAAAAACGGTACAGTCCTTACCATGTACTGAACCTAATAATCTTCTAAATGATTACAATTATACAAGTTTGTTACAGTTAGAGTGGTACAGGTTCGCTTTTTTTAGACTTTGTTTTTAGAATCCTACCACCTTAAATATTCCTATACTTAAAAAACGTATTCATTGTTTGTCCCACTCCATTTAGGAATAAACTAGAACCTTTTATATTCTTGAACTCACCTTGCCCCAAGAGCATTTCATTTCAAAGTTGTATCCTAGAACTAAAGCTCTCTCCTAAATTAGCAATTGATTTTAAGATTTTTAAGAACTGCAAACGAAAATTATGAACCGTAACGCTTGATATAGAAATAAAAACATATATTATATGATCTAGACTCTACTATTTGGTCAGTTATGCCTGGTCCTGAGTTGAGTGTACTTTAGAAGACGTTAAGAATTCACTGAGAGTATTATCGCTGATGCAGTGGCCATTTTGGAGCCATCGGAACCGTTTCCTGAATCCCTAACGATTCAACCGCTCCGTGAATAAAATATAAACTCTTCATATTTATAGCCGAATCCTTGCGCGGGTTCGCCAAAGTAGCGATCTCTATGGCACTTCTATCTCTTTGGAGGAGGACGTCTTTTATATTTCTGTCATTGAAGGTCACCTAGCTAATATCTTCTGAATACTGATAGCATTAATTTTAATTAGATTTCGTCATTATATCCTGCCATTAATAATTTAATATGCTAAACCGGATGAAATTTGAATTCAAACAAACAAAATTTGTTGTGTATGTTTATATGTATCTATAGTGGTGTTTGTGTATTAGACTATATTACTTTCTATAATGATTGTGTCCGATTCAACCATATTTAAGATTTAGATTTTAAACTATTGTACGAAAGTGTCAATTTATTTATTTCTATATTTATTATTATAGGCTTTTAAAGGAGGGGGGGTCTTACGAATGTAAAATATCAAAGGCCAATTTATTAAAATATCGATATTCACCCCGATCGAAATATCGATAGAATCAAAAACAGTATCCGGGACCAATTCACACCTAACATTGCATTAGAGCTCTCTCTTACTATATAGGAATTTAGTTGACGGTACTGAAAGCTGTAATTTGAGTTAAGGATGAGCTGTACATTAACAGAAATCAGGTAATTATTTTTAAAAAATTAAATAAATATTTGCTGCTAACTAGCTGACTTAAATGTAATTACTAAAATGATGGCATATGTAAATGATGAGGAAAGCCATCTTTATATATGCCAATGGTTACATTAAAATATCTCCAGTTCTTTATTTAAGGCTTTGCACTTTCTACCAAAGAATCTATTGAAACTTATAAATTTCAGTTTAAAAAAGTTTTATTTATTTATTTAAACTGTATATTTTTAAATTTGAATAGGTTTAATCAAAATAACTTGTAAGTTCCAAATTACTATATCTTCAGATGATTATCACTTAAGCAATACCATTGCCATAGAAGATATATGCATAGAGGTAGAAATAAAAGACTACAGTATTGTTCAAGATGAGTTGATCAGGAAGCCTTTGATATTTATGGTACAATGCTAAGAAGTTTACTATGAGCTTAGTATTACTTTCTCACATGTAATCCAAGTCCCTTTACTTTTATATTCTTTGTCTGATTATGAGGATTAGGGGTTTTCTTCACATGTCATGTAACACATGCTTATTCACCTGTAACACATAGTTATTCACCTTTTCAAAAAGTTAATTCAAAGATGACAATCTGATCAGAATGTTTCCTCATTCCTATAAGCTCATCCAGTTTCCTAAAGCACTCGGTAAAATGAAAACAATATTTTCATGCTGTGTAGTCACAAATAAAGTACTGGTGTATTTACTTTATTAGTGGTTGTTAAAAAAAAAAAGTCAAGTTTTTCATTGAAGTGTAAGTAAATTGGTTATTCGGTTACAGTAATATTATCTTTAAGATAGGCCTACATTAATGGTTTATTTATCATTATTATTTTGTATTTATTAACATAGGCATTATGTTTTAGAATTATGTTAATAAGAGTGTTAGCTATTACAAATACAAATACATACATGCATTGATATGTACGAAATAAACAAATACAAAAGATATCCAAAGAATCTGAATTAAATTGAAGGCCAACTGTTTATGTATATCGCTTTTTTCATTGTTTTTTCTCACAGTTTTATTGTTTGTTTCTTTAATATTTATATTATATAAATATGCCTCATAAACATCATGTATATTTTAAAACAGAAACTTCTTTATTCCTAATATCTTTAAATTACTTATTTGGTAACATATGAATTAATGTTTATTTTTTAATTTAACTTATACTTATTATTATGTTAAACAAAGTTGTCTTAAAAATATGTATTGATTACAGGAGATGTGCCAGCGACCTAGGTTCCGTTCAGCTGGAACCCAGAAGGCAGAAGTGGAACCCGGTGAGCTCGGAGACATGTCCCTCTCTGCTGCCTTGTCCTCGCTCATCTTGGTTCCTCACTTCCTCGAGAGAGTTGTACCTCAAGACCAAGGTTTTGACACCACAGCTGGGTATTGCGGCCTCTTCAGGTTTGGCAAATTATCTTATATTTCAGAAAATATCTTGCTCCTGTTCGATTATATTTTTTTCTCCTTCAGAAGTGTACAAATTTAATTTGTATTTATATTTTCTGCTTCTGATCTTTTAAAATTTCAACAATTTCTTTTGTACATATTGTAACACCAAGGCAGATAAAACCTTATCGAAGTGACATCTTATTTTCTTTAATACTAAATTTTCATGTTAATATACTTTAAAAAATTTGATGGCTATTATGAATATTTAATAAAACTGGTATATCTAATATTTTTATAGATTTATTTTAATATCTATATTTTTATATTTATATTATAAAAAAACCACTAAGGTTCTGGTTTATGAAACAGGCTCATCAACCTAAAAACACTTTGTCGACTTGATAATAGCCTAAAGGGCTAACACATTTATGGAGATTATAAAAATAAATTGTCGAGATTCTAAAGGATCAGCAGTGTTTTTATTAATAAATTGATCATGAATTTCTACAACACCTCAGTCTTGTATTCTAGTAAATAAAGAGAAATTACTTTTCTATGTTTACTAACTAGAATGCAATTAAGAACTGAATGCTCCTTAATAATGCTTGAAAGCAATGTTAAATTATTGCCTGATTATTTTATTGAAATATAAAAAAGAATCATAATTTTATTAAACGTATGTACGAGTAGGTTTATATTTTACTTATAGGTAATGCGCTGTTTAATTGCTTTAAATCTAAGAACCTAGGCTTAAAGATTCTGCTCCGAATTCATAAATTGCCTCTATTCATAATAAGCTCTTAGTATCGTCTGGAACAGTTATTTTTATTAATAGTTCTATAAGCTATTATATACATACACCTCAGGTGCTTTAATTCAGTTCAGACCCTGGTCTCCAAAAGACATTGTCCACTATGACCTTATAGGTTGCTTTAATATAATTTGTATGTTTATTATAATAAAAATTTGCACTTTTATAGGTTCAGGTTTTGGCATTTTGGCGATTGGAAAGAAATTCTGGTGGATGACAAGTTACCCACTTACAAAGGCAGGCTAATATATTCTCATTCGACAAACCCAACTGAGTTCTGGGTAGCTCTTTTGGAAAAGGCCTATGCAAAGTAAGCTTTTTCTTATTCTATCTATTTATTTATCTTAGAGAAGAATTGGTTGACTGTAACTTCTAATGTAAGGAAGAAATAATGTAAAGGTGATAGTTGGGGGGTGCAGTCAATAAGAACACAGATAAGTAATGAACTCTTTATCCTTTCTCCAATTTTAATTTTCCTATTATTTCCCCCTTATCATTTTGGCATCCATCATATGTTGGTAATCAAGAGTTCATATTTTTAAGCACCAATTCTAATTTTTCAAATTCATTTATCCTATCTACTTTTTTTCAAACAAACATTGTACACTATTGTTACTGTACAAGAGTTTTCACTTATTTTAACTTTTCAAATTCATTAATCCTATCAACTTTTTTTCAAAACAGGCATTGTACACTGTTGTTACTGTACAATAGTATTTCTATTATTCACATTTGTTATTGTTATTGTACATATAGTTCCATACTTTTCTGTAACATGTAACATCATCAAGTCCGTTATCATACATTTTATACCTTTATTTTACTAGTTTTTCTTTATTCTTCATATTCCAACCTTTATGTATATGTAAATATCCTCATTTTGGTTTCTTTTGTTTAACTCCTTTTGATTTTCCTTTATATTATTATTTTGTACTGTACTAACCACTCTGTACATTTATTTTCTATTTTTTATTTTATATGCCTTATTTATAATTTATCATTTCTGCTCTTTTTCTTTAATTTTATTAAATCTGTCTTACTTTATTATATCTGTCATTATTTTCATTTGCTTTTCATTATCAATAATTTTGTTATATCTGTCACTATTTCAATAATTTTCTTATATTTGTCTTTATCTTAATTTTATTATATCTGTCACTATTTTAATTCCTTTTCATTATCATTAATTTTTTAAATCTGTCTATATCTTTATTTTATTATTAATCTTGCTCTTTTTTTAATATTCGTTATCTTCTATCTTCATATCTGCCACTATTTTATTTTTCTACATTACTTGTCACCATATTATTGTTACTGTACATTTTTTATATTTTTTGTTCTGCTTGTTTCTCTATTAGCCCTGAAGATGACCTACACTGTAGGTCGAAACGTCGGCATATAATATAAGTTCATTACTTATCTGTGTTCTTATTGACTGCACCCCCCAACTATCACCTTTACATTAGATCATCCAGTCAACTATTTTCTTCTCATATAAGAAATAGTTGGGGGTGCAGTCAATAAAATTTTTTATTCAATGCAGTCAATTTTATTGACTGCACCCCCAACTATTTCTTCCTTATATTTATTTATGCTTTATTTATATTACGAGAAAGAAAATGGTGCGGGTGGACTATAAACTAGTTTTTATTAATTAATCAATGTATCTTCCTTGGATTTAGTAAACTTCTTCAAATAAACTATTTTTTTATTACCAGAAAGCATTTTATAATATCTATAAATTGATTTCAATTCATGGATCGGTTCAATTTCCTTCATATGCATCACTTAACTTTACAATTCTTCATTATGATAACTAATTTATTTCTTCAATGAACATTGCAAAGTGTAGCCTCATTTTCAGGATATTTTATTCTTGAAACACTCTTTGTATAATTTGTATACATATACATATTTGTATTCAGTCGTAAGTACTCCATGTTTTCCATTATATATTTATTTATTATCAGGGATGGACCACTCTGTTTTAATATCAATGCCACATTAATTTTGGATTAAATTTTATGTTAATCCTTATTTATGTTTTATTTTAAATTCCAAAGAAATACATATATGGCATATTATTTTAAACTTTCCTAGGAGATTGAAAATTAGAAGTGTGATATTTTTTTTTTATTTCAGAGGAGTTTTAAGTTTAACTTCAACTTCCCAAGTGATATAAAAACTCCGAATGAATCCTTTTGATTATTTCAGACTGATAATGTTGAGTTTATTCAATTATTAATTAAAACAAATCATCTACAATCAAAGTAACAATGTCACCTACAGAAATATGATAGCTCAAGGGTTAACGCAAATGGAACTAGGTTGAAACTAATATTTTTTTTTTAATATTTTTTTCTTCTATCTTTTGATTTTATTTGGAAAATTATATAAATATTTTTAAATCAAAGAATAAAGAAAAATAAATCAGTTTCAGCATAACCCCAAGTAAGTTGACTTTAGGCTTTTTTCTATATTCTGGTAGAAAAGTACCTGCATCTGCAACAAGTGTGCCCTTGATCCTTGATAATAATGATAACTGAATAAATGATGTAAGTGAGAAGCAAATATTTAACACAATTATTATTGTTATTTCTAACTAACCTTTGATATCACGATTACAGTTACTTAATTTTTTATTTTTTAATGTGATTTAATATTCTATTTTTGTAGATTGTACGGCTGCTACGAGAACATTAGTAATGGAGGATGTACAACACGGGCCCTGCAAGACCTTACCGGTGGCATCGTCCAAAGCTTTGGTCTGTCTAATCAGGAGAGATACCTCACATACCAAGTTCTCAACTCGGCCATACCCAGATCTAGTCTACTAATTGCAACGATATCATCATCACCTGGTGGAAAGGTTATTCATTGATTTCTTTTTGGGAGAAGCCACTCTACGTATAAGGTTTAGGCTAAACTTGTATGCCACCATCAGGGCTGGCATTAAATCAGACATAAAAGTTATGTTCAGGGAAATTAAAAAAGTTAATTTAGATAAACGCTATATAACTATAAGACTTCAGCGACAGGGATTGTGGTAATAATTAAGTACTAATGATAATCATATGGAGAACAGATGAAATTCTCTGATTCATATATATATATATATATATGCCCATTATATATTATAATGATTTGAAAAATAAATAACCCAAAGGTCTAGGAAAGAAATATTAAAAACAAAATATTACACGGTCATGTCTCAAAACTTTTTTATATCATAAAGAGATGTGCATAATTTATAATTATTATACATAGTTAAGTATGTATGTCATCAATTTTATTTCATTCTTAGATTAATAAATAGTTCTTGTTTTAATTTATTTAACGATAATTAGCTTTGCTTTTTAGTTTCATTCTTTTTTACTATTGTCCAAATGAATAATCGAATGTTGGGTTGCTGTCATAATAATATTTTATAATGAAAACCGACTCCTCCATCAGTTTTTGTGGATAACAGGAGCATTACGAGTATACTTATCCATGTCAATATACACAGGTTTTCGAGAATTTTGGAATTGCTCATGATACACTTATTCAGTTGTGTAATTGGGAATATAAGGTTAGTTTTAGATTCAGATTTAATATAACATATATATTAATATAATGTGTTTAATTTAGAATTTTAGTTGAGCCTATAATTTGTTAATTAAATACATGTACAATGAATAAATATAAATATATCATACTTAAGCTCGCTCTTTTGCAACAGGAGAAAGAAAGCAAGCTCCGACAGCTGAGGCTTCGAAACGGCCTCATGACCCAGACAGCTTATACCGTTTCTGGGCTGGCCCGAGTCAGGGGAGCTGGCGGCTCTGAAACTCCCCTTGTCAGGCTAAGGAACCCTTCTGGTATGTTAACATCTTGTTTTATTCTGTTATTATCAACCAATATTTTTTTTCTAGACCTTTCCATTTTCCCCATTTTGTCTTAATTCTTCTCCACTTCATTGTATTCAGTAAAAGGAACTGATAGATCATCCAAAAAATATCAATAGATCAAGTACACATGTTCCCTAGGAAAATTTTAACTTATGGTAGCTGCTAAATGTTTTTATTTTAAGAATTTTACAGAAATATCCATTTTAACCCTCCCTAAATTTATTTTGACTGATTTCGATATGACATTTGTTGGTATATATATATTCATATTTCATTCAAATACAATTAGTCTTAAAAAATTGAAGAAATTGCATGTATGGAATTCTTATAATGCTCCCCTTTGGTCTGTACATTATCAACAGTCCTTAACTTGAATGTCATAATATATTTTTAAAATATAATGCAAACATCCTTAAATTTTTAATTAATTAACTAATCTATTGATATGAATTAAATATTAGATTTTGGTTAAAATTAGAAAACCTGGAAGTGATACTTTATATGAACCTTTAAACAGATTTTTAAGTGACAGAATTTCAAATTCATTCTAAATTTGGTGTTCAAGACATTTATATTGATGAAAATTATGTTTTAAATTTCAGCAAGTAAAGTGGTGTTTTACTTAAAGAATCTATTTTTAGTTCAAAATTTTATTTGAATATAATCTAATTCTTATTAAATCAATTTTTAAAATATTGTGTGAGTTTTATATTAATGGAAATAATTCTAAATTGCTTTTTATAACCTACCACGTTTTAAAGGAAAGGTAATAATCATATAATAAGACATTTTTTGTTTGTTTTTTCCCCTATATTTCGGTTTATATTATAATAGGCATGAAAGGTAGTCATTGTTAGTTTGTAATTTTGATATATTAGGACCAGGCGCAGGAGACATATTATGAAACTTAGCTTTATTAAACTTTAAATACAAAACATGAGAGAGGATAACCTCGCATGAAAGTTTTCAAACACAATAAGGCTTGAAGGGATGGTTGCCATGGGAACACAAATTATCCAACAGTTATGAGTTGTCTACATCGGACATTTTGCTTATAGTTATAATTATTTTGATTATGGTATATAAGATAAATTACATAGGTCGTGGTGAGTGGACTGGTCCCTGGTCAGAGAGGTCTTGGGAATGGGACTCGCTCAACGAGAGGGACAAGGAGCTCTTGTCAATCAGGGTCAGGAATGACGGAGAGTTTTGGTGAGTCGTTTATTTATTTATTAATACAAATAATTCTCAAAGCACAATTGAAAAATTTAATAAAATTGTTTTTGATATTTGCAGGATGTCCTTTGATGACTTTGCTAAGCATTTCACGCACCTCGACCTGGTGCACATCGGACCAGACGATTGGATGTCCGAGCCAGGACTACAGGATCGTCAACCTTGGAGGGCCGTGCTGGCCAGGAGGAGGTGGCGCAGCGGCTATAATGCTGGCGGGGGGCCAAACTTTACAGGTGTTTTTATTATTATTATGTATAAAGGCCAGATTTCGTGCAGTAAAAATTTAAAAAATATGCAATAAAAATAAAATACACTGACAAATGTGCAATTCAACCTTCTACTGTGTGAAAAGGTGATGTGTAATTAAGCAAATCAAATATTAAGTTAACATATTTATATAATTATTATAATATACTGTTAAGAATTTATTATTTTTCTTTAAATAATGGATAGTTAATTAAAAGTTGATGTTAATTATATTTTTATTTTATTACAAAATTTAAGTTATTACAAGAACAAAACAATATTTGATTGAAATGAGATCTTTCATCTCTGTGGGTCAATGATAATTACAGTTTGGTATGATTATAACACTTTAAATTTAAAACACAATTTTTATATTGGACCGATTAAAATAACCACTCACATTTATCTCATCCAAAATGTGTCCTGAAACTCCTTCACATAACAGCCTACGATTCTCTTGAAACTGGAAACTCCTTACACCAGACTGCCAATGGTATTGTCCAAGAATCACTTGGAGAGATCCTATCTTCAGAACATCCAATAATCAAGTGCATACTATAACTTAGAGATTAGAGGCAGGTCAAGGACCTTCACACGGAGAGAGCGTGGCGTGGTGCCCTCTTCCCTTGGCGTTCCTGTTGAGAGTGACATAAATGGGGAGGTCCTATCCTTAGGACGCACGGGGGCAGTCCATACTATTTCTATAAGCTGTCACGCCGTAGGAGCTTTTAAAAATATTTTTTCCCCATTATTAACAAGTTTGTTGACATTTAGGATAATTTCTCTCACTTTTTCAGCTATGTGGTTTAAACCATACGCTACACAAGTTACATGCACCGTATTTGAATAAAAAACTTTTATCTTTTAGCTTTTATCATATACGGAGCGGCATTGCTAACAAATAAAATAATTTTATCTCGGTAGGATGTTTGATAGAAAAAAATTGCTAAACTGTCGTTCACAAATCGAGAGACAGTCTCGTAGTTCGTTTTTGGAAGCTGCTTGCATGATATGAGGTATGGTTTGGGTTCAATCTCCGGGTATAGGATTCCAACAGTTAAACTGCAAAAGCCCCCGTGGGTCTGTTGTTTCATCTACCATGATGTAAATATAATAGTTTTCTTCAAGAGAATGTTCACTACAGTTTTTGAGATAATTTTTTCTTAGGGTGCTCTCGTCAGGAATGTTTTGTTTTGTGTATTTTTTCAGAAAAGACCATGGCGTCACATAATTCGGTAAAAAATTGTTGTTTGTTGTCTAATGACGAGCAGCTTTGTGTGAGTAACTGTTGAATTGGAGCTCGCTTGGATTTTTGTGCTGCAGTTAACTATGTGTACCCACCTATAAAAATAAAAAGATATTGGGAATAGTCAAATGCTATCGTGGGCTACTTATGAAAAGATAGAATGTACTTACTTGAGTTGCAATGAGCATCCACTTGAGATTTTCGATCAGAACCAATTGATTTATTGCAAGAAGAACAAATAATTGTTTTCCCGTCTGATTTCAATTCTGGGTATGGTTTTATCCAAATTTTGATTTTTGAAGATTGGCTGGCTGTCACTTTAGGCATTTTCACTATTGTACTCGTTTACCGAACTAAACTCGAATTTAGAATGAATTGAAAACAAAAGAGTTGGTTGGAAGGTTGAGTCAAATCAAATTAGAACTTCTAAGAAATTTAATACAAAGGAACCTTTCAACATTATACCATTTCCTTAACGAGTTCGAAGAAATATTTGTTTCTAAAATTAAGTAGGTAAATATTATTGTTGATGATTTCAAAATAAATCACATCTATTCTCTATAATAAAAATTTTTAAAAATTCAATATTTTTAATGAAATATCAAAAAGTGCGCTTTCGTGCTCTGAAAACCTAAAATGTGCAAATTTTTGCACTGAAAACCTAAAATTTGTGCAGTAACCCCAAAATTTGTAATTTCTTGCAATATAAAATTTATATTATTTTAGTCTCCTTTCCTTGATTCGGATAAGAATCGAATTTTCATTGAATTCTGAGAAAGCAATAAAAAGTTGCAATTGCACGGGAATCCGGTCTTTAATTATGTATCTAAACTATTAGGAGAACTTGATAAAAACATGAATGAAAAAGATTGTTTTGAACTGTTATAATTATAAACAAAAGAGAGAACTGGTTTATTGCATGGCAAGGTCTCTATTTTAGTTTAAAATTAGAATAGCAATCATAATTGTAAGTAATTGGCTAAAGGTCCCCTGTGGTGTGGTGGTTAGCATAACAACCTTCTTTGCCACAGTTTTAACGTAATCACGGGTTTAAAGTCTGGCATCTATTAAAGGGAGTAAAAAAGGTATCAGTTCTGCAGGTTATCGCTTCAAGTTAAATCATAAGTTTTAACTTTTCATTTGTTTTTTTTAATATTCTCAAAAATAAAAATAATTGTGTTTTAAGTAAGGAATTAAGAGTTTAATTGTGGGAAATATGTAAATTTCGGTAATCATATAATCAAGAAATAAAGGTTTCAAATAACATTTCAAAGTATAGATGATGATCTATCTTTGTTGAAAGGTTCATTTCTTGATGAAATAATTAACAAAATATACAAATTTCCCTCAATTACACTCTTTTTTCCATACCGAAATTCACGATTATTTATATTTTCGAGAGTAAGGATAACAAATGAAAATTTTAAATTTGTTGACTTAATTCAAAGCAGCAAACTTAAAAATTCCCTGCTTATGTCATCCTTTGGAGGGGATGTAAAGTGCCAATCCCGACTCTGTACAAAATCAGGACTCGTTCAAGATCCTTGTTCTAATTATACATAGATAGACAAATTTAATATAAATATAATTTAACAAATAGAAATTTAATTTAAGTTAAAAATTAAATTCTCTCAAGCATTGTCCGATTAGCCATTACAGCATAAAATGATGTTAAATGAATAAACAAGGAATTGGTTGGAAAGCCGGTCATGCCGTCACCTTTCTCATTATATAACTTTACCTCTATTTATTATAATATATTATTATATTTCCAGAAACTACTGCAATGAATCCGCAATTTCACATTCTGATTCCACGATCGACAGGAAACAAGTGTCATGTTGTTGTTTCCGTTACGCAAGACTACGACACCAGCCCTACTAGCCCTAGGCAGCTGTACGCTATTGGCTTTGCGGTCTATGAAGTGCCTCCATCCATGCCCAGGCTGACCCCTCACTTTGTCTCCCAACAGGTTTGTAGCTAAAGATGTCACTATTATTACACATAATTAAAGTATCAGATAAACTGGTTATTTCTAATAGTAAGTGCTTGAATGTTGACATTTTTTTCTTTGAACATTGTTTCAATAATGTTACTAGAAACCTTTGGACGTTACAAACCATTCTATCGCCCGAGAAGTTGTCACTTTCTTCACGCTCCCTCCAGGAGATTACATCATCGTACCTCAAACAAACGTCCCCAACTGTGATGGCAAGTTCCTGCTCAGGATTCTCACAGATGAACAAAGCAATATTTGGTAAGTTAAGGAAATATCTACTCAAAAATAATTTTTTAAATTAAAACATGACATTTTAGACATCCAACTATCACCTTTAATTTGTTGAAAAACAATGAAGTCATGTAACTGCAAATCGTGAACATATAAATTTAGATTCACAACTTTTAATTGCAATCCATGCGACCCTTAACTCTCCACCCTCCTGGTTTCACCAGCATAAAATATATATTATTATATTATAAAGTCTAAATTTTCCTCAATAAGCGGTCATTCAAATGGAAAATAAATTTTCCAAATTTGACTTATTGTTCCTGAAATTAGTGGTTTAAAACATACTCTTGAAGTAAATGTAGCTCCCTACCAATGAAGCTAAATGCAGTTTCCATGGAAATAAATAGAAATTTTCAAATTATTTTTTGTAAATGAGAGAGATGACTGATAGCATTCATCCTTTTTTCTTTGACTGTGGTATTTTGAAGTATTTTACTCCCGTCGAAATCAGGACACTGACTAGCGATATGTTCTTTAACGATAGATTTACTAGAAAGTATACCTTTTAAACTTTATATGATTTTGATGGCAGCCTTTTTTGTCTTTCCTGAAAATTGTGTATAATTTGATTCAGGTTCCCTTTCCTGTTGTGTGGATTCTAAGCTTTTCATTTATATGTTAGAGAGGAAATCTGCTTTCATTTATATGTTAGAGAGGAAATCTGCTTTCATTTATTTGATTTGTTTGGTGGACAAATTTGTATCTACTTTATTAAAAAAAAATAAATTGTTTAACAGCAAATAGGAGTAACCATTGTTTTCCACTATCTGTAAAATAACATTTTTTTCAGGGAAGTGAATGAAGATAATATGGTCTTTAGAAATATTTCAACCGAGTTTCTTGAAGATGCATTTGTTATGGTAATTATTGACCATTTCTTTCTTCAAACTATTGTACTGAATATGTTGATCTGATATTTTATTACTTATTTTGAAATAATTGTGGTTCATAGCCTGATGGGAAGTCTTTAGTAACAAAGCTGTTGTTGAAATACCCGCCAGAGGTAGATGTTAATCAACTCCACAAAATATTAAAATCACATTGGAAGGGTATGTCTTTATTATTAATATTAATTCTTGCATTATTGTCTTGTTAAAACAGTCCTAGTCCTTCTATCTGTTGCAATACTTGAAAATTAGGTTAGTTACAAAATCACTATAACTCAATATTGGAGCTTCAAGATTTTTGGGAATCAGTTTACTTTTTCTCATAAATCCTGAATTCCACGCAGTATGAACGTTCTAAATTCTCTAACAGATTAATTTTTCAACTGTTTAAATTGATTAAAGTTCAAGTATTATTAAGGAGGCTAGAAATCCAGGGGTTCAAAGTGAATTTAATTAGATCGAAAGTTAATTTAATAATTTTGTTAAAACCAATTTTTAACTTCAAAACTTTTGATAAATCTTAAATTTTGAATTTAGAATAATTATTGAATGATTGTTTAAATGATAAGGAGGATAAAAATATCTCGGTCAAGGTCAAAGAAAATACTAAAACTAATAATAAAAAAAAAATTATATCTTTTATTTTTAATGTTAGAGGTTATAGTATTTTAAATATTTTATTTGAAAATAAAAGATATGACCAGGACCGGGACTCGAAACCGGGTCTCCCACGTATCTGTCGTGGTGCTTAGCCACCTCAGCCATCCTGGTTCGCTTCTCGGTCAGACATATCCTTTCTTTTCACTGATACTATATCTCCGTGTTCTCGCAATTTGCAATGTATACACAGGGAGAATGTTAATTAAGCATTACTTTTATTGGATCTTGTTGACTTACGTCATTATATATTATTATAATTTATATCTTTTATTTTTATTGTCAGATATTATAATATTTTAATATTTTTAAATATTTAATAATACATATTTTTAAATAAAGTGAAAAGAAAGGATATGTCTGACCGAGAAGCGAACCAGGATGGCTGAAGTGGCTAAGCGACACGATGGATATGTGGGAGACCCGGGTTCGAGTCACGCTCCTAGTCATATCTTTTCTTTTCAAATAAAATATTGAAAAATAATTATTTATTTAAATCTAACATTTGAACCCAAGTTGCATATCTTCATCAAGATAAAAATGAACAAGGAACCAAAATAGTTGGCTGTGATGAGAATGTTAAAGTAAACAAGAGAAAAAATTAAAAGGAAAAAAGGTATTTTTAAAACTGAAAACCATGATGAATTTGTAAAATATATAAAAAAATTACATAGATTTACATAAAAAAGAGATAGATTTACATAAAAAAGAGATAGATTTACCTTATGATAAACAAAATATCACACACACGTGCAATATTTTCATTTTGAAACCTTCCAGGTTTCATTTTTTTTTTCAAGAAATGTTTCTTTGGAAATGTAGTTTAGAATGTATAATACAACTTCTTATATTGTATGTTTTCAAGTATTACTCTATTGTTTTCCCTAGCCTACTTGTTGGAAAAGCCATCGATAGAACTTTGTAAGAGCCTCATCATGCTGAGAGATGTCAACATCAGCGGGCGAGTGAACAAGCTGGATATTCCCATTCTCATGCATATGCTTCACTTCTGGAGGGTAATTATTTATATAAGAATTTCTTATCATATATTAGTTTCCACTGTATTCTTCTTCTTCTTATCTGGTATCACGACCCACATGATGAGTCAAAGCCTGCTCCATCAAGAATTGCCAGTCCTCTCTATTGCGCGCAACTGCCTTCCAATTTCCCAGTCCAAGTAGCATTCTGGAGTCCGCAGCCACACAATCCTCCCAACGAAGCTTGGGACGTCCTACTTGCCTTTTACCATACACCTGGTCGGACATCATTTTTAATGGGATATCACCCTGGTTCATTCTCATGACATGACCAGCCCAGCGGAGTCGGGCGAATTTGATGATGGTGACAACATTGACATCTTTATATATCATGCTTATTTCGGCATTAGTTCGCCTTCTCCAGACACCCTACCTCAAAGACACCTCCAGATATCCTGCGGAGTACTTTCCTTTCGAATCTCAAAAGGGCTTCTTCCTGGGCTTTCGTCATCGTCCAGTATTCCGCTGTATTATTATGATTAATCTTTACACCTAATATTAAATTGGTTTTAATATATATATTTATTTTTTCATAAACGAATAAAACAATACAGTCTTTATTTAAACGTACTTTGTTTCTAATTCAGGTTTCTCTTGGAATCTTTTATTCTCTTCCTCATCTCAAATGTAAAAAGTTTTTAAATTATTTATATATTACTTTATTATCGGGATTTGCAATTTTTTAACACCTCGGTCCCTAATACACCTTCCCTCCAATATCTCTTGTCCATACAATTCTTCTCTGGCAGACCTCTGGCTGCCATATCTTCGATCACCTCCTCAATCCACGGCTTCCGAGGTCTCCCAAGTCTTCTTCTCTTCTAAGGGCAGTATTTAATTGCTCAAAGGCCATCCATTCTAATGATGTCCCCATATTACATCAATCTTCTTTCACTGATGTTATTGAGACTATTGAACATTCTCAAGTTATTTATATTTAAAAAAAAAAATTGATGACAAATTTTGTACCTATTTGTGAACATGCTTATTCATTCATAATAAGCTTTCTGGTTTTACATTTTAGTATGTTATTTATTACTTCATCATCATTAGTGGGGCAATAACCCAGTTAGTGAGTTAGGGCCTCATCTTGCAGTTTTCACCATCCCTCTCTATATTGTGCAGTTGCAATTCGATTTCGCATGCCAAGCAAATTTCTAGAACCATTCGCGACTCTGTCTTTCCACTACAGTTCTGGACTTCTGATGCTTCTCGATCCATACACTTGATCTATCATAATCTTTTCAGTAATAGTTTGTTTATTAATCCTTGGAACATGTATAGTCCATCTAAACCTCCCTATTCAAAAGACTCTCATGATCCATTGTCAGTTTGTAGGGCTCCAAGTTACTCCTCGGTTTACCGTCCTCCCCTACTTTCATTGTACCATAAATTAAGTTTAGAACACAAGGAAGCCTGGCTCATCCGATTTTGAGATGGTCTAAGCCTCGGATGCGTATAACAAGATGGTCTAAGCCTGGATCCTTTCACCAAGATGGTCTAAGCCTTGGATGCCTACAACAAGATGGTCTAACCCTTCGATCCGTACAAGACAGAGCGGATCAGGGTCTTCTATAATATCGACTTAATATTACTTACTGATTATGTTACTTTAGCTAATAATTAAATCTTTCATTAATCACTTCACCAAAAAATTAATATATAACAATTGACAGGATGTAATTTCAGTTTCACCTGGTCTAAATACTGTGCTAGACTCTACTGGACTTGACTGTGTTTGTAACTATGCACTTATGAAGCTGTTCTTTTAAAGGAGTAGCATGACATAAGAAAAATGCATATTTAATATGTTTCTGATCGGTTCTTTGTTAACAAAAGAACTTTATTCTCATGTAGAAGATGAAAATTCCTGAGGAAAACATATTAACTCATTCTGTAGAAAAAATAAACCTGGCTATTTTTATATCTGGGGTATTCAATTGTATACTTGTAACATTATTGTTATTTTTAAGTGGGAAATAGTAGATTGGATAATTCTAATAATGAATTGGATTGAATTGGTCAGGGGGTGCAGTCAAAGTTAACAGAAAATAAGAGAAACTTATTTTAATGTACCAACGTTTTGGCCTAAGATGTAGGCCATCTTCAAGGCAGTAGCGGGTGCCCAGTCTGAGGTGATGTGTCAAACTATCAACTGTCTTACATGTTTAACGCAGCACCCGCTACTGCCCTGAAGATGGCCTACATCTTAGGCCGAAACGCTGGCATATTAAAATAAGTTTTGGTTATTTTGTGTTATCTTTGACTGCATCCCCTGACCAATTCAATCCATTATTGTTATTTTGTCAAGTCTGTTGTATTAAGATTCACTTAACATAATTTCCTTATTGATAATAAAATTTCCAAAAATATTTTTTTAATTTTACTCTATTATTTTTTATGCCAATGATAAATGGAGGTTATGATCAGTTATAATGTTTTAACATTACAATGTAATTGCAGATAGCTTTTGAAAAGTTTGAACGTTGCGGAAGTAAGACATCCAGTTATAACTTAAGAGCACTTCTTTGGGAGGCAGGAAGTACCGTTTCAAATAAAGTACTCGAATGCCTTGTTCTCCGTTTCGCGAGGAATACCGTACTATCAGCAGAATGCTTTGTTATGGCGATGGCAAGGCTTCATCTAGCGCATGGTATAGATCTGCATAATTTTATTATATCTATTTATAAATACTATTTTTAACAATCCATGCTACATCTTATCTTTAATTATTAAGTTAAAATAATAATTTTAATTTTAATAAAAAAATTACTTTGAAATAAAATTTTATTTCTGTTAAAAAAAATGAAGAATTAGTTAATACAAATTTACATTAAATGAAATTTTAATTAGGTCATTACTTTATTCATAATAAAGAAATATAATGATATACATGTTCTATATTGTAATATATATTTTCTTTTTTATTATAGAAAGGTACCACAGCTTGGACACAAAAATGAAAGGAAATCCAATATCATTGGAAGAGGTAAGTTGTTGTTACAGTAACCTCAATAAAGTTTTAATTTTATATATTTAATTGCAACTTTATTTGTTTAATTTCAAGATTTTTGACTTTGGTGGTACTTCTTAAATTGTTCAATCATTGATGAGAAAACTTGCGTACCTCAGAGCGAAAATATAAACAGCTACTAACCCTTATCACTTTATACCTTTACACATACTACTACTCAAGCCTACGCATACTGCACTAAAGCCCCGATTTTCTGAAACCCAATTAATTGAAGATGATCACGTGGACAATTGTGTGATTCATTTTTCCTGATAGTCCAGTGACTTTAATGGGCGCTCGCACAACATCTGTATGCTACTGCCCATAGTTTTTGGCTGGCACCACAATTTCTGGGCGATGATTCATGATTTCAGATAATTATTGTTTTATTCCCTGTTTTTAACTTTTTTTATTATCAATTTGCCACCCGGGTCTCAACTGGTGGGATATGGGACAAAAAAATATAATGAACTTATCAAATATTAAAAAACGATAAACCAGATTAATAAACTTTCTTTTTATTTATTAAATTGTGCTATAATTAACTCAATTTGTTTATATAAACATCTGAATATCGATTGTATTCGGAAATAAAAATAGATATACAAAGGGATTATTATGTTTGTTGTGTGAATAAAATTTAAAAAACCTGCATATTTTATGTTTAAGATTTGACAAATACTGATACAATTAGATAAATTTGTTGTTCTTGTAAATATGTTGTTTAAAGTATTTATTTGCATATGAATTATTTCATGAATTCACATAAAGTTTTTAAATTAATCCTTCTAAAACACTGCCATGCCAGGCCCCTGGCTACAATTGGCTCTGTAGACGTGCGGTCAATTAAGTGTTAATAATAAAGTAATAGTTTATAGCTCTAAGTGTACAATGGTGAACTTTTCTTTAATGTAAAGTTCATTGTTTGTTACATCTGTAACTTTATTTAGAGCTTTAGTTTTCTCCTTTAAAACTTGAAGTGTACTTCAAAAACACAAACATTAAATACATTACTTTACCAATTTAAAACCTTCATTTTAAGATTGATTAAAAGAAGATAAATGAGTCTACTATCAAATTTAAGGCATTTTTAAGTGGAAATAAAATGTTTCTGGATTAGCAGAATGACCCCTTCGTTTCAATCAAGTTCTCCTGATAAGGAGTTAAGTGTAGTAACCATTTCAACAAGTTAATAAATCCTGAAACATTGTCCTGTTTCTAAGGACTTATGCCAAATATTGTTTCTTTAATTCTAAGTTTTTGATAATTTATGTGACTATGTTTTTAACTTTTTCTATTATTTTCAGATGATCCTCATGACCATTTATTCATGACACCAAAAGAATATATATATATATAAATCTAATCAACTTACTGCCTTCAATATGAAGCAAATGAGCATGCCAAAGACATTAGGAATGAACCGAAAAGATTTCTATTATAAATATTTTTATATAAATTAGTATTAGTATACTTATGTGTTTGCCATGTACCATTATTGTATATTATGTAAAATCTACTAATACATTACGTGTAAATAGAGTGCAAACTATTTAAAACAATCGCTAATAATGCGTTTATTTTTATTGTCAGTAAAGTTAACTATTATTGTCAACAAAATGAATTATATTTTCTTAACCTCATTACGATTGTGAAATCGTTATTGTTATTAAATTATTATATTTAAATACATATGTTTCCATGTTTGTTTGATTCAGTTTTACCTTTTGCTATCAATCTTTTCTTGTTATATTTCAAGTTTCTGATTTGCATCAAAACTAAGGAAATCCGATTGGGCATAAAACAGTGTCTTTCATATTTAAAAATTATTTTTCATCAATTATTTATTTTAAATATTTTTAATGTAAGAATTTTTTAAGCATTCAATAAATAAGAGTTAATGACTAAATTACCCAATTAATTAGATTTATTTACTTTGTCTTTGCAACAATTGTGAATAACTTTAACTTATTCTATTCTTAATTTGAAACCAATAAAAACCAAATTGTAAAATATGATTTCTATGAAAAAAAATGTTGGCCGACAAACCCCTTTGTAAATATAAAGTTGTGACCACAGAAGATTTGTGCCACCCAAAATTAATTTCTGTTTGATATAAGACACACATCGGTACGAGAGTTGGTTGGTTTTATGAACTACATATACATATTAGCTTGCATGGGAGGTGCTGCTATCTGATGCCAAATACAGAAACTACTACTTTAATGTCCTCTGATGGACAAATTTGTTAATTTAGCTAATCCCATTGCTTTTTTTAAACAAGCAATTTTAAGTTGTAAGCTAATAAATATTGTTGATGAAATCTTGTGACATATTATTGTTTGATAAAGGAAATGAAACCTTTTGATTTGCCTATTTAATCTTAATATTACCTACCTTCTCATATTTATTAAATAGAAATAGCTTTATAGTCAGCTGTGATGGTTAGGGAATAGTGTTCATAACTCCCTTTCACCTCAATGTGCTGCAAACTGTTGTCCATTACAAGAATTATTATTTATCATACTTTGGCTCCACAATGTCTAAAAATGTTAATTTGTTATAAGGCTCTTCGTTTATGAATTTTAACTTCATTGTTAAGAATATTAATTTTTATGTAGTGCATTAAATATTATTAATTACACTCTATATATGTTGTCTTATTATGGTGTATATATACTCTATATTATTATTGAGCATATATGAACTTTTCTTTCATTTTCTGAGTAAATAACCTAAAAAATTTCAATCTTTGCTTGAATATCGGCATTTATTGATACAATCACGACTATCAGGCTGGAAATATACTTCTCCATGAAAAAGAGACATTTCCTGTCGATTACTAATGTTCTGAATAAATAACTTAAGAAATTTAGAAACTTAAGAAATCTTGGCTTTAAAATATCAAAATATGATGTATTTTAAATAAATTGAGTGTACAATATTAAAAAAAAAGTAATAGAATAAGATAAATTGATGAATTGGTCCGTTAAAGGACGTTCATGAAAGTAACCAACAGATGGCAGCACTGTCCGACCCGGTACCGAATAGGTGAGCTCCTGTGAGCTCCTACTCTCCTGGTACTAAATCGTGTTTTTCAGCAAGGAAAAGAGTAACTCGACGGTGCTGCCATCTCTTGACTGATCATAACGACTAAAATTTTAGCCTTGGGAGGTGCTGCTATCTGATGACGGATATTAAAACTATTATTACAAATGCTATTTTTTCACCCAATTTTTTGCAATTAAAAAGAAATATTCATTTTCAAGCCTAATAAGAGACTTTTAAACTTAAAATTGTGTGTTTCTATCGTTTTTGATTAAATTAAGAATTAAATAAAAGAAATTCCATAATTGATCACAAAGGCAAACATTTAAGTCGTTTTTCGTGAATATCGGCGTTTATTGATACAATCACGACTATTAGGCTGGAAATACACTTTTTCATGAAAAAGAGACATTTCCTGTCGATTATTAATTTTCTGAGTAAATAAATTAAAAAATTTCGGTCTTTCCTTTAAAATATCAAAATATAACGTATTTGATACAATGAGTGAACAACATTATAAAAAAGTAACAGAATAAGATAAATTGACGACTTGGTCCGTTAAAATAGTAGTTTCTGTATTTGGCGTCAGATCGCAGCACCTCCCAAGCAATGTAATATTTTTAGTTCATGAAAGTAACCAACAGATGGCAGCACTGTCCGACCCGGTACCGAATAGGTGAGCTCCTGTGAGCTACTACTCTCCTGGTACAAAATCGTGTTTTTCAGCGAGGAAAACAGTAACTCGACGGTGCTGCCATCTCTTGACGGATCATAACGACTAAAATATTAGCCCTTAGGAGGTGCTGCTATCTGACGACGGATATTAAAACTATTATTACAAGTGCTATTTTTTCACCCAATTTTTTGCAATTAAAAAGAAATATTCATTTTCAAGCCTAATAAGAGACTTTTAAACTTAAAATTGTGGGTTTCTATCGTTTTTGATTAAATTAAGAATTAAATAAAAGAAATTCCATAATTGATCACAAAGGCAAACATTTAAGTTGTTTTTCGTGAATATCGGCGTTTATTGATACAATCACGACTATTAGGCTGGAAATACACTTTTTCATGAAAAAGAGACATTTCCTGTCGATTATTAATTTTCTGAGTAAATAAATTAAAAAATTTCGGTCTTTCCTTTAAAATATCAAAATATAACCTATTTGATACAATGACTGAACAACATTCTAAAAAAGAAACAGAATAAGATAAATTGACGAATTGGTCCGTTAAAGTAGTAGTTTCTGTATTTGGCGTCAGATCGCAGCACCTCCCAAGCAATGTAATATTTTTAGTTCATGAAAGTAACCAACAGATGGCAGCACTGTCTGACTCGCTACCGAATATGTGAGCTCCTACTCTCCTGGTACTAAATCGTGTTTTTCAGAGAATAACCGAGTAACTCGACGGTGCTGCCATCTCTTAACGAATCATAACGACTAAAATATTAGCCCTTGAGAGGTGCTGCTATCTGACGACGGATATTAAAACTATTATTACAAGTGCTATTTCTTTACCCAATTTTTTGCAATTAAAAAGAAATATTCATTTTCAAGCCTAATAAAAGCATTTTTAACTTAAAAATGCGTGTTTCTATCATTGTTGATTAATTTAAGAATTAAATAAAAGAAATTCCATAATTGATCACAAAGGCAAACATTTAAGTCGTTTTTCGTGAATATCGGCGTTTATTGATACAATCACGACTATTAGGCTGGAAATACACTTTTTCATGAAAAAGAGACATTTCCTGTCGATTATTAATTTTCTGAGTAAATAAATTAAAAAATGTCGGTCTTTCCTTTAAAATATCAAAATATAACGTATTTGATACAATGACTGAACAACATTATAAAAAAGTAACAGAATAAGATAAATTGACGAATTGGTCCGTTAAAATAGTAGTTTCTGTATTTGGCGTCAGATCGCAGAATCCCAAGCAATGTAATATTTTTAGTTCATGACAGTAACCAACAGATGGCAGCACTGTCCGACCCGGTACCGAATAGGTGAGCTCCTGTGAGCTCCTACTCTCCTGGTACTAAATCGTGTTTTTCAGCAAGGAAAAGAGTAACTCGACGGTGCTGCCATCTCTTGACTGATCATAACGACTAAAATTTTAGCCTTGGGAGGTGCTGCTATCTGATGACGGATATTAAAACTATTATTACAAGTGCTATTTCTTTACCCAATTTTTTGCAATTAAAAAGAAATATTCATTTTCAAGCCTAATAAAAGCATTTTTAACTTAAAAATGCGTGTTTCTATCATTGTTGATTAATTTAAGAATTAAATAAAAGAAATTCCATAATTGATCACAAAGGCAAACATTTAAGTCGTTTTTCGTGAATATCGGCGTTTATTGATACAATCACGACTATTAGGCTGGAAATACACTTTTTCATGAAAAAGAGACATTTCCTGTCGATTATTAATTTTCTGAGTAAATAAATTAAAAAATGTCGGTCTTTCCTTTAAAATATCAAAATATAACGTATTTGATACAATGACTGAACAACATTATAAAAAAGTAACAGAATAAGATAAATTGACGAATTGGTCCGTTAAAATAGTAGTTTCTGTATTTGGCGTCAGATCGCAGAATCCCAAGCAATGTAATATTTTTAGTTCATGACAGTAACCAACAGATGGCAGCACTGTCCGACCCGGTACCGAATAGGTGAGCTCCTGTGAGCTCCTACTCTCCTGGTACTAAATCGTGTTTTTCAGCAAGGAAAAGAGTAACTCGACGGTGCTGCCATCTCTTGACTGATCATAACGACTAAAATTTTAGCCGTGGGAGGTGCTGCTATCTGATGACGGATATTAAAACTATTATTACAAATGCTATTTTTTCACCCAATTTTTTGCAATTAAAAAGAAATATTCATTTTCAAGCCTAATAAGAGACTTTTAAACTTAAAATTGTGTGTTTCTATCGTTTTTGATTAAATTAAGAATTAAATAAAAGAAATTCCATAATTGATCACAAAGGCAAACATTTAAGTCGTTTTTCGTGAATATCGGCGTTTATTGATACAATCACGACTATTAGGCTGGAAATACACTTTTTCATGAAAAAGAGACATTTCCTGTCGATTATTAATTTTCTGAGTAAATAAATTAAAAAATTTCGGTCTTTCCTTTAAAATATCAAAATATAACGTATTTGATACAATGAGTGAACAACATTATAAAAAAGTAACAGAATAAGATAAATTGACGACTTGGTCCGTTAAAATAGTAGTTTCTGTATTTGGCGTCAGATCGCAGCACCTCCCAAGCAATGTAATATTTTTAGTTCATGAAAGTAACCAACAGATGGCAGCACTGTCCGACCCGGTACCGAATAGGTGAGCTCCTGTGAGCTACTACTCTCCTGGTACAAAATCGTGTTTTTCAGCGAGGAAAACAGTAACTCGACGGTGCTGCCATCTCTTGACGGATCATAACGACTAAAATATTAGCCCTTAGGAGGTGCTGCTATCTGACGACGGATATTAAAACTATTATTACAAGTGCTATTTCTTTACCCAATTTTTTGCAATTAAAAAGAAATATTCATTTTCAAGCCTAATAAGAGACTTTTAAACTTAAAATTGTGTGTTTCTATCGTTTTTGATTAAATTAAGAATTAAATAAAAGAAATTCCATAATTGATCACAAAGGCAAACATTTAAGTTGTTTTTCGTGAATATCGGCGTTTATTGATACAATCACGACTATTAGGCTGGAAATACACTTTTTCATGAAAAAGAGACATTTCCTGTCGATTATTAATTTTCTGAGTAAATAAATTAAAAAATGTCGGTCTTTCCTTTAAAATATCAAAATATAACGTATTTGATACAATGACTGAACAACATTATAAAAAAGTAACAGAATAAGATAAATTGACGAATTGGTCCGTTAAAATAGTAGTTTCTGTATTTGGCGTCAGATCGCAGAATCCCAAGCAATGTAATATTTTTAGTTCATGACAGTAACCAACAGATGGCAGCACTGTCCGACCCGGTACCGAATAGGTGAGCTCCTGTGAGCTCCTACTCTCCTGGTACAAAATCGTGTTTTTCAGCGAGGAAAAGAGTAACTCGACGGTGCTGCCATCTCTTGACGGATCATAACGACTAAAATATTAGCCCTTGGGAGGTGCTGCTATCTGACGACGGATATTAAAACTATTATTACAAGTGCTATTTCTTTACCCAATTTTTTGCAATTAAATAGAAATATTGGTTTTAAGGCCTAATAAAAGCATTTTTAACTTAAAATTGCGTGTTTCCATTAATTTTCTGAGTAAATAAATTAAAAAATTTCGGTCTTTCCTTTAAAATATCAAAATATAACGTATTTGATACAATGACTGAACAACATTATAAAAAAGAAACAGAATAAGATAAATTGACGAATTGGTCCGTTAAAGTAGTAGTTTCTATATTTGGCGTCAGATCGCAGCACCTCCCAAGCAATGTAATATTTTTAGTTCATGAAAGTAACCAACAGATGGCAGCACTGTCCGATCCGCTACCGAATAGGTGAGCTCCTGTGAGCTTCTAGTCTCCTGGTACTAAATCGTGTTTTTCAGAGAATAACCGAGTAACTCGACGGTGCTGCCATCTCTTGACGGATCATAAGAACTAAAATTTTAGCCTTGGGAGGTGCTGCTATCTGACAACGAATATTAAAACTATTATTACAAATGCTATTTCTTCACCCAATTTTTCGTTTACTGTAAAATTTAGTGTTTCTATCAGTTTTGATTAATTTAAGAATTAAATAAAAGAAATTCCATAATTGATCACAAAGGCAAATATTTAAGTCGTTTTTCGTGAATATCGCGCGTTTATTGATACAATCACGACTATTAGGCTGGAAATATACTTTTCCATGAAAAGAGACATTTCCTGTCGATTACTAATTTTCTGAGTAAATAACTTAAAAATTTTCGATCTTTGCTTTAAAATATCAAAATATGACGTATTTGATACAATGACTGAACAACATTCTAAAAAAGTAACAGAATAAGATAAATTGATGAATTGGTCCATTAGAGGACGTTAAAGTAGTAGTTTCTCTGTCTCTGTTGGAACGCATTATATTTTAATCTCGGACGGTCGCAACTTGGTTTCTCCCAGTCTCGGACTCGGTTGGAACGGATTTTCTTCCAGTCTCGGACTCATTTATAAGGCATTTTATTTTAATCTTGGACTGTCGCAACGTGGTTCCTCCTAGTCCCGGACTCGGTTGGAAGGGATTTTCTTCCAGTCTCGGACTCTGTTGGAACGCATTTTATTTTAATCTTGGACTGTCGCAATGTGGTTCCTCCTAGTCCCGGACTCGGTTGGAACGGATTTTCTTCCAGTCTGGGACTCTGTTGGAACGCATTTTATTTTAATCTTGGCCTGTCGCAACGTCGTTTTTCCCAGTCCCGGACTCGGTTGGAACGGGTTTTCTTCCAGTCTCGGACTCTGTTGAAACGCATTTTTTTTTAATCTTGGACTGTCGCCACGTGGTTTCTCCCAGTCCCGGACTCGGTTGGAACGATTTTCTTCCAGCCCGGGACTCTGTTAATTTGATATTTATCCAGTCTGTCTGTTTAAGAACTTTCTCTCGTAATAAGTACTAATAATTATTAAAATCCGTAGTATTTGTTTTATAATTCTAGTAACTTTTAAAAGATCTAGTACTCGTTAAAAGGAAGAAGCATCTCAAAAAAGTTTTATTATTGTTTTAAAAGTCTTATGTCACGCATCAACAAAACGTAGTAAACAGTGTTTTGAAGGGAAATATAATTTATAAATACCCCTTAAAATATATTAATAACACCTATATAAATAATACCTCCAACACAAAACGTAAATTATACCAAGAACGGAATGTACACAAAATTAGGTTTCATAATTTCCGAATATTTTTTAGTCTCGAGATTATTAAAGTTAGAAACGAATGAAAAGTTAAAACTTTAAACAAAACTAATACAAATTAGTAAGTAAACATTAGAAGAAATCACTTCCTCACCAAAAATCACGATATCCTTTTCCACTTAAACAATATAGATGATAAAAAAAAAGAAAGAAATTAAATTAATTATTTTTATTATTTAACTAGTAATAATTCTATCTCTACAAATTTCCCCATTCCAAACTAATTTAAACATAATCAGTCAAGTTACATTAAAGGCTTTGGAACCTTCTTATCAGTTTGTGACTTTCACAGGCTGATGCCATTATTTCTATTATTTGTTGTTTAATTAGCTATTAAATAGTGGAAATGTACTGAAAGCTATACAAGTTTTCTTCTACCACTCTTGTGGTGCCACTTGATGGGATTTCAAACTCGGAATAGTTACCATATTTTTCCTTTATTATTTAATACACATTTGTCTGTGGTTACTGACAACCAGTGAATGTGATTATAATAAATAAATAAATCCAGGCAGGATAAAGAAGTTTAACCAGAGGAAATTCTTGACTTAAGAGAAGTTGAAACATTGTATTAGCTGTTGGATGAATTAAGTTTTGAGAATACTCATCTCAGGTAATATATCAATCCATTTACATTTTTAAACAATTGATATTTATCTAACAGCAGAAACTTATACAAAGTTAAAAAAATGTGTGATTTGTTATATTTACATGAACACTTTATTCAAAACATCTCATTTGTATGCTCCTCTATTCATGATTCTTTCAATTGCTTTGTTAAGTTTTATTTATTGTTGAGGAAGAAAAATACATGTTTTTAACTGTGTATTTAACTGGAATGAATAAGATCTTGTCATGTTTTAGAATTATCAATACCATTTCTCAAAGCACTCTCATAATTTTTCTAAAATTTATAGCAATCTTTTAAAAGTTATTCTTTGTTCTAAGTATTTAATGGAATGTTAGTTATGGGCAGGTATCCATACACATCCAAATCTTTTTATGGATTAATTCATAACTTTTTCTCGTTCTAGATTTAAGATTTAATTATAAACGTTTAGAAACTACTTAATTCATTTTATTGCCTTGTTTCCAAAATTATTCCATTAAATTTCTATTGATAATAGTCTGTTTAAACATACTTCTGCTTTAGTATGTTATCCATACTAATGAATAACTCCTATGTTAACTTTAATATCCACTTAAAAGAAAGTGGTAATAGTTAATTTTTACACTCATGCCCTTAAAATTATTTTATGTCTCTTGAGCTTTTACATTTCAATAATATTTTATTTGATATCAAAAGATATAATATAAACTGCGCAAAAATGTATAGGGTTAACACCAATTTTGTTGTATTTATTTTGCCTAGCATTTTAATATTATTTTTATTATAAAAAGCATTAATATTTATTAGATATTATACTACATCAAATATTAATGTAGTTATTAATTATATAATAATATAAATGATTGGTAAAATGTACACTACAAAATTAGCAATATCCCTATTCATTGTTGTGCAGTGAATTTCATATTAGGAGTACTATATTATATAATTAACACGTTTGGAAAAATTCAATAATAAAAACAGGAAAGAAAAATACCTGCCGTTTACAAACAATAATTGACACGTATTTTTGTTCCCTGCTTTTGTTTTATAGACTTAGGGCTTTTTGTGCAGTATTTTTCCACACATGCATTAAAAAGTAGTTTATGTCTCTTTTGAGCTTTTACTCTTGTATATTAATATTTTATATTATATTATACAATGTAATTTATGAAGTGTAATATGAGAAGTCAAGGGGTAAAAACTATTTTTCTTTTAAAGATGGTGCTAAGTATGGGAATCGATTGTTAAATCATATAAAGTGTTTTTTAAAATTAAACATTGCCAGTAGTATAAGTATAACAAAAATTTTAAATATCTAATTTATTTTATATTTTTTACAGGACCTTACACAGATTGCCTTCATGAGCGAAACTGAAACAGCCGAAGTTATAAGGTATAATTCCTCCATTGAAGAGTGCTTAAGTTAAAATTGAAACCATCCAGAAGACAATAAAGCTGAAAAATATTAACTACTGTTTATGATAATGTATTAAAGTTAAATTTTGTAATATGTAATTGGTTTTATTATATTGGAAATGTTGTTTAATTATGTTTATTACAGGATTGTTGAAATTCACATTAAGTTGGTACCATTGTGGTAATGTATTTAAATAATTTATGATTTATGTTGTATATATCACCTTTTATTTGTTATTTTAATTTTATTTAAAAAATAAGTGACATTAGTATTTTTTTTTAAAATAAGTTGTACTAAAATGTCAATTTTGTTGAAATAAATTGTTTTATTAATATGGTTTTTGAAATTCCATCTACCCTGCTATTTCATTTACTGGTAAAATTCATTTTATCTCAAATGAAGTTTATGTTTAAATTATTTGAGAGATATCTATTTTATTTATTAAGTGTTGTTTTTTTAAAAATAAGTTGCTGTAATTGATTCAAGAGGAAATAGTGAAATGTATAATATATTAATTATCTCAATTATTAATTGAGAAAATAATGAACTTATTTATTAACTAATACTGGAAAGAGGTAGTTGAAAAAAGTAGTTCATAAAAAAATATTAATAAAATCATTAAAACCAAAAAAATACAGCTAAATTTAGTCAGAAAACAAGGATGGAATGCTAGAAATGCCTAGAAGAAATAGTTTTCAAGAAGAAAGGGAAAGTCAGTGATTCAGGGTTGAAAATATTCGATTTGTATTAGGAGGAGAGGAGGTAACAGGAGCTCACTTATTATTCCCCTGATGGTGCTGCTATCTATTGAGAGTTTCACGAAGCAACGTCAATTCTGACGAGAAATACTAGGTTTTGTATCAGGAGAGTAGGAAGTAACAGGAGCTCACTATTCCTGGTCCCTGACGGTGCAGCCATCTCTTGACGGATCATACGAACTAAAATTTGAGCCCTTGGGAGGTGCTGCAATCTGACGACGGATATTAAAACTATTATTACAAATGCTATTTCTTCACCCAATTTTTTGCAATTAAAAAGAAATTTTTGTTTTCAAGCCTAATAAAAGCATTTTTAACTTAAAATTGCGTGCTTCTATCATTATTGATTAATTTAAGAATTAATTATAAGAAATTCAATAATCATTCACAAGGGCAAATATTTAAGTCGTTTTTCGTGAATATCGGCGTTTATTGATACAATCACGTATCAGGCTGGAAATATACTTTTTCATGAAAAAGAGACATTTCTTGTCGATTACTAATTTTTTGGGTAACTAACGTAAAAAAATTCGATCTTTGCTTTAAAATATCAAAATTTGACGTATTTGATACAATGAGTGTACAACATTATAAAAAAGTAACAGAATAAGATAAATTGACGAATTGGTCCGTCAAAGTAGTAGTTTCTGTATTTGGCGTCAGATCGCAGCACCTCCCAAGCAATGTAATATTTTTAGTTCATGAAAGTAACCAACAGATGGCAGCACTGTCCGACCCGGTACCGAATATGTGAGCTCCTGTGAGCTCCTACTCTCCTGGTATTAAATCGTGTTTTTAGCGAGAAACGAGTAACTCGACGGTGCTGCCATCTCTTGACGGATCTTAACAACTAAAATTTTAGGCCTTGGGAGGTGCTGCTATCTGACGACGGATATTAAATCTATTATTACATATGCTATTTCTTCACCCAGTTTTTTCCAATTAAAAAAAAATTTTGTTTTCAAGCCTAATAAAAGCATTTTTAACTTAAAATTGCGTGTTTCTATCATTTTTGATTAATTTAAGAATTAATTATAAGAAATTCAATAATCATTCACAAAGACAAATATTTAAGTAGTTTTTGTGAATATCGTTGTTAATTGATACAATCACGACTATTAGGCTGGAAATATGCTTTTTCATAAATAAGAGACATTTCCTGTCGATCACTATTTCTCTGAGTAAATGAACTAAAAACTTCGATCTTTACTTTAAAATATAAAAAAATGACGTATTTGATACCATGGTTGAACAACTTTAAAAAGCTTCAAATGTTTTATTTAAACAAACTGCATTAGTAAACTTACCGATAAAAAAGATGGATCATTGTTCTACATTAAGGAAGCCATATTGTAAGATCCTAATTGAACTTTGTATCTTAAGTTCAAATACTATAAGTAACATAATAAACATTGAAATATACCCAGACAAAAGCACTCGTTTAATCACATACATAATGCTTGCAACATTACTTATTGAAAATTAATTCCATAAAACCTATTTAAGGGATTCCTAAAATGGGAGGGGGGATCGTGAAGGAAAAGTAGGGGGGGGGGGACGAGACCTGCTGAAAATACCAAAACTGCTCTATCAGTTTTAGTTAGCATTCTCTTACCAGTACTTTTTTATTTAATTGAAACTTATTATGTTGTATCGTGTCAAAGTAAAAATAAATGGGTTTTTATGATGTAATACGCGAGTTTTTTTTCTTTTTGAGTTTTTGGCTCTATTTTAGTCATTATATATAAATATAATAAAAAAATAAATAATATAAAATAAATATAATAAATAATTTTTTTTTGTTCAAATAGATTTCAAAGTTTTATTAAAAATAATTCTTATAATTTTTTTTTTCTTTTTTTAAACTGGATTTATTCTTCATTTATTTAGGGTAAGAGAAATAATGATCTGGTTTTATTTCTCTTACCCTAAATAAATTAAAAATAATTTAATTGATTTGATTCAAACGATTTGAGTACAGATAGGGCCCTTTGCGATATATCGGAATTAAGTTTCGATAATTCGATAATGTCGAAACAATGTGCTACCGTTTCTGAGATTTTTTTACAATATTTATTACTTAAAATGTTGACACTTAAACAATAGAGAAAAATTCAAATTTACCTAATGTGTGACGTTTTCCCGCCATTGGAAAGTTCGTACCTATTGCTTGTTTAACAACCATAAAATTTTCCGATATCATGTGTAATATTGATATTTTCTTTCGATATTGTCGGAATATCGATATTTGATTGCGATATATTGCAAAGGGCCGATATCTTTTTTTTTTTGTTTCGGTAGAAATGTAACTGACAAATACTAACTGAACTATTTAAAGGGAAAAAAACGATTTTAAGTGTTGCCATTCCACCAACTAACAACAGTAATATAGTTTTTTTAAATAATTAAAATTTTTCAAGGCATGTAAATAATTAAATATTGTAATAATGGCGGCTGTCACAAAAACAAATAAAATAAGTAAATGAATAAGTAAAAAAAAATATATATATATATATATTAAGCAATCCAAATCTATCAAGTATAGTATAGAATAAATAATTTATTTTATTGTTACATGGTATAATTTTTTAAATATTTAAAAATATTGAATAAATAGTTTTTAATGAAAATTAGATAACTACAAGGTACTAAGAAATAAAGTTTTCAGTGCTTTCTTTTCAGTCCAGTCGGGAGGACTGGGGGGGGGGGCATCATTATCATCAACTTTAGCCACCAACAAATTCCATGTTCAATTTGGAAATATTGACTATAATTGAAAAGCTGACGTGTCGGCCTACACGGAGTGAGAAATAAAATCAACTATGTGTGGTAAAAAAATGAAGCTTTAAGAAAAACATTTTTCAATATATGAAATAGTTAAAGAAAAAAATCTTTAGCCAGAAAGATGAAATATTTAAAAATATTGAATAAATAGTTTTTAATGAAAATTAGATAACTACAAGGTACTAAGAAATAGAGTTTTCAGTGCTTTCTTTTCAGTCCAGTCGGGAGGACTGGGGGGGGGGGGGGGAGCATCATTATCATCAACTTTAGCCACCAACAAATTCCATGTTGATTTGGAAATATTGACTATAATTGAAAAGCTGACGTGTCGGCCTACACGGAGTGAGAAAAAAAATCAACTATGTGTGGTTAAAAAATGAAACTTAAAGAAAAACATTTGTCAATATATGAAATAGTTAAAGAAAAAAAATCTTTAGCCAGAAAGATGAAATATTTATGAATAGCATAATAAAATATGAAAATAATTCCAGTATAAGAACTATTAAATTGCACGAAAATTAAGATTACATGACAATCAATAATGTAATAATAATGTGCCAAGTAACTAAGAAATGTAAAATTATCTTAAAATTAATATCCTTTTTAATTAAATTAAAAATATTATCAATTGTAAGATATAATCCATAGAAAAAGTCACTGAATAAAATGAAGGAGTAAAATATATGGTTAGGAAAGTTTGAAGATAAAGAATCATCATTATAATGTTCATGGAGTTATATGATCATTCGCCTAAATCCTTGGCCGAAACGTCGGCACACAATAAAAAATGTGTGTTAATTATTAACCTCTTTATTATTCACCCGGCAAATTCCTTCAATAAAGGTTAACCTTTGAGAGGGGGGGGGGTTGTTCTGTTCTCTAAGTGTATTTTTTAATGAGTTTTTCATATTTATAGAAAAATTACTTATTTTAAAAGAAATAAACTATATAAATAAGTAATATGATGAATTATATGTATGTGAATCTTGAATTTAATCAAAACAGAAAAGATTGGTTTTGTGTACACTGCTACTCAGTAGTAGCTGTCAACATGATGCTTGTAATGGAGTTTGTGATAATTCATCAGCTGACAGTCCGATTCAGGGCGTAAAACTATGTATTTCTCAAGCTACGCTTTGACCATATCCAAGCCATTTATTAGCCAATACTGAGAGAAATGTATTGTCAGTCTTCCTTCTAACTGGAACTAGTCAAAACAACCGCTGATGCTCCTTTATCAGTCCATATCATGTCATGATAAGGCATACACAACTTGAAAGAGAGGAATGAAAGGCGAATTTAAAACAATTTTGGATTACTCAGTTAAGGTAAGCTTCGAACATCGATGTAAAGAAAAACTAAACAAATTATTCATATCATTAATATAAAGGAATGACCTAGTAGTCTCCACATATTTGACCTATTAACTTCAAATTAGTTCATATTCATAATAAAAAGTAATTAATATGATAATTGAATTCAGTTTTCAATTATTAATTTAATGACATCCTTATGCTTCAGTATAGCTTGCCCCTGATTAATCGACTGAGCTTCACTAACATTGGAGAGGAAGATATTTTTAAGAGCTAGAGTGTTTTCTAAACCTTCATATAAAAATGAAGGAGGAGAAACATCTCCACAAGGTTTTCTTCTATTAAAGTTTCAATTTCAGCTTCTTCTTTTTTAATACTTTTCTTCTCTATGCCTTCAAATGCATTTGTTTATCTTCTTCCTTATACATTTTTATAATTGTTTATGGCTTCTTACTTGATTTTTTCTTTCTTTCTTGCATTCATTATTTATGAGTATGAAGCTTGTTAATGATTCAGTTTTCTTACTTAATTTAGATTGGTCCATTTTTGTAACAAAAAAATTCTGTTTCCCCAGTGAAATCAACTCTTGACAATGAATATAATGAGAAAACTACGTGGAAGCGCAGGAGGTGTTACAATGCTCGAAGATAGTAATATCAATACCCAGCACGCGGCCCTTGGGTTGATGCATTTGAAAAAACTCTTTTCGGAATATAGTCATCTTTCTCAATCACTTTCAGAAAAAGAGAGAGATGACAAACTGTACAATATGTTACCTTTATTTTGTAAGGTAAGCTATCTTTCTTAAAACTATTAATCATTCTGACATGCTCTAACATTTTTAATTTTGAAAACAAATTTTGCTTAAAGGTTTTCGGAAATTCTCCTTCAGCAGATATGTTGGATAAATTTCGAGATATAGCAGCGTTCTGCAAACAAGTATCTAAATTGATGGTGTCAGAAATAAGGAAAAGGGCTTCTAATCAGTCGACTGAGATGGCAAGTTGTGCGATTGCCAAATTTTTGGAAATTGAAAGCTCGGAAGAATCAAGCAATGGTTGGATGTTGCTATCAACGTTGAATCTGCTGGCTGCTGCTGGAAATCCTCTAGTCCAAGTAGGTTTTTCACTTTTTCTTTCAATATTGAACTCTATATGAACATCAAAGATAAACAATTATTTTCTGATTAAAGTATTTTTTTAAATTTTAAATCAATAATAACTTTATATGCTAATAAAAACCTTTTTATGAATAATAAAATGAATACAATTTTACCATTATATACTACATTGCGAGTCTATCACATTTAGTAAAATATAAAAAATCTAGTCACTTCGATATGTATATAATCTTAAATGATGTTATTTTTATTTATTTTATCTATAATATGAATATGGAGAATTTTCTCTTTGTTCCTATATATTTATAAAAGTTTGTGCACTTGAGTAGGATGTGGTATAGACTTTTGGTTTAAGTTTGTTAAAGCAATTGAAGTGTTTATTCATCTTTAGGAATACAATTTTATTTCCTGGTATAGATTCATATTTTCTTGACATATTTTCTTAGTGTGCTGACAATTCTTAATGTTTTAAATCAACAACAAGAACTTCCTGGACTAGAGATGATAAAGTTCTGTATTGACCTGTTGGATTGGTCACTTAGAATTTTAGGTTCTGTATTGACCTATTGGATTGGTCACTTAGAATTTTAAGTAATAACCATGTTGATCTTTATTGAATTATTATATAAGTTTTTTTTTTATATTTAACTAAATTTTCTTTTTCTATATCTTAATTAAAATGGGGCCAATTTTTGTTTTTTATTATGTGTAATCTTTATAATTTTTTTGTTGTAGTTAGGTTAATAATGTGTAGAATACTCTAAAATATGATCGCTTTGTTTAATGTGATATAATAAGTACTAAATAAAAAAAAATGCCTGGTTCAATGCCATGGGATTTTATATCACAAATTAATTAATTTTCTGTCATGATTCTGAAATATTATTTTAATTTGTAATATTTACTTTTATCGAGTAGCGAATGATGATTATTTGAATCAAATATATTTTTATTTTTTTCAATTTTATAAAAATACTTTTTCATAATAGTTATTTTATTAATTGTTTTCCTAAGAGTAAATATTAAAACAAAACTTATGCTTTATTGTCATTAATGCTAGCGAGAACAGCCTTACAGTAATGTATTCATGCTTCCAGTGATTGCATAGCTGTCTAAAATTTCCATAGCTATTGCACATTATACTTAATTTGCATTAGAACGAATACATTTAAAAAATGATAACTGTTGTAAAAGACATAAAAACATAATTTTGAAAATTTGTTTATTTTATTTTCTGAACTACTTTTGATATTTTTTTGAAAATGACTTATTTATTAATATTTTATTGATTTTTTCTTATATAGTATTGTAAATTTATTGCCTTGTGGGCATAAAGCTGGGGTGATTTTGTATATATTTGATCCAAATAGTTTTGATTTTATGGGCACTTGGTAAAGTGCTTACTCTGAATTCATAGAAAGTGCTTTTTAACCTTTTTTTTATTTTATTTATTTAGAAATAAACAAATTCACATGATTATTTTGATTTTTTAAAAATAGATATTTATTCTATTATAAAAATTATTTTAATCTTAAGTTTTATAATTGATTCCTTTTTATTTTTCAGAATCTTATCTGATTAATCCTTATTGAATTTAATCAAGTTTTTAATAATTAGTAAAGTTTTTATTCCACTTTTGTTTTTTTATGTAAACACTTAATTTGTTTTTTTTATATAAGTATATTTTACTTTTGTGGAAGAAGTATTAAATATATCTGTGAGAGAAAGGGGAAGAACTCTGATAGAATTCAGACTTTTGATACCGATATATGCTCTATGTATGATTTTCGTGGATTTTACAATTCTTCTAACTGATAAAGGTTTATTGACAATAAATATTATAACACTTTTACAATATATAAATCTTGCATCTTGAGTAAAACTTTAACCTTAATACTTCACAAGATATTAAAAACAGCAAGATACCCGTGAAACCCAAATGAATAAAAATGAAATCAATAGCGCTACCAGATTAGTGCTGTACAAAACGAAATTCTTCGCTATAACCTTCTTATAATCTAATATTTCATAAAATAATTTCATTTTTTATTAAAAAAAATTCTAAGTTTTTAAAATTGTGTCCATAACTTGAAAATTAGGTCCAATAAGGACAAGTTTACTAGAGAATATAGGAACATAGTTTACACAATGCTCTATGTTAATATAATTGTGGAGTTTACACATTAATCCAGTTTAATATAATTGCGGAGATTAAGATGGGCTTGTAGAGTTGTTGGAGTTAGTAATGAGTGAATTCATAAAAAGATAATTAGCAATGAGGCAACTGGTAAATGTCCCAGGAGTAGATCAAAGGGTAGGTTTAGGGTAGGGGTGATGAGAATGATGTTACATGTCAGGTTTTGGGTGGTAATAGAAGTTAATAAGTTAGTAATATTAGTCCTATCTGGTTTCTTAATCCTTAAATTATAATGTATATTATTGTTATGATCCGATGACAAGAGATGCCATACTTAAAGGCGATCTCACGTCGATCAAGGTTTCAACCACTTAAGATTTGGTTTTATATTATTATTATGTTATTTTAAGGTGATGACTTCTGTATCCTTACCTTCAACTCTAGTCAAATGTCTCTATCTATTTTTCGATTTGCCGGAAATGGTCAATCCTGATACCACAGACGAAAATAGTGAGTTCACTCCAAGAGAAAGGAGAATTCTCCTTCAAAAAATATTTGTACAGGTAACTTTATCCACTTCACCCTATCTAATAACTAATGTGTTTTTATAATCTCTATGAAAGGAACAAATTGATAATTATTAATGAATAATTTCTAGGTTTTAGTTCGTCTCTGCAGTCACGTTGAGCCTGCTGAAGAACTGTCACAAAAGAATGATCTTACTCTTCTGTTCTCCGCCATTACAAGCTGGTGCCCACCTCATAATGTTCATTGGAGGAAATCTGCAGCAGAAGTTTTGATGACTTTATCTCGACACGGGCTGTCTCCATCCGTTGTTGCTTATATTCATAGTCAGTTTTAATCTTATATCTTACTAATATTATAAATGTGAAAGTTTGTATGTTTGTCTCTTTTTCACGCAAAAACTACTGAATGGATTTGGATGAAACTTTACAGTAATATAGATTATACATCAGAATAACACATAGGCTATAGCATGCGCGGATTTATGGGGGACGTACGGGTACACGTTCTCCCTCCCCCCCGACTGTTTTTTGGGTATTGTGAAGAATCCATTATAGTACATAATTAAGGGCAGATCACATGATCATATTTGTGAAAATAACAGAAAGAACATGAATGAAACTATTTGTTTTGATATCCTACTAATCTTACTAATATTATAAATGTGGAAGTTTGTATGTTTGTCTTTCTTTAACACAAAAACTAATGGACGGATATGAATGAAAATTATTGAGTAAAATAGGTTATACATCATAGGCTACAGCAAGGGCAGATTTATGTAGGGGCACGGGGGCATGTACCCTCCTCTTATAGTACATAATTAAAGGCAAATCAGGAACTTAGCATCTTGAAATTTGTAGATAGGTTCTTTGTATAGTTTAAGAAAGAAATTTGGATAATTCCACTCCAAAGGTTTCTTCTTTAATATAATAGGTGTTCAAAGGTTGTATAGAATCCCTCAGTTTTGAAGTTAGGCATCTGAAATTTTGGATGTACGAGTAACTTATATTTTAAAAAAATAATTAAATTATTTATTTCAAATGATCTTTCACGAAACTTTATGTGGCAGACCAAATTCCACCCGAGCAAAGCCGCGGGCATAAGCTAGTCATATCTATTGTAGAGATGATTTTTGGAATATTATATTTTATTTTGGAAGAGATTTTTTTAAAAATGGTATAATTGTTATCTAAAAATTTACTTACTTATTGATGGGCGAGTTCCAATAAGTACCTAAGCCTTCTCAACGACTTTAGGCCAGTCATTTCTGTCCCAGACTCAAACTCTCCATCTCCTTACTCCAAGGAACTTGAGGTCTTCTTCAACATCGTCCAACCATCTCATTCTAGGTCTTCCTCTAAAGTGTTACCCTCCAATTTTTCCATGTTGCAGGCGTCATAACAAATACATTTTTTGAAAAATGTTCATAAAATATTCTTTCCATCAAAACTTCTCCCTTCTTTTTCACGGGGATTTTATTATTATTATTATTAATAATTGATATAATAAATTAAATATAATTTTATTAGGATTTTATTATTGTTTAACTATTTGGAGACCTTGAAGGTGATGTAGTTAGAATTTGGTAAATATCAGATCAGTTGTGGTTAATGATTACAAATCAAAAATAGGATGTCCTTTTTTTTTTTTACAATAATTTGATGATATTTTTTTTTTAACTTTTGAAAATTAATTTGTTGCTACATTATTTTTGTATCTAGATAATTATCCCTTTATTTTGGTATCCCTGTTTTTAATAACTGAAGATCTCTCCTTTAGGTAATATTCTTCTATATTAACTGTATTTATTTATTTTTTCCATTAAGGAAATAAATAGTGATTGTTCTATCTAAAAATTATGTATACAGTATTTTCATTACTAGTTATTAAAACAGGTTTTTTTTTCATACTTTACAGGTAAAGGTTGTATGGCTCTCTGCCTTGAAAATATGCAGAGGGGGCAAGATCTTTCTCCATTAGAAATCGTCGAGATGTTTGTTGCAGTCTTTTGTTTCCTCAAAGATTCAAGTGAAGTTTCTCAAACTTTGCTTGAAGATTTCAGAACTTGCCAAGGATATACATTTTTAAACGACTTTCTTCTCAAGTAAGTTTCAGGTTTAACTGATCAAAGCAACATTTTAAATGACTTTCTTCTCAAGTAAGTTTCAGATTTAACTGATCAAAGCAATATTTTAAATTATATATTTGTATGTTCAAAGCTACCAATTAATTACAAAAGACTCATTTACATGACAGTTATCAGACCTATTTGGGCATACGGAGTTGAGCTTTGGGGCTCTACTAAACCATCCAATTCATCTAGTATCCAATCCTTACAATCCAAAATCCTTCGTAAAATCCTCAATGCTCCTTATTATGTCACAAAAACAAACTCATCCATCATGATCTTAATATCCCATATGTTGCTGATTTGGCCCAAACTAGATACCTATCCTTCCATGAAAAGCTCCATACACACATTAATCCGCTAGTCTCTCGACTTCCTTCCCATAATATTCCTGATAACCCTCCGAGGCGTCTGAAAAGAAGATGGTCTCGAGACCTTCTACTATAAAACTTCATTGGAGTGCTATCAATGGATAGTTTCTCCACAAGTGATTTTTTTGTTCATGTCCTTTGTTCATACAGCAGATTTACTTGATGTAATTACAGTTGTAAATATAAATAAAAAAAAAAAAAAATATATATATATATATATATATATATATATATATATATATATATATATATTTGTATAGCTTCAATCTGAAAATATTTGCCTTTTAAATTTTTTATTTTTGCCCAATAAAGTCCCACTTTAGAAGGATTTTATTAGATTTTTTATAGTGTTATGTTATATTGTTTTTATTTTGAATATTATTTAGACTCGAAGGAGAAAAGTCTGTGGAGGCTGGAGAAGCAATGAGGAACTTGGTTTTGATGATACCATCGCTGGCAATGTGCGGGCAGGCAGAACTGAAGCCGAGCCAGGCCAGTAGTGGATCTTTGTTCCAGATGCCTGCTTTTGTCTTACCTCAACCTTCTGGCAAAGGTAATTATGTCAAATTAAATTATTTGACTACTTATTTTTAAAAATAAATTTCTTTATAACCAATAAATATTGAAATAAATTTCTGGTTCTTTTCTGGCAGTTTTTATTCTGTTTTCATCCATCACAACCCGACACTTCTAGTGCCAATTTTCTTCCTAAAAAAAAAATTGAATACAATTTTTTTACTTATCAGATTTCATTAAAAATATTATTCATTTGAATTATGAAAACGATTGCTGCTTTACAGTGTTCCACTAGTTATACTCCCTAAAGAAATATACAAACCCAAAATAACTAATAATTATTTATAACAATTTTAAAATTAAATAAATATTACTATATTTATAATAAATATTACTAATGAAAAATATTTATTGTGATTAATATTTTCAGGTTCAAGTGTAAGAAATATTCAGGCTTTTTTGGTGCTACAATCGTTGTTTTTGAAATCAACCTCCCCAACACTGTGCTCTATAATACTGGATGCCATTTCCAGTGTCTATCATGCAGATAATGCCAATTATTTTATTTTGGAAAGCCAACATACATTACCTCAGTTTGCCGAGAAAATTCATCTGAAGCCGGCTGATATTCAGGTTACTATGGCTTTTTCTAAAAAACAGTAAACTTCTTCTAATCTAATATTTTTTGGACTTGAGGCTTGTAGCATTACTTATACTAGATTAGATATAGTTTACTGAAATGTGTTTGTTGAAATTGAGAACTCTTTAGAGATGACCATATTCATTTTGAAAATCTTATGTTTTTAGGACAAGTTCTTCAAACTGCTGGAAATGATTGTATTTCATTTGAATTTCGTACCTTGTAAGGAACTGATATCTCTATCAATTTTGCTGAAAGGAGAGAATTCTGTATCTTGCAGTATAATTTGTATGCAAACCTTGTTCAACATACTCAAGTTGGTATTATTTCATACTCATCAATTGTATTATATTATCATCCAACTCAGCCTCTATTGGTTGTTGAAATACATATATATATATATATATATATATATATATATATATATATATATATATATATATATATATATATTTTGTTTCCACTTTGTCAATTCATAAGTGGTTCATAAGTACTCGATGGCCCAATTCTTGTTTAATCCATTCGAGATGACGATTTTTTTTTAACATGCTCCCAGGAGCGAAATTTTTTTTTCTGTATATTGTTCATTTTTAATAAAAAAAACATGTTTATTATGGAAATCACCTAATTCGTTATGTGAATTCACATAAATAAGAATCAGAAAATTTTTATTGCGATAAGCAGATTGAACACCATTTGTGCAATGTAAGGTAAAATGAAAGTACATCATTAAAAACTTTATAAACATTTATTTCAAAAATACTTAGATAATATAAAATCATTATTTTGATTTTAATAATAAAGAGCAGAATATAATGCAAAGAAAATTTTTAAAATGTAGTAAAAAGTAAAAAAAAAAATAAGTTGAATAATGAAAAATTACTGTTGGTTTTTTTCATTATTCAACTTATTTTTTTTAACTTTTTACTACATTTTAAAAATTTTCTTTGCATTATGTTTAGATTTTTTGGTACACAGTAAAACCAAATTTTGTTTTCCTGTACTTTACAGATTTCATTAGTTCAAGAAAAATCTTATTTCAACGACTAGTTTATTTAGAATAACTGATAATTGCACATTACTGTTATTGCACACACACAGTGTGCAATCGGTTTCGAATGGGTTAATGTAAGAATATTGCATTCTCATCTTATCTGTGTGGACTTGTACCAATAACTATAGCTTCCAAAATTTTCCATTTTCAGTTGTTATTGTAGATCTAGAATCACTTCTTTTATATATTATTTTCATAGTTATAATAACCATAATGTAAATAGTTGATACATTGTCATTTTTCAGTAGTTTTAAACCTTGCATATAACAAAATCTGAGAATGCAGATTAAAGGGGAAAAAAACCCCACAAAACTATTATTACTTTGCACTATAATTTCTTAACTTCTTCATCTTACCTCTGGTTAAGGAAATTACTCAGGGCTATGGGACTGCTGGGTTTTATATTATTTATTATATTTTGTTATAACTTTGTTATTTACAATAAATACATATTCATACAAATTATATATTAACTAATATATTGTACTTTATAAATAATTTTTAATGGAATTTCATGGTTTCAGGCACAATGCTGTATTTAAAGATGCTTATCGAGAAGTAGGAATATTAGAAGTATTTGTTACATGTCTTCAAAGATATCAAAATCTTCTAAAAGAAAAGCAAATTGCAGAAGAGAAAGGAATCGGTATTGTATTTTTTTATTAAACCATTTTGTATTGTAGAAGTAGTGTTATCTTACCCTAAGCTAATCCCTGGTCTCAAATTAATATGATCTCAGGTTATTTATAGATAAATAAAAAATGTATACAATAATAATTATTGAATAAATAAAAAATCTGTCTGACTTCGACTTATATTTTTGTGAGAACTTAATAACTTAAGAACAGGTTCTTAAGATTCGACTTGACCTCAGGTCACCTTAGGATAATCTTCGGAATGATCATAATGGTCATGTTTTTTAATTTACAAATGGCAGCCGTTAGAGATATAATATGCCTATTTCTTGAACATTTAAAAAGAATGAGAGAAAATGCGGACCACCTCTTTCATTGCACTTTACAGCATTTGGATGTTATAAATCGTATTTTAAAATAAAGAATAAGTTATTAGTGGAAAAGAGAATCTAAAATTTTTTATAATTTCTTGCTTTGATTTTGTAATAAATTCTTGAGATATGTTTGCTATTAAAAGTAACATGCTGTTATATTTATTTTTTATGTTAATTATTTTTTTTCATTTTCAGAATACAGTATTGGGAAAGATCATGAAAAACTTGGTTCTTTGGTAATAGAAGCCCTAACGATGTTGTTGAATGGTAACACTAATAACGCTAACGTTTTTCGTGAGAGTGGAGGAGCTAAATGTGCACTCGCTCTTGTACCTTTTGCTGATTCGAGGTACCAAGCGCTAGGTAATTTTTTTTTGCTAATCAGACCTCTGTAAGTATATCTTGTAAAATACAGATATCAGTAATTAAGATATCTTTGGAAGTTTTTCAAAACCTAAAACCAGAATTATGAGTTAGAACTTTAAAATTAGTAAAAACAATTTGCTTTAACAAGAACCAGATTTAGCAATAATTGAGTCTTCATTTTAAAGCTGGATGCTACTGGAATTTTAAAAGGATAAAATTACTGGATAAAGGTTTTTTTTACATTAATGAAATTTTGACAATAATTGAGTTTAATTCTGTTAAAAGTGTTCTATAGTAATGCAGTCTTCCATCTGTTGATATTTTATGTATTTATTATGTTATACTATACTTATATATATTTATTATGTTTGTATTTTAGGTATTATTAGGGAATTAATGATGAATGGTGGAGGTGATGAAGATATGGGGACACTGCTGGCGATGATGCACTCTTCGCCGGCAGATGCTCTGACCTTGAAAGGTCATATTTTAAAGGTAATTATATGTATTATTATTCATTAATGATCTGGTAATCATTTTCTTTACTGCTTCCATAGATCATGATAATGATCATCATCAAATCGAAATTGGTAATCTGTAGCTGTAGAAATTGATAGTTACAGTCAAAATAATCTAGAAAAAACTTTTCTGCCATTCTTCTCAAATATACATTTTAACAGAAGAGATTGCCTAATTTTGAATAACTTTAATTATTTAATTAAATTTAAAAGAAGTCAAAAAAGTGAAAAACAAATTTATCATTGTTTATATTACAAATGTACATTATGACTAACTTCTAATTAAAGGATTAAAGAAACTTTAATGTTTACGAACTCTAACCTTATGTTTTTCTTAGAAAAACTAATAACGTGAATGATTGAAAAATTATCAATTTTCAGAAAACATAAAGAAGTCATGGTTTCTTCGAGGGTAAATACTTCTGGGGAGTCTTGTGGATGATGAATAGACTACTTATTTTGTAGAAGGTTTTGATGAATAGACTGCTTCTATTTAATTTTAAAACCTTCTTTTTTTTTTTAATTCAAATTTTTATTATACTTCTATACTTTATATCAAAAAACGTATCCTGAATCAGAAATAGAAAAAACAAACTTGTTCATGGGATAGGGTGGTAATTGAAACTCCCTGCCCCCTTGCACACTTACATATTAAAATGTTTGATGAATGAATTGAAAGAGGGTTTCACGGCTACTAAATCCTAAAGTGATGCTTGCACTTTAAAATCCAGCATACTTGCTGACGTTTAGCCTGTTATTAATAATTTTAAAGAAGTGTTAAATGAATATTTGTTCTTGCAGTGTGTACTACAGTGTTTGAGGGAGAGTCATAGGACTAGGAACGTATTTAGAAAAGTTGGCGGTTTCGTTTACGTATTGAGTGTGCTCGTTTCGATGGAAGGATGCCTCAAAGACAATCCTCAAGCTCCTTGGCACAAATTCACCCCGACTCAGGTTCTCTCATTGCTCCATACCGTCTTCAATACGATAACAGTAGCGATGAGGTTCGAACCTGCTAATGCCAAGTTTTTTCATCAAGAGGTAAGTATCGTCTTCTATTTTCTGTATCAATTAATATATTTTTAATTTGTTGAGCATAAAGCATGTCAATTAATATATGTTTAATTGTTAAGTAATTAAAATATGTGGTCATTGCTGTAAATATACATTTTTTCGTTTAGAATAAACTATGAATATAGTTTAATTAGTTCATTTTGATTCTGAATTTTGCTCATCTCTCAAATTAAATATAACTGAAAATGTGCTCAAATACATAATAGCTTTTCATAACGTAAGTACAAATGTTTTTTACTTTATATTATTGGATGATTTACCATAGGGTGATAGTTACAATTTAAAATATTATATAGTCATGATGCAAATAAGTAAATTTATTTCCTTTTCTTTCTTATTTAGGCTTTTCAATTATTTTTTATTTCAGATATGTGCGACAAGCTTATGTGATACGCTTAGGCTATTAGGATGCTTTACTGAAAAAACTGTTTTGGAAGAAAGTGAAGATTTTGTCAAAATGACTAATGAAGAAATACATTTTCATAACCTTTTCACTGGAAATGTCATAGAACCCAAGTAAGTTATAAATAATTTTTATAAATATCATTTTGTCGGTTTTTTATTTTATATCATAAAAGAAAAGTGGCTGATTAACATTATTGTTTTAGCCTAACAGAACACGTTCCGAAGCAGTTGTCTTATGCTTGCTTAGTTCTTCGCCTCCTTTACGATGTTGCTGTGGATGCATTCGAAAAACCAAACCAGCCATCTTTGACAGCTTTTAAATCTCCTTCACACAAACATAGTGTTGAGGTTTGTATTTTGAATGCTGAGTAATTAACTGTGTTGTCAAATTACATTTTATTCTTCTGTAGTAAATTAATTGATTAAAATGCTTTTAATTTCTTTTATGAACTGGATATTATTTGTTATAAATATTAACTGAATAGTATATGTAGTTATTATTATTATTATCAATACATGAATAGTTTTCTTTTTTTACAGTGGAATTTACTTAACTCATATATTTCTAGTGCTATGTTTCTACTCTTAAATATATTTGATTGATATTTGGGATGCTAGAGTATCATTTAGGATGATTTATTATTTCTATGCCCTAGTCTTAATTGGATTGTTTTCCAGAGGTCTGTTCTTGTGTGACTCATCTATTATACCTTCAATATATTCTTCATAAATAAATAGTGCATCTGTGGTCTGTAAGCACCAAAGGAATTATAATAAGTATAGTTTATTAATTCAATTTGAAATAAGATTAATGATTCAATAGATATATTTTAGAGGTACACTTAACGATTCAGATGTAATAGAGGATTGCCATAAAATACATTACAGGAATTAAATTACACTTATCTGTGATAAAGGGGTAAATCTAGAGTTCTTCTTGGTAGGGTGTGTCTTCGGTCTCGCCATCTCCTCGGTACTCCGCACCCAGCATTGTTCGCCGGCTTCTTCTTCCGCTTCCTCCTAGCTCCTCGGGATCTTTTCCTAGAGTCCTCACTCCTCGCGATCTGTGTAGAGAGTACCTTTTCCAGTAGAGTCTTCAAACCCCCCCCTTTTCTTATCTTTTCAGCCATCTTGACTGTAAGGGGACCATAGAGAACACCGTTCTACCTGCGTGACCTACTTCTCACAAAACAACATGGTTCTTTGTGCAAAACAAATTTACTTTCATGATGCCGCCTCCCCCCCCCCATAATACATAGCACTAGCAAATGGGTATCTTAATAATTAGAGAATTTTTTTTTTCCGGGTCTCATACCATTTAGTTTTTATTGTTTTCAGCTTCTATTTTGAATAGTAGATGCAATTAAAGGCATAATTTAGAATTTTATTGTGCTGAATGGCAAAGAGGGTGTTTCGCTTTTTGTTTATAAACAAATCTTTACTGTTAAGAATAAAAAAAAAAAACTGTCTATTCCTTTTCCAGTCTTACAGATGTTTTTGTTTTAAGAATTTTTATTCAATTATGATTGGTCTGTATGGCTTCGTACGTACAAGACGACATTCGTACGTACATCAAGCATGAAAGCAAAGTTGGCATAGTTATTATTTATACCATTTTCTTCCTGTTGAAAATTGTACTCTTTCCATATGTTTTTGTAGTGCTCAACCTTATTTTTAAATTTAATTATCTTTGATCTATTTTAACAACTAATGTATTTAATATTTACAAATCTTCAGAGTCAGAAGTCTTTGGATTCTCCTGGATCTGCTCGAAGAATCACATCATTGAATTTGACTCCTCCCGCTCCAGAACCCATTATAGTACATTCGGGCGTTGTGATCGCAATGTTCCATCTCTTACCTTCTATATCTCATCATGAAAACTCGCAGGTTCGAAAACAATTATTTTTTGTTATTGTGACAGATATTTATTACTATTTATTTATTTATGATTTTGATTTATTTTAACCCATTAAAAATAAGAAATGATAGATTTATTGGTCATTTATAATTAACCATAATTTTTTTTTACTACAGATGTCACTAGTGCTGCAAGTCTACTGTTCTGAGATAATCAAATCATTAGTTAGGTGTGAAAGAAATCAACAGGTATATTTTTACTCTACATCAAGAATAATTTTTCAGTAATTTGGTTAACGAACAAACAATTTAGATTTTTTAAATTCTTTAGGTGATGTGCGAGGCAGGCCTGCCAGCCCATATCTTGTTCGTGGCGTCGGCAGCTTTACAGCAAGAGACTCATCCACTTCACCCGCCGATTCAGTACATGATAGAAAGGCTTGCGACACAAGCTCTTGAACCGAAAGACCTAAGGTATTTTGTTCAGTAAATATTATTATTATCGTAAAACTTCTTTATTCCTGTTATTTATTGTGTTTTAAGTTTAGCCTACTTTTTGAGGTCACTGGAACTATTTTATGTTTAAAGTGAATTATTCAATTTTTATCTATATTTTTGTTTATTCATTGTTGATTGTAGATACCAATAAAAAGGGGTGGGATAAAAACAAGATTGAATAGTATATAACTACATATTTGTTTCCCGCATTTCTATCCCTGTTGCTGATCTTTTTCAGGATCAACATCTAACTTACTAAAGAACGTAGGAGTACAAAAAAAAAAAATATTTATTTAAATCATGAAGTCTAAACATAGGCATCTAATAAGCAATTGTAGATGTTGTCCATTTGTTCTTTTTCCGGGGCAGACCGTGTGGTGTTGATTTTGTTTGCCAAGCTTTCGATCATCGTGTTGTGAGCTTCCTCAGGGTCAGTCAGTAAATTCATTTACATTATGCTTTGTATCATTACATCATGCTTTGGTGCTTTGGTAACAATTCCAATACACTCACTTCAATTCGCATATCAAGCAGGTAAACAGAGATTGCTCTCTTTAACCTGCTTACAAGACTGGAAAGATCCATGAAACACGGCAAAACCACAGTTTGTGAATATAGAAGGTGCCTTTGACAGAACACCTTACAGCACCATAAGTAGGGCGTTGAGGGGCAAAGAGATTGAGCCAGTTGTTTACAGATGGATTAATTCCATGCTGGAGCAGAGAGCTCTTATATCTGAACTTGGTGGCACCAAACTGTGGATCAAGCCCAGAGGAGGCTGCCCACAGGGAGGTGTACTATCACCCCTGCTCTGGTGCTTGGTCCGGCTAGACTAGGATCAGACAGAGTTCCGTGCACTCCTAAACCAGTATGCGGTATTGGTCTCAGCTATGCTAAGCGTAGAATGAAGGACATCTAGCTTAGGAAAATGAACCAACATTGGTGCAGACAAAGTGGCTTAAAACACTCCAAATTATTCCTCGACAGCTTTAATGAGAAGTTGAGTAAAGCCGCTCTGGAGCTGGGCTAGGTAGCATTAAAAACAATCATAGCGGTAATTATGGGGCATGGCAGGCTCAATGCCCACATGTTCAAGTTGGGACTGGCGGATGTCCCCACATGCCGCTTTTGTCATACAGCTGATGAATCACTCTATCACGTTGTCTGCCTATGTGATAGACATAAGATTTGCAACCTTTGGTATGGATAGAGTCACCAATCCCAGGAAGTATGAACTAATCAACCCAGCAAGCATTCTAAAATTTGTGGGTTCGACTAACTTGAGATTGTAATAAATCGCACATAGATGGGACACACAATAGTTCAGTAATGGTTGCAGTGCAAGCAATGCCCACCCAAAAAAAAAGAAAAAAAAAAAGGTTAGCATAATAACCTCCTATGCACTGCAAAAGGCCTTAGGTTTAGGGACCCGTTGTCTAATGGTTAGCATAACAACCTACTAAGCTCAAGATCACAGGTTTTTAGCCCGGCAGGTGGCCCTAGGATTTTTTAAAGGGAGTAAAAAATCTTTGGTTATGCCGTCCTTCGTAAGGGATGTAAAATGGGGTTCCCGAGCCTGTGCAATGTCAGGTACTCGTTGAAAATCCATATCCTGGTTAAACTTGGATAGACAAAATTTAGAATTCCCACTGTAACATTGTTTGATTACCCATAGCGGCATAAAGTGGTGTTAAACAAAAAAAAAAAAACCACAACCATTTTATTATGTTTTAACTGCACTATGGAGAATCTCTTTCTTGTTACCCACGTTTTTTATTTATTTAAATTTTGGTAGATAAAACATAACTTAGAGGCCTTGAAAATTGACTTATTAAAAAATAATGAAATGAAAAAAATAATAACTATTAAAAAAACTCTATTTTAATTAATAGTTTCTTTTTATTAACTAAGATGTTAATCATGTTTATACAACAGGGAGTTCTTAAGGCTGGGTTCACCTCTGAATTGCCTATCGCTGGACGATATCGGACGAGGTTGCAGAGGTGGGGGTCCTGTGCCACTGACACGAGTGAAAACTCTTGTCTCAATGACGACCCCTCGCTCTCAGTCTACTTGTCCACCATTCACTGAGTTTGACATGTCTGCAGAAGGATTCGGCTGCCTATATCTGCCATCAGTGGCACCACAATCTCCTTCAGCACCAACTGTGACAAGTTTGACATCACCAGATACGACTGTTATTGGTGGCATCGGTGCTGGTAAATTATTTACTTCATTATGTTATTTTTCTTTTCTGTCTCCTCGTTCTAAAAATATATGTACTTATATGGGTACCAAATTTTGATGTACTCTTTAAATTGTATAATAATTTTTATTTTTTTGCAATGCCATCTTAATAATCCAATCTTATAAAATAATTAAACAAAATAAAGTAACATGGTATTAAATTCTTTAATAAATATTAAATTGTTTTTAGTTTTTTTAATTGTGTTGAATTTATAGTATAAGCTAAAAAGTGAATTTGTGTGGGGATGCAGTCAAAGATAACACAAAATAGGCAGAACTTATTTTTTAATTGTGCCAACGTTTCGGACTAACGTGTGGTGACTTGTCAAACTAACACTTGTCAACAACAACATCGTAGGCCGAAAAGTTGGCACAATTAAAAATTAATTTCTGCTTATTTTGTCTTATTTTTTACTGTACCCCCTCACCAATTCAACCCATCATTATAATTATCCTGTCAAGTTTTTTCCACTCAAACATAAATATTATTTAAATATTTTATTTGAAAAGAAAAGATATGACCAGGACCGGGACTCGAACCCGGATCTCCCACTTCACCGTAGTGGCGCCTTAACCATCTCGGCCATCCTGACTCGTTTCCAGGCCAGTCATATCTGTTCTTTCACTGATCCTATATCTCCGTGTTCTCGCAATTTGCGATGTATAAACGGGGAGAATGTCAATTGAACATTACTTTTTTATTTTAATTATTTATTATATCTTTTCTTTTCAATTAAAATATTTAAAAAATTATACCATATAAAAATAAAATAAATTATAATAAATATTATGTAGTTGGAGGAAATAATTTTTTATAGTTTAGTTATTTGATGAGATTCTTCTGCCTTTGTGAAACAATTGAATTAAATTATATTAATTCTGATGCCTTTTAATATTCATTGTATATTTCTATTTGGCTCTGTTTCCTTGTAAGTTATAAATGTTAATCTCAGGAACCTTTAATTTTATTTTAATTGAATATTTTTTTTTAAATACTTAATGATTTTCCTTTTTTTTAAAAAAATTGTTGTGAACAAAAATAATATTATTTAGGCGATCGCCTGTTCCCGCCACAAACTGGTTTGAGCTTTTCGACGTGGATCTGCATTGAAAGGTTCTGTGACCCTCGCGTCGACCCTCATGCTGTCAGGCTCCTTACACTTGTGAGGACTCTTCACCCCGCTAAGGAACAGCATCTCATTTGCCTCTCGGTTTGTCTTTCTGCGAGAGATAAAGCTATCATCGTCACTACACAAGAGACGCCTTTATCAATAAGTGAGCACTTTTTTTACTCTTTACATTTTTTTTTCAAAGCTATACTAAATTGAGCAAAGAATAATTATAGCAATCCCTTGGTATCATGAATACATTGTGGAAGAAATTATCTGTTAACACAAATTCAAAATAAGAGAAAAAACCTGACGGTTGAGTGTTATCTTAACCAAATTAACTTTAGCTTAGAAACAGATGAGTCTTTATCAACATAGTCTTAATCAAGTCTCAAGGCTCTTCATCGGTTGTAGTTTTAAAGGCTTTTATTTTATTTTTAAATATATTAAACATTTAAAAGTTAGCAATAACTTTTTTCGTTTAATGTAAAATACTGTCAATGTTAATTTATTATCGTATCTGAAACTAGAACAAATAATAGAGCCTGGCTACTTTTTTTTTGCATTTCATGTAGAATTTTTAGGTTAGGTGTATCATTGTAACCTTTAAGGCTTGGTACATTATCATTATCATCATTACCAGTTTGAAAATGCTGATTTTGGGCATTTATTATTTCAGCTGGACCAGATTGGGAACCTGAAGCTGCTTCTGACTGGACGGCGAGGGTCTGGTGTCCTGATCTTCTGCAAGAAGGCCACTGGCACCATCTTCTTATCGTCTTAAATAGAGCTGTTCTTAAAAATTCTGCTCTGTCGATATATGTCGATGGTCAGCATGTTCATACCCAAAAGGTTTGTGTAATTATTTTTTTTATTGTATTAATATTAAAATTATGTTTCACCTCAATATATTTTTCAACAGTTTGTTGTTTTTAATTTTTAAAAATTTAAATGATCGTTAATCAATCTTAAATAAGAATGCTTTCTAAATTAGTTGTTAGAATTAATTTTTTTCTTTTTTGATTTTTACAATTGCAAGTAATTTCAAGTTTTGAGGATTGTCCTTGTGTGCTTTGTTTCCAATTTAGTAGAAAAATGGTTCATCAGTTCAGTTGCTCTTGAAGAAGAGCTAGAGACTGAGGATGTGCCGATTTGAACTAAATGTATCTTCGTTGCAAAATTTTATTACTTTGTCGATTTAATATTGCTAATCAAAAGTCAATCATAAAAAAAAAAGTAACATAAGTTACTTTAGCTATTTCTTTTGTTATTTAGCACATTAATACGAATAATCCATTATTTATAACTTTCCACAATTATGGAAATAAAATGAATTATTAATTTTCCAGATGCACTATATATCTCAAAACCCAGGAGGTGGAGCAGCAAACCTGACCGTAGCGTCCTCTGTATACGGCTACATAGGAACTCCCCCGATATGGCGCCGCTTCTCCCGACTGTCTTGGAAGCTGGGGCCTTGCCATCTCTTCGAGGAGGTCCTCAATCCACACTCAGTGCCGGTCATCTACCAGCTCGGTCCTCATTACCTCGCTAGTTTTCAATCTCCACAAATTCATGGTAAGGCTTATGTTGATTTTTTGTAAATATAAAATTTTATGTTTAAGGTATTTAGTTAAGTAAAGGGTTTATAAGAGATAATTATTTTATTGTTATACAAGTATAAGTATTTGATAAGTATACAAAAACTGAGTTAGTCTTTTGATCAAATGAAATAAGTTTAAGTGCTCTGAGAACATGATAATTTATTCAATTTTAATGTTAAGTATTAAAACTTTACACAATTAGAATTTAATAATTGTTTCATTATTATTTATACAAACAGGTGCCTCATGCCATTTAGGCTTTTTGAAAGTTAAAATATTAATTGAGAATTTATATTGTTTAAATATTATTTATTTGTTTTTATTATTGGTATTTGGTAATTATTCTATACTTCAGAAGTGATTATTAGTCGAAGGTATTTCATATAATTGTACAAAGGTGTCGATTTCATTGAAAAAGGTGCTGTTATACTTTTGGCATTTATTTACAATAAATACATAAAGTCAGTTTTAGTTTTGAGCTTGACTTATGACATAAACCGATTCTTTCGGGGGAATGGATTACTTGGATGTGTGTGTCAGTTATTGCTTAATGAAGCTCAATTCTAAGGATAAAAATACATAAGTCATTGTACAATTAACTTAGCTTTGTATTTGGTACAAACTTAAGTAATACTCCTCTAATATTTAAATAATATTAAATAAGTTTAAAATTAATGACTGACCAGAATAATATTTTTGTTATATATTTTTTAAACATCTGTCAAAAACATTATCAACATCAAGCCCCTGTGAGCCTAAGATACTCGTTACCGATTCTGCCTCATTCTTGACGAATGTAGGTTCTCTGCTAAGGATGACGCTCGCAGTTCTACCTCCAGATTGGCACATAGTTACTCCTATTACATTTTTATTATTATTGAGGATGGTTAACTGTAGGGAGCTCTTATTATTTCCTGAAAATTTTAAAGCCAAATGTCATTTATTATAATATAGAAAAGCAAATCGTTTATGTTATTTTTATCAAATTATTTAAAATATTTTTATTGTTTGGAAACTATTTAGATTGTAAGATAGGAAAAAAAAAAGGTTTTTTGTTGTTTTCAGGTAGTTGGTTTAGCATCAGAACTACAAAATATTATCATCAGTAAATGTATAAGACATTAAAAAGAAATTGTATGATAAAATTGGTTTACCTTTTTTATTGGCAGGCTCGAGTAGCCCCGGGTTGTTATTGTTTTGCTTGAGGTCAAGTTTTCTCAAGGGTTTGTCTTTCGAATGCCATTGGAACTCGATGAGATTGTCTTTTGAAACTATCTTTACCATTGGGCAACTTTTGGTCTGCTTAACGTTGTTATTGGTCGTTGGCGAAATATGTTCTATTCCTCTCATCGCGTACCAAGTTCCAAAGATCTGTTTTGAAAGGCACAAATTCATATTTTTTTTAATTAACTAACTAGTGGAAAAGAAAAACCTGACTATGGTTTCAACTATGAGATAACTTTTGATAGCTTACAACCCTATTTGTCTTGAGTTATAGAATTTAGTTGTATAAATACCGTAACAGATTGATTTGTCATTAATAAAAATGATATTGTTAAAATAAATTAAAATATTAGTCGGTGGCTTCACCCGTTGTACGAGATGTTTTCTTGTGGCGCCTCATGCATCTTAATTTATAGAAATCTCCATTTACCTATGCATGTAAACACATAGAAAGTATTTATATAAATAAAATTAAGATTTTAAATGTTGTATGGTTGTGAAAGGAACCCACACCAAGGTTGAATATTCATGGATATCAACTTAACTAGAACTGACTAATATAAACATCTACTACTTAAACAAGTAGAAATGCAAATTACATTAGTATATATAGATATAGGACAAATAGAATTGTAAGTTATAAAATTATTTAAGTAGTTGCGGGATTTATTTGTTTTATTGAATTCAATTTTTTTTTTTTTAATTCAAAACCATAATTTATTCAGAAAAATTTGTAACCCCCCTCTCAAAATTTGAGGTTCTACATTTCAATAAATGAAGAATGAAATAAAAAATCTTGGAGAGAGATAAGTGAAGAAAAATACACTAATAAGTTTAACCTGCCCATCGTCCGTTGGCCTATACATACATCAATAAAAATGTCATTATTTTGTCTAATTATTTCAATATTTTTATTCTATGATACAATTTGTTCATATACTTATTTAACTGTAACTGTATTCGTTTATTTGAAATGGTTTGTTTATTCTTAAAACAAAGCTTATATAAAAGTTAAAGTTTTGTTCACTTGAAATCTAATTTGCTTATTTGAAATTATCTATGGATTGAAAATTAAAAAACATAAATAAATTGAAAAAAAACTTTTAAAATACTCGAATCAGGCTGAGTTTATTTAATATATGAAATAATTTTTCTCAGAACTTGATTATTTATTATGTTTAGAAATATTGAGTCTGTATTCTGTTAATTCCAGTATTTTATCTTGATGATTGATGGGACTAGGCAAGAGAATATTTATCATCTTATTATTTTCTATCTCTCTGTTTACTGATAAGATTAATCATGTCATTCTTATAGCATATTCTTATTATTTCTTTGATTTATGTTTTCTAATGCTTTTATAAAATAATTTTAATTTAAATAGATGTATATACTGCTCAAGTCGATTCTATATACAAGTTGTTTCTTACTATACTGTTGTTCATCTAATACAACAGCTGTCATAAAGCTTTAGATGATTTAGAATATAAATAAAAACAACACTCTGATAGTAATTATATTATTAATTATACTATATCCATTTATCTAAATAAATTAATTCTCAGGATATATTTTATTTCTTAATGAGAAGTATTAAATAAATTTTCAATTTTAAGTTTTCAATTCATCTTATAAAAATAAGCTTTGATGTCTCTGGAAGTTCTAAGGTTATATTTTTATGTAAAAAGTAATTTATTTACTAATATTATTAATTTTTTGTAATTATTATTAATGATCAAGTTACCTCTGATATTTTCAATCCGGTTGCTGGCTTTAGCCTCGGGCATAGATTCTTCGCATCGGTGGACACAGATAATGTAATCAACAAAAATGAAAAACTGAAAAGTAAAGAAAATACATATTCTAAATAGTTACATTTAGTTCTTATCTTCTATTATTCCTATAAAATAATAAAAGGTATATGTTTAGTAATGATATAATTTAGATGACATATGACAAAGCGTGTTAGGAATGAGTATAGTAATGGATTATTTTGATGAGGTTCAATAGTATCGTTGAGATGATGTCTACATTGAGCCTATCAATTTGTTAATCATTTTTTTTATTTTATTTTCATTAATACATTTTTTTTTATAAAATATGTCTACATGCATAACCTAAAAGACTACTGGCCCAGTTTTTTGTTTTTTTTTGTACTAAAATCATCGGTCATTTTAAGATGGATGATCCTTTGATTTTGATATCTGCAAATTTGTTTCGAAATGGTGACCAACTAAATGTGCTACACGACCATACCTTTGCTATTTATGAAGATATAAGAAAAATATAATGCGGAAGGAAGCATTATACTAATAACTTAAAAAAATTTCGATTACTACATAACCAAACAAAGAAACATTATTAATGTATGAATATATTTTTTTTTTGTTTTTTAATTTATTTATTTAAAGGGTAAGAAAGTTGTCTATTTAGAGGTTAAAGAAAGAATTTCTTAAATATAAATGAACTATTTATTGCAAGTCTTCTTCAGGACTGGATAGATAATATACAAACAAATTAAAATGATATAAAAATTATAAAGAATAAAATAAAAAAATAAAGCTATTGGAATAAACCATGTATAAAAGTAGGGATGATTTAAATTATAAAATAAAATTAAGGTATTATTTAAAATATATGAACTAGAACAAAGGGCAAAGGGATGTAAGTGCTAACAGTAATGATGAGAACCATGAAAATAAATTTAAAACAAAGAGAATAATAAATAAGTAACAAAGAATAATTTGATAAGTAATATTTGAAAAGAAGGAAAGATAGTAAAGCATAGAAGGAAACATATAGAAGTATTAATAATACAGAAAAAATTATAAAGAATAAAATATAAAAATAATTTTATGCTATAAAAAATAATAAACATCTACAATTTGGGTTGAAGCGTTGGCTTACAATAAATAGTTAAACCTTATTTAAGAAATTCTTTCTCTGATCTCCACCCCGACCATTTTCTTCCGCATGTATATAAGTTCAACTTAAATTTTTAAAGATTTTTAATTTTATTTTAAACTGTGGGCTGTTATCCAATGCATATCAAGATAAGATCCAAACAATGCAGCTATTAATGTAATTATTCCTACTTGCTATAAATTAAATTATATTAATTATTTCTTAAATATTATTAATAATATTTTACCAGACAAGTCCAGCTGACATCTTGAGACCTCGTTGATGCTTGTTATTGTGAGAAGCAATGCTTAGTGAAAACCTAAGGGATGAACCTTTCTATTGTTGAGGTGGTGGGGGAGGTGGAATGGGTTGACTCAGATTAATTTATCTCTCATTCATTGTCTAGTGGATTGTTTTTTCTCCTTTGTATTTATTTGTTTATTTCAATATTTATCAGTTTCTTTTGTTTATATTACTAGTATTTTACTCATTTCCAAATTTTCTTATTTATTAGATGTTATGTTTAATAGTTATTTACAAATTTAGAGATTTTATTCAGTAAAACAAAACCTTAAAGAATGCAAAGATAGATCCTACTTGCGTAATAATAATCACTTGTATGTACGAATATGTAGAATAGAAAAGTAACTTTATTCTGGGACTAAGTCCCTTTAGAATAACAAAAATGAACAGAAAAAGAAACATAATAAACATCTGGGCTGAAGGCTGCGTAACACAAAGCATATAGTATTTACAAAAGTGCCAAAATAGTAAATAAAAAAAAGTACATTCTGTGACAAAATACTAAGCAAAGAGAATAAATAATTGACAGCAAATAAAAACATGATCTAGGATGTAATAACTTTTTTACATAATGTATGCCTTCTATACAAGAAAAAAATACTTAAACAACAAACGCCATTATTTAATGCTGATCCATATTACAATTATATTTATTTGTTTGTTTCTACTTATCTTGACTATAATGGAAAATATATATTCTGATCCTTGAATTCCAGTCAGATCTTAAATAATTATAAGTAAATAATAATAATAAGTAATTTAAGAACTCAAGAATCAGAACATTATATATATATATTTATATATATATATATCATTAGTAAAAGCTAAATCAATTAAATAAAAAAGTTTTGGAACAGAACAGTGAGGATATGCTGGGTTTTTTTTTTTATTCAAGTGCATTTTTTGTATTAAAATAAATTGTTATTACTTGGTCAATCTCATCCTAAAATTATTGTAATTAACAATTATATTTAAGTTTTCTTTGTTTAGTTAGCTTCATATCAATACATAGAGAGAGATTATTTTGAAATTGAGTATGCATACATTTTTGACTAATCATAAGCTTTAAATCTATTAATTTATATTTCTGAGGCTATTTCTTATCTTTAACTAAAATTTTAATATTTCATTGAAATATCTCTTTTAGAATAAAGTCAATAATAATCATCAACAATAATCATTATAGCTATTGATTATTTTGAAATTTATCAAAATGCAGTCAATGATTTATAAAACTTTATTTTTTATCATGTGGCAATGTTTCGGCATAACCGTAATAATTATTCAATAAAACAATGTTTCATAAAACGTTTGAACAAGTTCATTATTGTTTTTTGATTGTAAATAAACAATTTTTTAATATTAAATTTCTTCTATACACTGAAACTGTTTTGTTTTTTTAATTAGAATTTTTAGTGACTAGTTTAAATTGAAAAAAATTTTAATTTTGAATAATGCATAAAAAATGATAAAAATTATTATTTTACTGAAGATTTACCTTTTGTAGAAAGAGCGAAATCCTTTTATGAATAAAAATATTCTCATAATTTAAGTTGTAACAAATAAATGACTTTAATTAAACGACCTTACTTAATAAAAAATCTAATTAAAAACAATATTATCAACTCTATCTATTGGCATTAGCTAGAACTAGGTGTTACCCCATCTAGTGGTAATAATAATGAACTAAAACAATTAAATCACATTCTAATCGTTAATTTTATTTATTATATCAGAAAATAACTAAATATATATTAATTTGAATTTATTATTCAAAAGTAACCATAATTCTTTCTTCATTTTTTAAAGAAAATATCTGTAAATAAGAAAATGTTTAGATTTGTAAAGTTCATAGATAGTACTCAAATAGAAGAAAAAATTATCTTTTAAGTCAAATTAGTATTACCCAGTTAGATAGTATAGTGGTTATATGTTTAAATAAGTATTGATTTTTATTTTTACAAAATTTGATTTACAAAATGGAAGTGGGAAACATGTTTCTGAAAACATGGCAAAATAATATTTTGTCAATATGTTGTTAATAAAACAATGTATTGAGAGAAAATATTAGTTCATTAATATTTAATATTAATTTCTCTTTCAATTAATAAAGGTGACTGTTTAAGCGTGCAGGGTCTGTTAGAGATAACCTTATTGGAAGAAGTTTAGAGGATTTGTAAGAGACAATGCTAGAGGAAGGAAATGGATTGTATGAACAAGTGGAACACCTAGATTTTAGTGGGTCTGTCCTCGTGACACATTTAGTCAACTCGTGAAGTGAAAGCTAATGAAAAACAAAATAAAACAAAGGCTTTTATAACCTTAAACTTTATATCCTCCTGTCGGTTAACTTTCACCATGGAACTTTATTATACTGATTAAAATATTTTAAATTAAGATAAAACTTGTAACTTGTTGTAAAATGTACTGTGAACCCTTATATGTTCAGTATGAAAAATAGTCATTATCTATCAATCAAATTTTGTTTGATTGATTTAATTTTAATTCCAAAGTTTTTTTTTTGTTTTGATTTGGATTTAAAAAAATTGAAAAATATTGTAGACCAGACCATTCTTGAGTAGACTCTTTTATTCTTACTACAGAAAAAAACTGTAAATTTTCTGTGAAAACACTTTCACAATCGTAATACTTTCATTTATTATAGGTTTCGTGTAGGTAAATGAAAGTGTAAAAATAAGTAATGTGTATTTTAAGAATATAATTGGAAAATCAGACCATAAACCTTTCATCTCAAAAATACTGCTTCTAATCTTACTAATATTATAAGTGTGAAAGTTTGTATGTCTCTCTTTCACGCAAAAACTACTGAACGGATTTGGACGAAACTTTACAGTTATATAGGTTATATGTCAGAATGACACATAGGACAAAGCAAGCGCGGATTTAGGGGGGGGCACACGGGGGAACGTCCCCCTCCCCCGACAGTTTTTTAGGTACTGTGGAGAATCCATTATAGTACTTAATTAAAGGCAAATCACATGATAATAGTTGTTAAAATAACAGAAAGAACATGAATGAAACTATTTGTTTTGATATCCTACTAATCTTACTAATATTATAAATGTGAAAGTTTGTATGTTTGTCTCTCTTTCACGTAAAAACTATTGAACGGATTTGGATGAAACTTTACAGTAATATAGGTTACACATCAGAATGACGCATAGGATATAGCAAGTGCGGATTTAGAGGGGGGGGCGCAAGGGAGTGCGTCAAACAAAGCAAAATTAGATTTGTAATAAAATTACTATTTTTTATATTCAATGTACACATGCTTATGGTAAATTTAAAAAATAATAATTTAAATTTGAAATAATTACACATATCGATGTTTATTGATTTTTTAATTAATTAAATTATTATTTACAACCAAATAAGTACTTAGAAAAGACCAATAATATAAACAGCAATAATAAATATTTATAAATGAAAATATTTTATGGCCTTCAAGTAAACTACCACTTATCGTGACCAAAAAGGGTTGTAAGCTGTTTGAATTGTTACACCAACTCCAAATACCAAATTTTAACCTTTTTTTTAACATGGTTAATCGTTTTTAAGTCTTTTTTTCTTACATCAATTTGTGGTAACGTAAATTTTTCATGTTCTATGTTTTAGAGACAAGATTTTAATTGATTAATAAATGCTGTGTTAAGTTTATATAATTTTTATATCTACTTATATGTATTTCGTTTTATTTTCAGTAAGCGAACCGATGGCTCCATTAGTTACTGAAGACAAAATCGTATTTGGTCTAAATGCCAAAGCCGCTTCCCATTTAACATTAGCCAAAATTAGAAAATTGTACAGCAGAGCTGATAACAAATCTATAGCTAAACAGGTGATTAACAGCTAATTGTTATCAGAATTAACTTATATTTTGATGTTGCGCATATTTTCTTTAAATTGTTTTCATAATAATTATTTATTCCATTTCAGTTAGGGATGTCCTCACATGAAAATGCAACTCCAATTAGGATCTTACACAATTCAGTTGGTCATTTGAGCGGTGCAGCTCGCTCACTTGGCGGCGTTGTCGTTGGATACCTTGGTGTGCGTGTATTCACCCCCAGGCCTGTTTCGAAAATGATAGATACTGTTGGAGGCTGCTCGGTTCTTCTTGGTATGATTGTTTTTTATTTTAAATGCTTATTTAAAATCCATAATTAATGTTCTTTTTTCCTTTTCAGGAAAAAATTCCATAATGAACTAGCAGAACCTTTTACATATATATATATATATATATATATATATATATATATATATATATATATATATATATATATATATATATTCCTTATTTTATATTACTTCTTTAAAAATATTATTGGTTGTAATTATAATAATAATAAATTCTTTATTTATTCTGGGACAAGTCCCTTTAGAATAACAAAAAAAAAAACAAAAAACCTTTATTTACAGTTTTACATATACAAGCAGCAATAAGTGTAAATACATGTTCCGGACTTCCTTTACATGTTTAAACAACACTTATTTTAATTAATTAAAGTTGTCTTTTATAAGTAAGTTTTACATTTAGAATAACATAATTGTACATTATTGTGGGCTTTAGAGCCTTAGAGTACAAAGAAAAAAAAACAAGCAGATAAGTCAATCTATAAAGCTGATTAAATAATAATAAATAAAAAAAATAACTTCTTATAATAATGAAATAGAACCTAAATAAAATAAAAATAATTACTAAAAAGAACTTTTACATAAAAAAATAAAATAAAAATAAAAGTGAATAAACAATATAAATAATATTCTGTTGATAATTTTATGTATGCCCTTCGGGGAACTGGAGGGATAGGAAGTAATCAAATAAGCGGGATTTGAAGGTAGGAAGTAGGAAGGAAGGGTCTTGGAACAGCGAATGGAAAAAGGGATAGAATTCCACAGGGAACAGGACCTAATCAGGAACGATCTGTCAAAAGCAGCGGTTTGATGGGCCTCTATGTACAAATCGGAAGGGTGTGAACGGGTATCACGGGAATGGATGGAGGATTTAAATTTGAGGAGCTCATAGATGTATAATGGACGGCGGGATTGGATAACTTGATAGATACATATTACCTTCAATATGATTAATATTTCGAGATTAAAATTGAAGTCAAAGAGATATTATTGACATTTTAGTCATCACAACATCCAACTAATAACAATGTTTAAAAAAAAAATGTTTTCTACTTTTTATGGAACCTTCTCCAACTTGTGAGCTGGAATGTTCTTGAACATTCAACTATACCTTAATGTCAATGTCGTGTTTATAGTTTTATAATTAGGTCTAAACATGTCATAATAATAAATTAGGCATAATATTAATTAAAATTACTTGAAAATTTAATTTCCATTTATTTTCTGTTTAGGACTTATATCTATGGCACAAGATGTCGAGAGCCTTTATGCAGGCGTGAAGGCTCTAGTCTGCGTTGTTAAAAGTGATAGAGTGGCTCAGTCCGAGATGGATCGGAGGCGAGCTTATCAAACTTTAGCAATGCTCTTACGTCGCAAGAAGCATATCCTCAACTCTCATATACTTCACCTGATTTTCAGTCTTGTAGGAACCGTAGATTCTGGTCGAGAAAGCTCAACCATTCCGAATGTGATGGCCTTCCAAGATCTGTTATGTGACATAGAGGTTTGTTCTTTAACCAGTATACTTATTTGAACCGTTTTTAGAGTTTACTCGGTGATAAGTTGCTGAACCATTAGGGGTATTATTGTTAAATATGGTATATTATTCAATTGTGCTAATTTTTTAGTTTTATCAATAGCAAGTTATAAAAAACAAGCCCTATAGCAAGTTTAAATAGGCAAAACTTGAGAAGTTTTGTGTTATATTTTAACATAAGTTTTATTGAAAATAAAGTATTTCTTTCTCTGAACGTCAAGTGACCAAAAACTAAGGTACGCAGTAGTTATTTATGCAAGTATAAGTATGCAGGAGTTATTTGTTACAACTCCTAGCACAAAATTTTAGCTCTTTTGTTACGATTGATCCTAAAGACTATTTATTTTATTTCTAAACTATGAAACTTATTTTGTGGGTTCATTTTTCAGGAAACATGAAAATGAAAATACTAGTAGGGTATTCCCTGCAGGTCCAACCCCCATTTTACAAATTATACAACTGTCCATTTAATTGTACTAATTGTTGCTCAAATTGTATAACTGTAATTTACATGTATTGTATTATTTTTTTCAATTTAGTGTAAGCAAGAAAAAAAAAATGTTCACAGCACTTTCATTCACAATTATGTGATTATATAACATTCTATATTCATATGCCAAACTCAATTTCTTATAACCTATTTTTATTATTCCAAGTTATATGTAAAATAAAATATTACATGGTGATCACTAGACATTTTTTTTATATAATAGAGTGATATACATTTTTTAAAAATGAAAACCAATGATAAAACAAAAAAAAATTGAGGATAATGTGTTTTCTGATTGAAAAAATATCCATCAATCACTTCCTAAAACAAATTTGTTTCTTTTATATTTTCACTTCCATGTCCTCTTTGATTATTCTAAAATATTCTGAAAGAAAATTTTTAAATCTCTTAAATTATTTTAAGTCATTTCTTTGTTGATTATAAAATTATCTATATGCTACTAATAGGTTTGGCACGAAGCTCCAGGCGATATCCAGAGGAGTTTGTTTGAACATTTATATGAATTAGTTGCCGATTCAAGTGAAAAGCGAGTGAATATCAGTTTGATCAGGCAAATGCGGCTGGTGCAGCGATTGCTCTACATCCTGCCGACCGTCAAGAGCGGAACCACCAGGGATCTCATTCTCACTCTTCTCGGTGCGTTATTGTTGGCACAGCCTCATCCCAATGACATACTTTGGTGAGTTTCTAATCAATAGTTACAGTTTATGTAAATGTGTACATAATTTTATTGTTAATATTTATTGTAAAACATTATTATTAAGAAAAGAAGGGAATTCATTTATTATATCAGAGAGTGGAGGGAGAATTCCAAAGACGAAAATAATTTTT